>WPIO01000055.1:0-465000 GCA_009760855.2 Cristatella mucedo
TGTCACTCACTTTTAGTCTAAGTTCTCTTGGTCTAGTGTAGCTTTCTTGAGAAGTGGCTTGACTACAGCTTTTTTGAAAGGTGCTGGGACCTTACCTGAGGCTAATGAATATTAAAGATGGTTGGTTATGCATGGCAGCAGCAGATCAATGCAGTCGTAGGAGCAGAACAGTGGGAATAGGGTCCAGAGGACTTATTGTCTTCTTTGATGGGTGAGATACGAAATTTTAGGACTAGTATCAACTAGTGACCTGCTTATATGCAGACATTGAGGCGCAGCCAGGAACCGAGGAACAGCATTCTAGTGGGAAGGTTGTCATCGCAGAGATGGATTCCCTGATCTTGTCTATCTTCTGCACAAAGAATCGAGAGAAGCGATCGGCTAGATCATCTCAAGGATAATCAGGTAAGGAGCTAACCTGGGAACGGTTGAGGAGATGGTTTATTGTCGACATCAGCATTTTTGGATTGTGCATCTGTGATTCAACAATGTTTCTATGGAAGCTAGACTTGGCCTTTGCTAGGATCGATTGGTACGACCTACAGTAGTCTTCATATGCCTGTCGATGGACAGTTAGTCCGGATCTTTTGTATGCCTTTTTCAAGCTTTCATCTAGTAGAATTGGCTAGTTTAATGTCTGGTGGTACCAAACCTCATTCTTCATTAGTGTGCAGGAAGATCTTGGTCCAATTCACATCAATAATCTTTAGTCTCTCACTGACATATTGCTGCAACCATTGTATCGATGAATAACTGCTGCATTGGAAAAAATTAGACGTGCTCGATAAATACTCTGCGATCGATAACATTAAAAGCTGCCTAAAGATCGAGCAACAAGCAGAGAGACTCTACCTAATTCTGCATTAATAAGTAGGTCGGTTTTCACCTGAAGCAATGCTGACTCTCTGTTGCATAATTCGATCTAAAAACAGACTGGAAATTTCTAGCAAGGTTTTAATTTTACATATCTAAGTTCAGCTGGTCTGCCACGACCTGTTCTAGTGTCTATGAAGGGATGTTTGAATGGCGTGGAAAGTTGCTCGAGTTGCTCAAATATATTACGAACGTAATCATCACTGTTATACATATTACTCAATGACTGGCCAAACAGTAGCTGTTTGAAGGTTGCAGGTGCAATACTTGAGGTTGATTCGCCTGACTAATAAATGTCCTTATTCAGTTAGATTCATGCTGAAAAGACTAGTGCTTTAGCACAGTCTTTTCAGCATGATCCCTTTCTAGCCATCGTCTGCTACAATTCTTTCACTTTTGTCCAATGTTCTAGAAGACATATTGAGTTCTGTAAGAAATTACTGGACCTATTATTATTATCACTGTTTTGCAGTTCCAGCCAACACAGAATTATTCGTGACGTAGCAGGCAGTAAGTATGCTGGCTATATCACTTACCAATTACTCGTAGAAGCTGAGACTGAGTAGCAGTGACGACATCGGTGTCTGATTTTAAAGAGCTTTTATAATATACCTGGCACGTGTAGTACTGTTCCATTGACTTTCTAGCAAAGACAGGTACCGTATAGGCTCCACTTATCAAATTAGCTTGGCAAGATGTAAATGTTGCGGCTCCAAGTACGCCACCACTTATGGTATATCCGTCATTGTAACACGTCACATAATCTGTTTTCAGACTTGAATTACCGCGAATCGTTACCCAATTGATGGGTGGCCCAGCTGGAACGTGGCACGTGAGCTTCACCTCTTCTCCAACATATGCAGGATTCTTATCCATAGTTAACCGGACGTCTCCTGAAACCGTAGATACACGCACGAGCTCTTGCTCGTCGCTTGGAGAAAGGCCGAGTGCATTTGGCTAAAATACGGATTTAATAAATTTAGTCAAACGAAATGCATCGCCATCACTTTTGGGTAATGCAACTACCCTCAAGATGAATTCAACGAGGATATATAGGCAGCGATTAATTCACCTGTGTAGCAGTGCAAATAAAAGATTTTTTAAAGCACATTAAATGCATATTCGAAGTAGCACAACAATAGAAACTCAAGAAGAATTCATGCGCCATAAAATGCCTATTTTCAGCTCCTGCTTATGGCATTTACACGGATGACTATGTGCAGTCGCTAGAAACCTTATCTATTCAGAATATACATCGGGATACCAGCTCTTCTCAAATTTTGTGGGCATGGGTGGCTGATCACCCGTGCGGGTTTCTACTACTACCATGGACGCATCAAACCAGATAGTGAATATGCTCCATAAAAACTGATCAAAGCAGGAGTAACGGTTGTACTTTTCCTTAAAATTTGCTAGTAGCAGTCTAATAATTTTTCACACTGCTAATAATAAGTTGGCATGGTACCAATATAGAACTTAATCTCTTCATTGACCATTTACACGTGCTGTACAGGAAGAGTGATCGAAGCACCGTGATTCTGCTGGAGCTACTAAATGGCTACATAAAGACGGTGTATAAGCACCCAGTGCCGATGGCCGTATGAAATAGTACTCTCGATGGCTTGATAGGTTGGAGTGCTGAACCTGCAGTCGATCTTTAGTCCCTCGAGCCGTAATTATAGTTCAGAAATGAGTACCGTTGCATTGATCATCTGTCGAACCGTTTTTTAAATATATTTGAAGGGTCAATTATTTAAATTTCAATTAAATTTGCGTGTCGCGACTTACACTCATTTTATCACAAAATAATTGACATTTTACGAGCAACTTACTCTAATTGTAACTCCCTTTTGGCTGGGCTACCAAAGAAAGCTATTATGCCACTATGAAGGAAGAAATACTTCGACACATTTTCTAACCGTTTTAGAATTAGTTCCTTGATCACAAAAGATGATCCGCTTACAATAACTGACCACTGATGAGATCCTCGTATTAGTATTGATCTACAAATCCCTACCAGTGTCCCTTGCACATTTCTGCGTTAGAATCTCAACAGAGCACTACGGTAGCCATATAAGCATCACTAGCCTACAATTTACACTAACGTAGCTGTTATTACCGATAAACACTAGAAATATAATCCTATGTCTACCAGTTATGTGAGACATGGAAATCCAATGACTTATAACTAAACAAAATAAGGCATGCTAAAGTCCAGTACCTGACAATGTAAAAGGCATGGAGAAAAGTCCATCGTTCACTGCATGTCATAGTAAACACTAGAAAGACAGCCCATTTTCTGGTGTTTTCCGAAATTAGGAAATGGCTGTAACGAGTCGAGATTAATAAATAGTTAGATCTAGCAGCACCTCATGGATTGATGATTCACTGGAAATAAAATAATATTGCACATGCATGACATAGTAAGATGCACTTCGAATTGCTTGCAACTTTGGGTAAGGTTATTTCTCAACATACTTTTTATTTTCATATATAATTTTCATGCTTATTTCGGAGATACGTTAACCTAACTCGCTGCATGTACCTCTTTCTGAGTTGGTACGACAGGCAAACTCGGTCTCTGGGAGTTTTCAGTTCTAATTAAGATGTTAATGACACTTCAAGCTTTTTATTGGGCTGCATATCCGTTGCAATGTTGCTTTTGCAATCCTTTGCGAATACACCGTGTATTTTAGACACGATATTTAAGTAATCATTTATTTTCAATGAAAGCCTCAAGTTTGAGTCCGATCAGCCAATCAGTAAAGTGCTCAGGCAAACTAAGAGATGGCATGAAGACAGACACCCATAGCATCCTGTGAGGTATACCTATGCATGTCTTTTAAGGCGTTCTTTTCAAGCCATCTAAAAATTAACAAGAGAATGTACTTCTGAAACCAATTAAAGGGTTGATTTTGACAGCTAACAGTTGAAACTATGACGTCTTACTGTGCATGGGGCTTGAACAAACAGCTGCAAGTTCGTGATGTCTTCTACG
This sequence comes from Cristatella mucedo, assembly GCA_009760855.2. Lineage (NCBI taxonomy): Eukaryota > Metazoa > Bryozoa > Phylactolaemata > Cristatellidae > Cristatella > Cristatella mucedo. Next base: position 3,872 of record WPIO01000055.1, read on the forward strand.
ACACTTAACAATGCTGGCATTCATTAGCGACGTTGCAATGCAGTAGTGCAGCAAAGCAAATTCCAAAGCGCATAAAACCAGGTTCTGAAACGAGCAGCTGCGTTTGAGATCGGTATATATTGCTCGTCAACAAATATCCGAAAAGACGGCTATTTTTTTAAACAATTGTTAATTATCTGTCGAAGATAACACTTAATTACCCAGCTTGGACGTTCGTTAGAAGAAGGGTGCTCTAACATGTTAATATGCTAAATTTTGGATGCAACAAGAGAATGCTCGGTTACTCAGGGGCACCTAGGAGCAACTGATGGCACCTCTTGAAACTAGCACTTGCAGGTGGCTCTTCCAGTGGCAATTACAGCCCACTAGCCACAGTGTTCAGCTGCCTAGCTTCAAAATCTTCCATGGAAGAATCGTTTACAGTGGGCCATATGCTAATAGCGGTGTCGACGAACGCCAGCTCTCAAAGTTAGCTTGCACTAACTATCGCATGCACCAAAGCAAGAATCGTCAGCTCAGGAACAATGTTAGTTTTACATGAACGCAGATGTGTGCATACCTGGTGCAATTAGCAGGCTTTCTCTTTCTCGAATTAATCTCTCTCACTCTTCTTTGCTCTCTCGAATAAATTATTGTTACATAGTCTCCACCTCAACCTAAAAAACTTAATTTGTATCCAGGACACTAATAACTAGCTGAAATAATAATAATAATATTATTATTAGCACACTTGATGAAGCACCCTCAGAGAACTCAATCTCTTTTTAGGTGCTTTACCCTGTTCTACAAAGGAAACCCGAACCAATGGTTAGTAATAGAATGCTCGAGAAAAAATAATATTTACGTGGTTAGGGGTGACGCACAGGATCAGCATATAAATGTGGTTAGTGGCAGCATGCACAGTGTCAGCACGCATAAGCACGTAAAGGAAGAATCACAGGGAACCCCTAAATGCTGCGCGCTAAATAGGTGCGTTTTTTAATTTCTTTTTAATGTCGTCAAGGGGACATCGTGATGCAAATCGAGAGTGAGGCCCAGGCTTTGAGAGCGTACCCACTAAATGCATGGTCTCCGAAAGATTTGAGATTTTAGAAATTATAGGTAGACAGTTAAATTCCTAAAAGCCGGAAGGACGAAGTTTAGCTTGGTAGGGCAGTAGATCTGAGAATCACAAGCTGAAAAATGTGACATAACAGCAACAAGCCTGATATTTTAAGGCAATGTTGGTGGAAGTCATGACCTAAGCCAGATTCCGACTCCAGACTTCCCTTCCAAACCACGTGCCTTGTCGATAGGTTACGTTACATCAGTCAACTGAAGATGGAGCTTACAAGTGAAAAACGATATGATCTGACACAGCCATCCGAAGGCTTTCGTGCACTACTACCAGCTCACTATTCAACTGAAAAAACCCAACACTTTGATTTGATTTAACTCTTTAGCAGGCTTTAATGCAGAAAGGCTAAGATAAATATAATAATTAATTGCATATAGCTTCATCTAAGTGCCTTGAAGTTGACTCTACCAGCTTCCAACATTTTGTGTAGAGGAATTGTAGCCTAGTGGTCCTTCAATAACCCAGAGGAACTCATCAGCTTTCACGCGATGGAGATCGTCGGATGTTAAAGCACTGTAGATTTCGTCCCTCAGATGTTCGTCTGGGTTTCAAGTCGGAGTTGTGGTTCTGCTTACCTCGCTGGGATATCTCGATTGCCTCGAAGCCATAGTAATAATCAAAGCCAGAGTTATATTCGGTTTCTGAAAACTATGTAACTGCTGCAGAACATCGATGCCGTGCTACCAAAAATCGATCGACAAAATAATGTAAGAGGATGGCAAGCGAACATTACGAAAGATGACTCCTCGCACCCTGTGTAGGGGCACAAAACTGAGAGCTAAAACATAATCCCATACCATACCAATCAATCCTAGTTAAAAGCCAAGTCTAGCTTCGATAAACCCATTGTTGAATCACAGATGCGGAATCCCAAAATGCTGATGTCTGCGATGAACCATTTCCTTAATTGCTGCCAGGTTACCTCCTCAGCTAGGGATCATTGTGATGTTTTAGCTGACCTCTTCTCCAGCTTCTTTGTCAACAAAAAAGACAAAATCTTGAAGCCCACCCCTAATGTAGCAGCACCCCCCCCTTGGAATTATGCCCTCAATTCAGTGCAGCACCTTATGTTTATATTCAAGAAGGCTGCTAGTGATCTCATATTGAAGTTAATATCTTTATTAAAGAAGAAAAGTAGTCCTCTAGGCTCTGTAGGAGACTTCCATATTCACGTTGACAACCCTAACAAAGCCAGGTCGGGCTCATATCTTGACTGTCTGGAGAATTTTGGTTTGGCCCAACGCGTTAATCATAGCACCTACATCGGTGGCCACATTCTAGATCTCATGATCACTAAGGATGTCTTCCTCACGGACCTTGAGGTGTTCCCACTGACCCTCTCAGATCATTGTTCGGTCTCTCTTTTACTATTCCTGGCTCCCTCGCACGTACAGGGCAATGCCGAATTTGTCAAACTATGTAACTTACATAGCATTGACATGGACAAGTTTTTTAAATCTGTTTGTGATGCAGGTCTTCTTGATCTGTATTCAGATCCGACCGGCAGCCTCGATACCCTCACTGATGCTATGAACATAACACTCAGGAGTGCTCTTGACAAGCATGCTCCTGTTCGCTTTATCCGTGTTTGAAGTTTCGCAGATTCCTATCAATTTACAAAAAAAAAAGATGCGCCGGGTTAAGCACAGGCTTGAACGCCGTTTCAATAAATTGGGGTCTCATGCAGGTCTAGCCAATTACAAAGACTTCCTCCGAGTTTACATCCGAAAGCTTAAAAAAACCGGAGCTTCTTTTTTCATTAAAAGCTTGATGAATTCCTGCCAATCGGACACTAAACAGGTTTACAAGACAGTAAACCATTGACTAGCCAATGCTGTGAGGTCTGATTCCCCAGATATTAAGGACTCAGCCGAAAAGTTTGCAGCCTTCTTTACTGAAAAAATTGCGCACATTCGGGCCTCCATTAAGCCCCCTCCGACCAAAGCAATCGCCGTTCCTCAACCTGTGACCTTCCTTAAAAGGTTCTCCGATGTTTCTGCCTGTGATGTGGCTGCCTTAATAAGGTCTAGCAGAAAGAGCTCATCTCCTGAAGACCCTATACCTTCATCTCTGTGGTCTTCACTTGCAGACCAACTTAGCCCTGCCATAACCAAGATTTTTAATGCTTCTTTTGGAAAAGGAGTCGTCCCCAAGTCCTTCAAATCGGCAATCGTTAGACCTATTCTTAAAAAGCCTGGATTAGACACAGGAATCCTAGCAAACTATCGTCCAGTTTGCCTTTTTTGTTCTTATCAAAGATTCTTGAAAAACTTGTTGCTAAGCAGCCAGTTGAACATATTGAAAATAATGGAACGTCAGAAACATTTTAATCAGGGTTCAAGAGGCAGCACTCCACTGAAACCGTTCTCCTCCGTGTTAACAATGAAATTCTACATGGCAACGACGACGGGAATGTCACTGCCCTACCTCTGCTAGATCTGTCTGCTGCCTTCGACACCATTGATCACGGAGTTCTGCTTGAACGATTGAGAACAACGATCGATCTGGCAGACGAAGCACTGGCGTGGTTTAAGTCATACTTGTCTGGTCGTGTTCAATCCGTTTCGCGTGGGGGTCAGGTCTCACACACGAGAAGGGTCACCTGTGGAGTCCGCCAAGGGTCTGTACTCGGTCCTTTGCTGTTCTCCATTTATACACAACCTCTGGGGAAAGTGATTAAGGCCCATGGAATAGGATATCACTTCTATGCTGACGATACTCAGTTGCATTTGTCATTCAGACCGTCGGAATTTGCTGCAGCAACTTAAAAATTGAATGCTTGCCTTGCCGATATTTGATCCTGGATGTCGGAATACTTCCTGAAATTAAATGATGATAAAATCGAACTGCTGCTAATAGGACACCCTAAGCGTGTGGCTTGATTTAAAGGCTTTGCTCTTCTAATAGATGATGCTATTGTGCGACCATCACCACGTGCTCGAAATTTAGGTGTCGTTTTCGACAGCTGCCTCAATTTTAACAGCTTCATTCAGAAGTCTGCTGCTCCAGCTAGCCACCACATCCGATCCCTATCCAAGATTAGGAGCTGTCTCCCACAGTGGCTTGTAAAAAATTTAACTAGCTCCTTAGTTCTGTCTCGGCTCGATTATTGTATACCCTTTATGGCTGGGCTGCCGAACAAAGCTATTAGGCCACTGCAGTGGACTATGAATATGGCTGCAAGGCTGGTCTTCAAGTCCTAGCGGTTTGAGCACGTGTCTCTTTTGCTAAAAGAGTTAGGATGGAGACCGGTTGAGCAACGGGTACAGAGAAAAGTTCTTATGCTGACCCACAAGGCCTGCCACGGCTTGGCTACTTCATACCTAGCTGAACTGCTGCATCAGTTTCAGCCTGTTCGCGTCCTCAGGTACTGTGTGGACAATGAATTAGCTATCCCATTCTTCCGCTCAAAGACCGTTGGCGATAGAAGCTCTAGCTCTGCAGGTCCTAGACTGTGGAACTTGCTTCCACAATTCTTACTCATCGACAACTACTCTCCTACTGCCGAATATGGCACATCCTTTTCAGCGGTCCTGAGCTGCTAATTCTATGCTACTCACTACCTCAACTGCTCACCTGACTCTGCTATGCTTCCCACTTTTTCTTTGTTGCGTGAGACGAAGTCTGTTGGGTACCGAATGCGTAACGAAAGCCGCTTAGGCTGTGAGTGCCCTATACAAAACTCTCCTGCGTAACACCCACATGGTCTTTATGACTTTGTGGAGTTACAGACGGAGATACATTACCACTATCACTATACAAGGATGGGTAGATCTTCTGCTGCCATGCATAACTAACATCATGAATACGTCAATAGCTTCAGGCAACACTTTGACTAGAAATCGGCTTTTGAAGTGGCAACTATTATACAACATAACGTTCACTGTGGGCACTGTTACGTTACTGTGCCTCCGGCTGCAGCAGCGCGGGTGGAGTTCTCACGGAGACACGAAGACACGAGTGGACGAACGTGAGAGGTGAATGAGACTCACTCTGTATTCCCCCAGCTGGTACATATACGAGCCAGGGGGATAACTCACCACAGATATGGGAGTGCATCTGTTTGGTGGTCACATTCTTACATTAAAGGCTGCACCGAGTCAATTGCTCAACCACCTGCTGGTGCAGGTGGGGCATACATTAGTGGCCGAGAAGCAAACTGCATGCACACCAGCACACATGCTGTTAAAGCGTTCTGCTCGTTCAATATTGGGAAAATCAATGCAATGGACTCCAAGATGTGGTCGTAATGGATCCCTATATGCCCTGGCCATTGCTGTCGATCGCTATGCATCGCCCAAGATTGAACATATTGGTTTTAAAGTAATAAGTCACCGAAGTCAAATGTAACGTGACATTAGAAATGGAGCTGAGTGCCGACCGATTTATCGCCGACTGCCTATGGATTGTGATATTAAGCCAACTGCCACTGTGTGTGCGATCGCCATTCATTAATGAGGGACAAATAACGTGCAAAGTAGCTTGAACATGTATGGTTTCCCTTTGAACACGATGGAAATGTTAAATGCAATCGACTAGATTGGAGTTTTCGGCCGGCCACAGTTTTGTCCACAGTGTCTCTCGGATTTCCTATTTCGAGCCGAGCCATTCGCCATATATTTCCATTAGTTTGCAGGCTTTGTGTGAGCACGATTTAATTCGAATGAAGTGGTTGCACTTAAAACAATGGTGCTTTTTAATATGCACGTACAATATGTCATAGAGAAACTTGATTGCTGGGTATTTTTGTTCGGATAGTTGTGGATGGAGGGGTAATTGGCCACGGCATATTGCAAGCCGATTCCAATGCATTGCACAGGTAATATGTTTTTTAATGTCATAGTACGATTGCCGACTATATCGAGGATGTGAGCAACTGCATTCGCTCTATAATAGATAATAATGACGAAATATTATTAGAAATTCGATAAACCGACCTCAGGAAACTCGACTCCTTTCCCAGGCGAATCGTACGTGTTGCCGCAAGGGAAAACACGATTGAACGGTGAGTAATATCATGCTTGATATGCAACATGAATAAACAAAGTTAGAGGTGACATGCAGCAGGATTCAGCATGCAAGGTGCTGTTAGTGGCAACATGCACAGTGTCCAGCATGCATAAGCACATGAAGGACTCGGATTCACAGGTGGGGACCCACAAACTGCTGTCCTAAATAGATGTGTTTTTGAGTCTTCTTAAGTTTTGACCAGGCAGGGGATATTCTGACGCAGGGTCGGGAGTGGTTGTTTCCAGGCTTTGGGGAGCATACGAACGCTCACTAAGCGCAACCGGTCCTCCAAAGGTTTTGAGGTTGCTACGAGTAGAACTGTTGGATTCTCGAAAAGCGGGTGTGTACGATGCTTGGCCTGTATGGGGGACGTATAATCCCAGAGGAGAGATAGGCTTGGAAATAGGCCATAAGTATGAAAGCCTGGACCTAAACGTGAGCGGACTAAAACCTCTGAAGCTCGCATCTGTTGCATTGGACTGCGATCCAGTGCAGGTGCGGGCGAGACGTGGTGTGATGTGGCAACTGCGACGCTCATCGACAGACAAGCAGCCTAGCTGCTGAGTTCGCACAGTACTGTAAGCGAATGATTGTGCATGCCGGGAGGCCATGCCAAGTCAGCTGCGCTACAGCAGTCAAGATGGGATGTCACGAATGTACGGATCAACTAGACTTTGTGTATCCTTATGCTTAACACAAGCCCGAATTTACCAGTTGTTATGAAGCTGAAAGTAGGGCAGACCCTTGACCGTGTGGAGCTGACGTGGTCGTCTAACGAGAGGGTCGCTGCGTTGGAACATGACACCTAATTTTCGAGCTTTTTGAGCTTATTTGTTCGCTATTCTGTTCGGTCGTTTGTAAGCCCCAATGTTGTGGTGTGGATTTGGGGGACTGGTCCATGTCATTGCAGTGCATTGCTGCCAGAATGGTGAGCCGATTACAAAATAGAATTTCGCGAGTACCACTTATACCCTAGGCCATAGAGCAGCCTCACAATCATTATACAGCTTCTGGTTATTACTTCTAGTCACTTGCTGGCCAGTTGCCATGGATTGTTGTACCGGGTCGTTGCAGTCGATTTGCAGCGCCATTTGTCTATGACATTGCTTAACTAAAATGGAGGTGTAATTTTGTGGTGGCACTTTGAACCGCGTCTAGTTCCTATACTACCAACCATGTTAATTTAGAACGCTTACTTGTTGGGCAATTCGAGGATGATTTGTATTTGGAATAAGTGGATCGCACACGTATTATCTAATGTAGTTCTAGTAGACTTGACCCAACTTTCTTGATTTTGTCTATATTTAAATCTTTTATTTCTAAGTGGGTGCTCCACAAACACATCACACTAGCGCTTTAATACGCTATGTACCACACCGTGAGCTAGCCGGCTGAAATGCCACCGCATGTCTTGTGTCATTTTGCAATGGATACCGTGGAGCTGGATTGGTTGCGTTGTGGCCCGCACAATTGCAGCCGATTGGCAGCACTTGCACTGAGAAACGGCCTTACCAATGTCAAGTGAAATCGTGAGTGCCATTTTTTGCAGAGTTTACTGTTCCCCCCCCCCACATTGCAATTGCTATTTTGTATTTTCTCAAAGCAGCGGCTTCTTTTTTGGCTGGTGGAATGCAAGCCGATGTGGTGGATGGATTTTGGTAGCTGGGCCTTGCTGCTGCCAATCTTTATTTGCACGGGACCCTAGTGATAAACCGTGAGCCGACGACGAGGAATTGTGTCAAAGTCAACTTTTAATATGTGCTTAGTTTTACTTTGCAACCACTTTTGGAAGGTCTATGAAGCTGATTCCCGAGTGGTCGGAAAGCGAGGAAGAGCTTGAATAGATTACACAGGTCATTTAGGCTGCAGCCCATGTATAAGTACTGTGCTACACACTGACGCCGGGAGACATTGCGGTGATAATCACATACTAAGGGTCCGGTGTATTCAACTCAAACAATATACGCTTCGACACGTAATATTGGGTAGATTTCTCAGCCCTAGTATAGTAGATTGTTTGGATTCGCTCGAACCCGAGCGAACCATAGTAAGATTCAGAGGGACTTAATAACCCCTCTGTACCAATCTTACAATCGGCTCTGCCTTGAATATCTCCCACAGTTGCGTTCGGGACCCATAGATCTGGATAATCTGATTTTACAGTGGCAATAATCTCTTAAGTAGTGGGCAGGCTTTCGTGGCTCGTACTAGCTGACCTCTTGGGCCGCCATACACACCAGTCGCCGCAGACGACAAGCCTTCCTATTCTATGGGTCATCACTGCGCCCGCGCTTGGACCTGTCTGTTTGTCATTCGGTCACTTCTCATTTCCACTCCGGTTCCTCACCTCTTTGTTCACCTCGTGTGATATGCTTTAGCTGTCGTATCGTTTAATGATACCATGATATGACACTGCGATCTGAGCGCCCTCGACTGAGAGAACTCCAATGTCTTTCTAGGGCGCGTTTGCTGCAAGAAAGGCAAATTAAATGGTTGAGTACAATATCATGCTTGATTCCAAACCAAACACAGTGAACAAAACCACCTGGTTAACCCGGGTGACATCCAGCCACCGGTCAGGCTATTGCCACAATGTGGTTGCAGTGGCAGCCTGCACGTGTGTCACGCTTTACACCACTTAGCCCTGTATCCACAGGGACGAATCAGGGCACTACAACTGCTGTCCCGGCCTAGGTGTGCTTGCTGCTTTGCCCAGCGTGTCACCTGTTTACATAGTGGGGTCAGGTCAAGGTGTATGTTTCCCGGCACGCAATGATCCGTCGAACACCCTTAGGATATTGACCTTTCAGCGCCACCCGAGCCTCTGTGCGAGATTTCAACTCATCTACGGGCTATACTCGCCTTGTTGTGATCATAAAACCGCCGGCATTTTACGTCGAACACACCTAGGACCAATTGCGCCATCTCATCCTAAACGCACTGTGCGAAGTGTAAACCCTTCCCTGTTATTCCGTACCACTTTCCCACATCTGCAGCATTACCCGTAGTGCTATTCACGCTAATATGTTTCGTGCATTACGAGTGAGCCTGGCGCATCGAGAGGTGGACTTTTATTACTGTTTAGCCCACCCGATGTCTTCGCCAATAGTTGCTTAAGGCTGCAACTTGAAGCAGCCAAGATTCCGTATTGATGAAAGATACGCACTGTGAGGTGAGCGCACTTTCAGATGGATCTGTAGCATTTCTCTAGCAGACCGAAACCAGATGAAACTGTCGAGGGCGGACCAGGTGCCACCTACATATCAAATTGAATCGCTGCTGTTCGCAACAGAGATAGCTGCGCCAGCAGGGAATTTTCATAGTCCTGGGCGTGATTCTTATTGATGGAGCTAGCCTTCCCTATACAGCACCTCCCGCAGATGCAGAACGACCCAAATCAAAGCAAATAGTCTATTCGTGGACTTTGCCCAGGACATAGGGTCACGGTGTGACCGTTTGACTCAGTCTCCACTGCATCAGCAGTAGCACTAGTCAGCGCCAGGTATTTTGACCAGACCACCCATTGCGACGGGCTACAAAACTTTGCGTATGCAGCTCGAGACGCATTGGCGATTACGTCTCATTCAAAGGAGATTGCTGTTGGGCTATGAGCTGCTAGCTAGTGAAACACAAGAAAGGAATACAAGTGTACCCAGATTATTTCGGACACTCAGATCCCACAGGTTACAATACCTCGCTACAAACCTCAATATGATCTTGTGGAGACCCTGTCATTTAGTTTGTCGTGCTCTACACTTTAAGCCCTTGGACTGCTACTCTGCAGACTTGCGTCAGGAACACAACTCCCTGACCTAGACCAGACGTTTAAAGACAAAGTAAACAGCTAATACACCCTGACTTTAAGGCAGCAGTTTAGTGGAGCTCTTTGATTTGTCCTATCGTGCTAAGGGCGTTGCTACCCTGGTTCCGTGCTCGCCCCAAATCCACACTTGACTAATTATACTGCCTGACACTGTGTCATTTCTACCCTTATCTACCATGGTTGTCGCCACCTAAGGCATCAAGATGTAACTACTCCCACTAAATCGGCCGTTCCCTGACGGCAACCGATGTAAAGCCCATCCACGAGTACACCGAGAGAGTCAGTTCTCTGTCAGATCGTGTATCAAACTTGAATCCGTTCCCCCCCGCCTATCCATTAACAATGTGCTACGCTCACTATTCACTACTCCCAGTTCATGGGTTTAAATCCCGCGAGCACCGCCCCGTGATCTTCCTATAGCCCAATGCAAAACACGTTTCTCACAGCATTAAGGCCTTTCTTACAGGCTACCCCTACAAATGGAAGCAGGTAACCCATTGGCTACTAATTTGATTGAAGGCAGGCGCCTGGCGCGCCAGCAGGCAGCAAACCCCACAAAGGCGGTACATAGTATTAAACTAAAAACCTATCACTACATTCTTCTCCGATTTTCATGGCCACTCCATGCAAACACACCTCTTATTTACTACCACGCATACAACCTTCAGCAACTATGGTGGGGGGGCCGGGTGAGTGCTATCAACTTACCAGCGCGGACCTTTCCTGTTTCTCTTTCTCCCCACAGTTCCTCGAGGAAACCACAAGTTATCACTGTTTTCGTCATCCGCTGGCACTCGAAGCGGAAAAAAATGAGACACTGCATTCTTTCCGTTATGGGAGCCCGAACAAAAAGGAGAGAAGGTGCTGCGTCCAAGTTTCCTGTTACATAGCTTTGAATTCAGCATGAGATAAAATTTCAACAGTTTTCTAGCGGTTTGTGACACACTGGACCGGCCTGAGTTCTAAGGGGAGACACATCATACCCTGAGAGGCATCGTCGTAGCATGGGAGGCTGAAGGCTCTCGGGGGGTATGTGAGTTCACATGAGCCAGCTATTTCCTAAAAACACCTCACAAGCAAGCGACGCTCCGCACCTGAAGTTAGCTGTACATACGTGCTTGCCGAGCATGGCCGGGATCTTAGTAGTTTGTTGTAATATTAAAGCCGACAAAGCTCAAGAATCAAGAAAGAGGTGTCAGATCCAGCAAGGAAAACAAATAGGCCACGTTCATTAAATGACTTGCGTGGCGTACGATTCAGTTTTGAAGACAAACCACCATCTTCACGTAAGCAGGTTCCCGACTCGGTTTTAAAATCCTCCCTTGGAAAGTTGGTGGTGGCCAAATTCAGCGACCCCATTTACAGATTTCGCGTTCAATCAGAAGCACACGCTTAACAAGGATTTCTACTAACCAAATGTATTGCAACCCACGCTGAGGCACATCGTAGGACACAAGGCCCGCCCACGGCATTGGCTTCTTCCGTCCTAGCTGTAACTTCCTAAATCCAGTTTCATCTCTAGTGGTACCGTGCCCTGTGGTCCTGCCCTTCGTAGTACAACTATCCAACAAGCTGTCTCCCATTCCTTGCAGCTCTAAAGGACCGTTGGCGACAGAAGCTTTAGCTCTGCAGGTCATAGGGAATGTGGAACCTTCGCTTCTACAATTCTTATTGGCAACGGACAAATGACTACTGCTCAGGCTTCCGACCCGGCTTTCAGCCTCTTCTAGTGGTCCTCGCAGACGCGATCTTCCAAGCCCTACTTCACTACCTCGACTGCTCTCCTGACTCGGCTATGCTTCGTTCTTTGTTTCGTTGTGAGACGAATTGTTGGCTGACCCGGCTAATGCGTAACCGACCAATTTGCCCGTAGGTGTGACGTGGGACTATACAAAACTCTCCTGCGTAAACAACCCACATTGGTCTTATGACTTTGTTGGAGTTTACAGGCGGAGAGTACACAGGACGTGCATGATATTGATGGACGCCAAGTCGGCTGAAGGCTGTGCGGAGAATACGTTAAAAGACTATCATCCACAGACTCGGTACAAGGTTCGGTATTTAGTCTATGACTTTAGGACTAGAACCTCTACTCGATATCAGACGGTTGAGGCATGGTACAGAATATTTTGATACAGGCGGCAGCCGGGAGTCCTAAAAACCGGACTTCGCAATGCGTTAAAGATTCGGATTATTTGCAGCACTGCTGCTGCGCTCGGAGAAAATGTTGAAGATTAATGAACTGCAGTCGTGCCGGTGAGGAAATCGATTACTCTCATTAGGGGTAGACTCTCCCCTGGTCTCAAGAGGTTGCGCTAGTGTTAAAGAGGATCAAGACGGCCTAAAGGGCGAACCCACACGAGACAATTGTTTAACCACGAGTGAGTGGGCAGCCGCCGACAGAAGTTCAAGTGTGGACACCAGCGCGAGAGCATGAGTTTGGCTATGGCTGTGCACCGCAGTAGACTTCTGAGGTAGAGAGGTCTTCCACGGTTTGTAGCTAAAGTGGGTAGATATCTTGGGCGGTCAACACAGCATGTTTTCTGTTTCCCTTTCTTGCGAAACACACACGCTGACTTAGCAGCCACTCGTGCACATGTGCCCAATAGTCCTCACACCTAGACAGAGGAACTTGACCAAGTCACACACATCAAGTAGACTCTGAAGCTGGAACCATAACATAGTCACTAAAGCTACTTCAGAGGAGAACAAATCATTGCCTTTTATGCTAAAAGATGTGAGTCTTAAGTATGCTGTACCCATCAAATCGATCCTATTTCCACACACAGCGAAAGGGATCCAAGTTGATCTTGAAGCGAGAGTGTTTCCTGTAGACACCATAATAACTTAATATTAACACTAATTACGCACTTTGCACTGGAAAAAGCCACCCTCAGAGAAGCGCAATCGATCTCAGTTCGCCAAACCAGCTTGGTTATATAATAAACATAGACTAGCCACACGTACTTTGACACACTGCCACGAGAAAATATGAGTCCATAGCTAAGTAAGCCGCAATGGTGACCATGAGGAAGTGAGTAGCACAGTGCTAACTGCCACTGCTTCTGACTAACGGAAGGAGTGCAAAACGGTCCAAACCACGCCGAGGCAGAATTGATCTACCGTCACCCTTAGGCTAAAACTGTGCTTCTAGGGCGCTCCAAGAGTGTGGAAACTCACTTCCACGAATTTTCACACCCGGGCAACGCGACGCCCTCCTGCCGACGATTATGTACCATATTTTTCCAGCCGCCTACCGCTGATAGCGTCCATGTACTCAAACTCAACTGCTCTCGTCAGTGCTAGGATTCCCTTTCTCTTGTGCATAAGGGGCCATTCTGTTGGCTAACACTATACGTCCGAAAGCCGATTAGCTGTGAATAAGCGATATAAAACTCCCTGAGTAGGCACCCACATAGTGGGTGTGTGGCATTGTGCAAGTGCACCAGACGTGAACATACAGCCATTTACCAGACAGCTACATCACATACCCAGAGCACAATCACAGACGAGAGAGACTACAGTAAAGTCCCAGTAGCGGTAGTCTGAAACTAGGGCATGTATAGAAGGCTTCTGTCGCCAAGATCTGAAGGCCATTGGCATGGGAAAAACTCGATAATGTATTGTTATGGAGGCGGTAAGGGCATAACCGGATGCTGAAACTTGTGGTGGTTTGTCTTAATATTAAAGAGGGCAAACGTGATGACTGCCTTGTGGGACACCATAATACAACTTTTCGGTATGTTATCCAATAACGCACAGAGAGGAGGAGCCACGCAGCTCCCACGAGAAGAGTTAACGTGTCTTGCATTCTCTGGGATTTGCCGTTAGAAAACATTGATGTCACATTCACAAAACCCAGCACTGCAGTGGCTGAGAGGCTTCTCGTTGGGGATTCTAGCTTAACCCAAAAATATTAGCAACCATACGCGCAGTCTTAGCAAAAAACCAGTAAGCCGTAGTGTTACAATTGCTACAGTCACCAAGCAGACGAGAAGACCCTAATTTAGCGCCACTGACCCCCCAGCCGATAAAAGACTACAAACACCCCCGCTCTCCTACTCACCCACAGACTGGGGTGAAGATCAAGAAGCTGACTTATGGGTGGGGCCTGATGAATAGCAGTTCGTGGCGGTATCGTCGCCTTAGTTATAGGAGACGTGCCGCGGCGCATCCCTGATCAAATTGATGCTAAGACAACGGCAATTCAGTTTTGTATGGCTGGAGGTGTTAAACACAAGAGTCACGAGACTGGATCAAGATTACGAGTTAAACACTAAAACTGTAACTAAAATAGGAATCACCAGATTCGATTAATGTAATAAAGTCGTCTTCGATGGGCTACGGGGTAGTCCAAGCCAAACTAGCCAAGCAGACCAACCCAGCGTATAGCACACCCCCATTGATACGTAGGTAACGTCTTTAGTACACAGCACCCTCCCCCCCGCACCCCCCCCCCGCACCCTCCCCAGAACGTAATAACAACTCAGGCGGGAATAGCTCGTCAAAGAGTTGCACACGTTGCAGGTAGTTCGAACGAAAAATGATATAATTGGCTTTGGTGTGCGAGTAAAAGCACCGAGAGTGGCGGTTCAGTTCTGACGGGGGTCGATGTGTTTGAAGACATCGTTTCAAGTAGCGGATAGTAGGAGGTTGATAGGAAAGAACGCAAACAAACCAGACACATACGCCCACACGGAAGACCAATACGCGGTAATCACGGGTGCAGCACAAAAATGTGTTGGGTCAACAGACCAATTAGAGCAAGTTCCAGTGGAGGGAGGTGTGTTCCAAACCAAGCTGAAACAACTTTACGATACCCAATTCCGTATTGTGTTCACAAGGATTTCGGAATCTCTAGCTGATAACCTTTTCGATCTCGTACACAAACATGAAATCGTGGAGAAAAGAGAACGTTAATTGAGTTTTTATGCTCCCAAAGAGGCTGGACACCTCACTCCCCCACTCGCCCGTCATGATGTCACGTTGACTAGATCAGATTTTGCAAAGAAACTACACCCAAACCTTCTACTTCAGCACTCGTCAGTGATGTCCCGTATAGATTCCTCATTATGTGCTAGCCGTTGAGTACCCGCCTAATACTGGCACGCTGTCACATACCAGCACTGTCAGCTGATCTCTGTTCGTGTCACCCCCAACAGGTTATTCTGTTGTTTTCTTGAGCGATCTAGTTCTGCCAGTTTCATCGTGTTTACTTACAGAAAATGTAAAGCTCCAGAAATGTGATTGTAGTTTTCTGAGGACGCTTTATCAAGGTGTTATATTTCTAGTGTTATATTAAGTGGCTGTTAACGCTTAGGGGAAAATCTTAACACGAAAATTCGTTGGAATCATAAAAGAAAACCAGGTGCTGATGATTCTCATCACTCTACAAACCCCATTAGGAGGCCTTAAATGGGCCATAGCGCTCGCTCGAACTATTGGTATAGGTATTGTACGATTGCACGTCCCTATTTGTTCATATGAGTTTGAATGAGCACCGGTTATCCAGTGTCACGATTATACCGCGTAAGGCAGTCGATAAGATTGAACCAGCCAGAGTCGGTGTTGGCCATCGTATTGTGTAGTGCGACGTTAGGACGGCAGCATTCCAGTCATCTTTCACTACATAGGATGTCGTACACGGAGGCAGAGCAGATCTGCAGGAGTTGACGTGTGGCCCGCTTGAGAAGCGAGTAAAGCGGCCCGCGCGTTATCGTATTTCCATTCTGGTGTCCACATGGTTGCACAGCCATCCTCAGTAATCTCTTTGTTTGCAAGAATCTTTGACAGAAACAAAGGGATCACTGCGGCGATGGTTTGCAGAGGGACCCCAGATCTAATAGCCCGATTTGAGAGGATATCAGTCCACTCGAAAATAGCACATAACATTGCTAGGTTGCTTGGATCCACCTGCTACATCAGTCTCTGAGTAGAAGACGCACATAGATGGTTGGATGAGGCTTGAGCTGACAAACTTTGTGAGTGCCGACCCTACTTTAGGAAACCTAACAATAACAATCAGCCAGAACAGACCGCACGCACAACGCGTTGGAGCCGAGCTGCCGAAGCGTCTAGGCGCGAAGCATTTCTACAAAATTCCCAATAGCAAAGCACGGCTTAATCGTCCGGCGACCAAACCGTAGCATAGCTTGAACAAATTTTGAAATCTTAGAGGCAGGTCATCATCTATCCGCATCCAAACTAGTCCAGATTTGATACCGCATTGAGGCAGTGAACATGACACAGGGAGTGCTCTTGAAGAAAATGCTCTCATACCTTCTGTACATTCAACAAGTCGTGGATTGTATTTCCTTTACAACACTTCAAGTTTACCACATTAAGCACGGACTTGAACGCATTTAAGAAGTCGGCTCTGATGAAGGTGCCGTCAATTTCAAAAGAACTTCCCGGTCTACAACAGGGTTCCCAGAAAAGCCAGGGCTTTTTCCACTCAAAACGAAAATTCTAGTCAGACTCAAAACATATTTATAAGACGGTAATAATTGCTGTCCAGGTCTACTAACAAGTAAAACGTCTCATTACTTGCATGGCCCTTCCAATGTCTCGTTGTTCACATTGAGCCTTCCCAAACCAATTCCAGATAAAGCTACCAGCTGAATCGCAAGCTCAACCACTTGTTCAAGAAATTCCACCCGAAGATTTCTGAGTGGTTATGGTCTACTAAAAAAGAGCTAAATCTCATGAAGATTTGTCCGATCATCCTATAATGGTCTTCTGGCAGAACCAACTTAGCACAGTCTCAACCGATTCAAGGCTTCTCAAGGCAATAGGTGTGTGCCCGCTGGTCTTTCTTAGTTCAAGCCAGGCCATTGTTCGTACCAAAAAACGCCTGGAACGCAGATTTCCCTATTTTCTTTTTATAAGATTCATAAAAAAAAATGTCACTAACCTGTTGAAAGTACCATTAAAAAACTGAAATTTAAGAAAAATTTAAATCGGGTTCTAGCGCAGAGTAAAAAAGCTTACAAGTGAAAGGGCTCTCACGTGTCTCGCTAATGACTCCATATAGATGATTACAGATAATACTTGCCGCTAGCACGGCTATGAGTCTCATCTCAGTTGGCACTTACTAGTGATACGATATCTACTTGAGCGATTGATTGAACAAGAATCGGCTGGCATATGAAGGTACCTATCTTGGTTAGTTCGGCCGCGAAAATGCTTCCATGCATTTCCAGGAGCTCTGTTATTTTGACCATCCTTCTTGTGCATACCTGCTTACTGGAGCTCTGTGCTACTGCGCTGTGCCCTGGTAAGCTTTGGGGTTTACCATTAAGCTGACATTTCATTAGCTTTTTATGCGGCTTCTAAGAGTGAGGAGTAATTCAGTTCTCTGACAGTTCCACACCAATTTATCACTATTGCTATTATTATTGCTATGTGGTTGTCAACGGGGTCGTAATGTGTCAAGTCGCAAGAAATTCCTCAAAGGATCAATTCTCAGTCCTTGCTCTCGTCTTCCCTCAACTCTGCCAAATTGGAATCTTGTGGATTATTATCACTTTTACATGCTGACATTATAGTAGCAATCATTTAAGCATCAAGATATTGGCATTGACTGATAACCAATTCACCATGCGTAGCATTCAAAAATATACATTTTACGTATTTAACAACGATAAAACTGCTTCATCTCCAAAGGCCAGACAATGTCATGCTAGGGCTTCCTCTTCTATTACAAATTTGATGTGCACTGGACCCGTCATATCGTTTTTCATTCAGGTGCAACACTTGGACTACCTTAAATTGTGACCTTCATCAGAAGGTACTTGGACAGATTCGATTAAAGACTGTTTTTCCAACTAGCGCTATTTTCGATACTATGTATGAACCATCTACCACGTTCTTTTGCAAAAAAAAGCAAATGTCAATAGCTCCTTATTTTGTCTCTATGCATAACACGTAAATCTCTTTCGGCTTTGACTAAAAAAAAACTTTTAAACTATTTTTCAAATTCCTATACAGCTGTTATCTTAAAAACTTCTAGTGATTACAAGATGTGCCATGCATGTTATTCACTTCACAATTAATTGAGCAGCTGCACCAAACAAATTCCTCTGTGTCTAGGTTCTGTGTGGAAGTGAATTGTTTCTAGTCTGCTTGACCAGACAACGAACAGAAGTTTTGCTTCAAGGTTTGGAGACCACTCAAGCCGCTTTCCGCAATTCTTGTCAACAAAAGCTATACTATTTGCCGGCTTTGTGGCCCTCCCAATCCAACGGTCAAGAAACCACTCTACTTCCATGTACTGCACTACCTAAATACAGCTCTTGACTAAACTATCTTCTCCATCTTTTCTTTTTCCTGTTTGTTATTTTTGTTGAACGAGATGAACCGATAAATCGAGCTACTGCAGCAGGACAAGCGTGTGGCTGTAAAAGGAAAAGCTTGCGAGTTCAGTGAAATTGGTGCTGTTGTGCGACCATCACCACAGTGCCCATTTGGCTTGTCATTTGAGCGGCTTTGTCTAATTCAAAAAGCTCTTTCAAGAAGACTGCTTCAACAGCTAAGCCATCGCATCCCAGTCCTTTCTAAAATTAGAGCTGTCTTCTATAGTGGCTTGTAGAAACTTTACCTAAGCTCCTTAGATCAGGTGACGGCTTTGATTCTTTGTAATTTTCATTTAGAGAAGGCTACCATAGAAGACATAATAGTGCTACGGCTGTGGCCCACAGAATATGGCTGCAGGGCTATTTCCAAAGTCCCAGAACATTGACTACATGTCTGCTGTACTACAAGAGCTAGGATGGCTGCCTGTTTGATCAAAAGATACAGAGGAAAGTTCTTATACTGTTGGCTGTAAAGGCTTGTGCACCTTCCTCTAAGCTGAACTGCTGCTGGTTCAGCCTCAGCGCCTCAGAGCCCTAAAGGGTTAATAAATTATTGCTTTATTCTCTCTCACTTAAAGATATTCCGTTGGCGACCCAAGCTTTAGCTCTGCATTCTGTCCTAGACTGTGGACCTCACTTTACGATTCTTCCCTGCTGACATCTGCTCTCCTGCACTGCCACCCCGGACTACGGAAGATCCTTTCCGGCCGCCTGAACTGCAATTTCCTTGCTACTGCCCCTCGGCCACTCGCTCTCGTGTCTCTACTGCTCGTTCTCAATTTCTCTTTGTTGCTTGAGATGAAGTCTATTAGCTAGGAAATGCCAGCCACTCATACTTTTAGGTATTGCTATATAAACTCTCCATCGTAACACCATGTTTATAGGGCTTAATGGTTTTACAAGCACAGTTACAACCAGTTGAGCTATTGAGGTGAAGAGTTTTGGTTACAACTGGATGTCCTCTAGGTATCCAATGTAGCTAATGGTATCGTTTGTTGGCTTACAACTGAAAAAAAGTTTCTGTTGCAACTATCCTCATATGCAAATTGAATGATGATAGAACCAACTTACCTAATTTATGGACCGTCAATTAATCCAGGGGAAGTTGGAAAACTTCAATGCTCAAAATTAGCTTTCAACTTTCTGGTTGATCTAGGGTGTCGTGTTGCAGTGCTTTGGTTGAGACGGCCAGTCGCTCACAATAGTGCTCTTTCTTTAACTGTGGTGGTAAATATTCTGCTTGTATGAACGGGGACCGCACCCCATCCATGTATCCAAGAGTTTGACACTATATCCAAACCACCGCGGCTAATTGTTTCGCTGATCTGCCGGCATTGCTATCAGGGCTTTGCCTGATGTTACTCTGCAACGGCTTGGCTCAATCACGAGCGATTTGCCACGTCTAGCAATTTCTGCGCAACTGTGCTGGCTCCAGTCAGGACGAATGGACTTCAAGTTTTGTCCTTTAGGTAGCAGAGGTCCCACGCTTCATTTTCATTATTCATCAGATCCACCTGCCTTTACAAAGCGCTAAAGCATGGTACCCATGGCTTTGAGGGTTACTGGGATTTTATCTTTTGCTTGCATAAACCTCAAATCATTGGAGATAGTACGTTTAGTTCTCTCCAGATCACTGGAACTCTCTGACTTGCGTCCGACAGCCGCTGACTTGACCACATTTAAAGGCCTTACAAACGCTGTGCCTTGACGGCTTCATTGGTCCCTGTGCCGATGGGCCTATATGTACTTGTTGTAGTGCAGCCTATCTGCATGCTATCTGCTAACCATACGCGTGCATTCCAGTACGTAATACACCTATAAACCCCATGCTATTCTTGTTCGCGTTGAGCATGCTACAGCTAGCGCCTTCAGTCAGTAGCCTTTTTAGGAAATGCCTTGCCGAAAGAGATTGGGTTCTCCGAGAGACGCACTTTGCTCCGTGGATTATTATTTCACATTTTCCCATTCTGAAGAAGCATTTAGTTCACATATCTAGCTAGCACATGGGGTTAAAGACATTAGCCTACTCATTCTAGCTTGTAATGCCTTTCTACCTCACTTTTTTCTCCTATATTACAGTGATACACATTGGGTTTTCAAGAAAAAACGTGTCCTTCAAAAATTGAGGGAAGGAGATCTTTCCTCGTTTGAAACCTAGAAGATTGCACTCGAGATATCAATTTTTGAAAGTGACCTGATAGACTGTTTACAAGGTCCGTACCGTCGGTTGATTAATCTCTACGTCTGTAACTCCACCAAAGCCATATAAAAAGATTAGTGGGTCTGTTGCTGAGGAAAGTTTCAACCATATTGGCACACTCACAGCCCTGGCAGCTATGGTGCATTCAGGATACCAGACCTCCCTCACACCCAGCAAGAAAGTGAAGCTGCAACCAAGTCCGGGAGATCAGTTTGGGGTGGTGGGTGCATGAAACATCAAGTTTTCAAAAGCGTGAGCCCTGCTGCATAACAGATATGATTGAGATTGCGTAAGATGATTCATGCTATATTTCTGCGCGATAGCAGAGCATAAAAGCTATCTACCCCCACCTGGTAAGCTGCATGAGATTGCACACTGGAGGTTTTGTTTAAATGACTGCCTCGACGCTGAGGCCGGCGCAACCGCCTTAGCTGGCCTGTTATGCGAAACGCGGCGACCAGGACAGGGTGAAGCAATCCCACTGGTGATATCGTTAGCCTGCGATGCGTTGGATTCATCCCAGTCTCAATGAGCTGTGCCTAATGCCTAAATGCCTTGGTCAAAAATGTAATGATTTAATAAAAGTTTTGTTTTCTCAGTGTGATTTACTGTTTTGATTCGAATAACGGTTTTAACAATAAATATTAATACTTACAAAAATGGCCAGATCTAGTAATCTAAGAGGCTCGGAAGGAGCGTGACCTTGAGATACAAGTCTTCCCCACTGGTTTCAGGTGCCCGGCGCTGTCTCCTGTTCAAGCTGCACAGTATCTGATAAGCGATCAAAGTGACCTTTCATTCAAGGCGACCACATCAGCTCCACAGTCAAGTCTGCCTACACCAGCTCCACGTAATATTGGTAACCACATTCGGGCTTGTTCAGATAAGGATATCTATCAAGGTCAGTGTTCAATAGAGTCCTTTTTGCTTATGTAGCCCACAGCTTGCTGTCCACCAGCATCAACCACAGAGACAGAACTTTAGCTTGCCCAGTATGACTCTGCAGCTAGGATAGTCTGCATTAACTTCATACATGCAGCTGTCTACCGCACCACTTCTCCTTGACCACAGAGCCCCTGGCTGCAGTCAAGCAACGCACATCAGACTTAGAAGTTTGTGCTCTTTTAGGTCCACATCATTCTTTGTCTCCAGCCTATCTCCTAGCTCCTACCTCTCCATCGGGCCCAGCATACTGCCACTTTTAAAAAGTCCAATGGGGTTTACCTATACTGTTAAAACTCAGAAACCTTACCAGTCATTCATTCAGTTCATATTATTTCTAAAAGTCCCCGTTACTTGACTTTGTAAAGAACATAATGACCCTGTTAAAGAAACTAAAAATACTTCTTGGGACTTATTACTTATTTAAGTGGGTCCTTTTTGGTGTGTCCTTTATGGTATGGAGTGCTGACCCTGTACATTGCTGCCAGAGCTACACTTGCATGCTGACCCTCGCCACATCCATAACCATGTTACTGATGTTGTTCAGCGTGCTTATTGCATTGCTCACCGATCCTTTTTCTCTTTTGGCAAATGCAAAGCGCATTAAAAGTTGAGTTCTCTATTACGCTTTATCCAAAGTGCCTTATAATAATGTCTGAGGTATTTCTCCAGGAGCCACGGTTTGAATTTGCGTGAAAGATCTCTGTTAATCTTACAGATCATTTTCACATCACCCTGTTGCTTGCTATGAAATAATTACAGTTCTGACTGGTATATTACTCATTGGTATATATATATTTTCAAAGCGGGAGCGGCAACACAAATGCTGATAATATTGATGAAATAAAAATTTCATGATTGTTGAGCGATTTTTATGAACGCAACACTCGCATTTTCTACCATTGACGAATTAAACAAGTATGAGAGATTTTGCCTGAAGCAACTTGCCCGTGGCTTCCTCGCTCTTTACCTTCCCAGTTACCGGAACTTTGACTCTTTCTTAAAAAGTTTCTCAAGAACCAAATCATCTCTGTAGTCATTTGGGCACAAGCGTGAAGACATTATCTTACTTATTTTCCCGACAAATTAGAACAGGTGCTGATGATATATCTTTTCCATTCTTTGACATCAGACTCATGACCGCGGCTTCAAAATTTTCAGGTTTCTCCACAAATAGTTGCTGTGTTATAGCACAATCTCATACAGAATTCCAGCTCAATAGTGTTTGGAATTGAAGTTCAGTCGAGATCACGTCTAAAAACCCATGCAAGTGAGTCACGGAAATTGCTGAAAATATAGGTGGTTTGCAGGCAGTAAGGATCTGGTAATGATTCTCAATAAGAGTAAAGCTGAGCGGCTCAATAATCAGAAAAAGTGGGAGACCCAGCGAGAAAATGGGCAATGGCTTATTATTCCCGCCAGACATGGTGGGCCAATAGCTTTGAGACGGCCACCATATTAGCAAATGAGTCCCCCTCCCTCCTCGTTTCCAGGCGTCCAGCGCATTGCATCCACCTGGAGCACCCCACTTCACAAGGGCTCAGTGTTCGAAATTGCTCCAGCACACACTTAAAAGGGCTTATCCTAGCAAAATCAATGCAACCACTACTGAATTACAACTTAGACCTGGAATACCTACCAACAAGTTGGCTGAAACGTATACGTATAATGCATTACTTGGAATCTCACAGGCTGTTCAAGACGTTTTGGTTAACATCTAGATATGCCTCGCACTCGATCTAAATCGTAGATTACGAGGATGAGTAGCTTGGAAAATCATCGAGTACCAAATGATTGATAATCTTTCTTAGCAGTGAGCTGCTGTAGATCCATTAGTGCCACGATACTAACACCAGTCATCATTGCTTACTGAAATGTATTTTCGTTCACAGAAAAATGAGAGCAGTTTCTGGAGGAGTTTTGTCACTGAAGCCTTTTCGACAATTCATTATTTCAAGGTTTCGGAATCTAACTTTGTTTTAGCTTATACAGCATCACAAATCCTTCGGAGACCATTAATTGTTCGTTGCGCTCTAAAGCCTTGAGACTCTGCTCCCGACATGCCCTGCAGACGTCATGCTATGTGACCACGCTTAGAAACTAAGAAGCTCTGACGTCTCATTTCAGAGACTAAGCATTTCAGTGAGGCCGTGATTCCTTGTTTATGTGTACACAAACGCTTACTTGAAACTGCTGAAATCACCGTGCCATGCCACCCAACTCACACACTTGCATGCTGCCCACTCTGTGCATGACCACCCCAAACCATTTTATTCTTGGTGATGTTTATTGAGCATGCTATTTCTAGCCATTCGATTGTGTTGCTTTTGCAGGAGTTATCTGATGAGTGTGCTATCAAGGGTGTTATTATCGACTGCTAATAGTATTGCAAAGTGATGTAAACGCATCCCATAGCGAAAATCTTTACGAGAATATTTGGAATAAAAGAAAAGAACCATGCTGATGGTTCCTCAGCCAGCCTCAAAACCCAATTCAGGCTTTTAAAGCAAGCTTTGGTCGAACCTGATGACCCATCGTATAGCAGCTTTAAGCACATTAGAGAGGTATGTAAAATCAGTGTACTAACAATTGAACTTGTGACTGTCGCATAGCCTACGACTAATTGGCCTGTACCAACCAGCCTGTACCGACAATTGATCGATACGATAACAACTGATCTTTGGCAAATGAGTGGACCTAAGATCAGATGTGAGGCTTAACCACAAATATGACTGAATTGCAGGTTGGTTTTTATTTGATCAAATTTGTTGTATATATGTATATACATTTGGCGATTGACTACTACGATCGTATGTCGAAATTTAAAATAAATAGAATTGATCATTTGGGAAGTTTTAATAGGTGGCGAAGAATTTGCAGTCGGCGCGTTTAGCCTTTGACACGGATAAGTGGGTGAGATGTGGAAACTGCGATGAGCTCCACGACGAGGCAAGCCTACCAGCGCAGAATGCACCAGCCGTAGCAGAGCGTGGTGAGCAGGCCACCTAGATCAACAAGCAATTAGTTACGAAGTCAAGACCGTGGATGAGGTGCATGCGCCAATTTAGATCGTGGTATACCCTGTCAAATAAAGCTTGAATTTAAAAGCAATGTCGGGAAGATCGGTCGTTGTCCCAGTACAACTAGCCCAAGTCGAGACGTTTAGTATTCAGATCATCCTGCCGCATAATAATGATTAATAATAACAAGCACTTACTTGATTAAGCACGGAAACTCTATGTCTTTCTAGCTTTACATTTGCTGCAAGGAAACACGATGATTAAATGGCGAGTAATATCATACTTGATCATGTTCAATCATGAGCAATGGAGTGTATCATGCAGTCCTGTCATGCAAGTGTCGGTTGAGTGGCAGCGTGCACAGTGTCAGCACGCGTAAGCTGATGAAAGACGTGGAATCAAAGAGACCCACTAAACACTGTTCTAAATGAGGTGTATTTTTAAGTTCTTTAGTCTGTATGATTCAAGTCCAAAGGGATGTTCTGGAAAGACAGAGTCAGAAAGGGAGTTGCAGGCTTTGGAAGCATAAAAACTAGATGCAGGGTCTCCAAAATATTTTGGTTTGTACGAGGTGTGGTAAACTGTTGCGATTCCAAACAGTGTGGTGGTTGGCCCTGCTTGGCCTTGCGTAGATCTGAGAGATAGGCTGGAGCCAAAATGACGTGACCCTATAGCGTGCATGGGCACGCAAAATCTTCGAAAGTGATCGCGTTGCTTGACTGAGCAGTGAAGGTCGGCGAAGTAGTGTGATGTGGCAGCCCAACGCTGCATTCCCACGACAGACTAGCCTTCTTGCTGCCCAGAGTTTGCACTGGCTGCTTATCGCCTGGTTTGCACATGCTGGTAGGCCACAGCAAAGCGGTGGTTACAGAGAGTCAAGGAGCGGGATGTCACGAATGCATGGGACCAACAGACGTGGTATCCATGTATACAGGACACGAAGTTTAACGACGTTACGCATCGAAGAAAGCAGACTTGATTGTGAAGATGTCGTTGACCAGTCGTCTAACTAGAAACGTCACTCGGAACAGGAAGCCTAGATTTCATTAATTTTCATGATTCAACAAAGATCTACTGTGGCATAGAGCCAATTTTTGAGCATGAGTAGTCCAATTTACTGATTGATCTCACTGCTCGAGCTACCTTCAACACGTTAGCTTTATCATCGTTCAGTTATTATTGATGATATTCACATTTGCCTGACTCAAAAGAAAATGCGTTACTCCGCTTCACAGAACGAAATCTGTTCCATGTAAGTTGGTACCGCCGCTTGAACGATAAAATTTCTTTCTTTATTTCATCTGTTTCCCAGCGTGTGCCTAGCGGCTGCTTAGAAGTAATCTTTACAAGAGTCTTTGCCATAAAAGGCATACTAGATGATGGCGGTGCAAGGACCTCGGAATCTAATATAGGCTTTTCCAGTAGGGGTCCCTACGCAAAGCCGATGTGGAGGAACTTGGTCCCACTCCAAATGACATAGCAAAACTTGGTCAGTGGAGGGAAGGCGACATAATAAACCTAATTTGGTTTATCCACATCTTATTCTGAGAAAGGTGGAAAATCTTACCTTGCAGCAAGTCGCGGGTTGGGGTTTCAGCTTGGTTGCTTTAAAAGGAAGAGGCTTTATGGTAGCATGACTGTGGACAATTCTTTGAGCTGAAAAGGCTGAAATCATTTTCGGCCGACGCCCAGTATCGGAGCACCACCCTCCAAGCTTTGACCAGCAAATTGTGTGCCACTTTTAAAATTTGTTTTGTGATCAGTTTTGGGTGAAAACGAGCGCTAGCTTTTCGGCTGTAGGCTCGAGGTGATAGTTTAGAATTCGGCTTCAAACTTAATATTTCATTATCAAACTTAAGTATAATTGCTCCTTCAAACGGGTGTTCAAGTCTGTGCTGAACTCGGATGCACTCTTCTTTGAAGTATTTTCTGAAAGGAGTCTCTACGATTCTTTACGCGGACGAATGCGTGAGTACAGCTTAGCGAGCTCACTGCTAAGAATCATCTGTGTTCACTGCATCCAGGAGAGCAGCATCGAGGCTGTGAGTCGGGTCTGGTGTGCAGGTCTGAAACGACCAGCTTCCAAATACAGATTTAGAAAAATTGTCAGTCAACTAATTTTAAGTTGCGTCCTTCTAAGACACCTCGACGATACCCTGTAACGCAGCGGAGCAGGAGCAGTATGCAAGACCGAGACATGGTATCCAGATTGTCTTACCGTCACGATTAGTTCAGTGGGAGACATCTTGGCTACAGTTGAGGCGCTTAAGCTCTCACAGCTAACACAAACTAAATCGTAATATGTGCAATCAGGCTGCTACCCACCTAAGGAATGGTAGAGATTTGTGGCGGCACCTGGTCATCTTATGAGCAGAGCTTACCGCCGGCCATTGTTTAGCCACGAAGTGTAACTTGTTTTCCTGTGTGCCAGGATGAAGCTGATTGTTAGTGCATTCAAGCACTGGCAATTCCATTTAGTCTTTCTAGTCACCTGCCTCGCGGGCCCGACCATGGTTACCCTACAACCATTTAAAAATGCAAGAAGCTGATTTAACAGCCCTTTCTGCCGCAACAGGATTTGCCTTTACTGCTATCAACTCTGCTTGCAGCAGCAAAGCAAAAGGATCACTCTTGCCCGAGATTCAGACCTCAGGAAGTGACGTCGTGAAAAGAAACTGCTTTACCCTAATGAGCCGTCCAAGCTACAAAAAGCATGCGAAGATATAACAGGTATTAAGTCCACGATGGAGATCGAGATTTTGGGTCTGATGGTCCTTCAGATTTGGTTCCCAGGTGGCAGTGAGGGCGCAGACGCTTCCTCCTGCACCTGGCACTCCACGGCTGTGCTATGGAAGCTTCTCCACTGCTCAGCGCAAGCCTCAGGTTCTAACGGTTAGCGGAGAGCTACTTCTAACGGTTAGCTTCAGGAGTCTCTGCCGACACTGCATAACTTGCGAGGAGCTCGAGCTGAGACCCTGTCATCCTGCTCATAGGAAGCTGATGGGTAAGCGAGGTTTGGAGGCTTAACGAGTCAGGCCCAAAGGAAGCTGAACTGCAGAAAAGCAATGCAAGTGAGCTGCTATGAGGAACGAAGGCTACGATAACACCCAGGTGAGGTAGTGAGCTTCTATGCGCCGGCTCCGGACTTGGGACACCGTAAGAGTTCTCGCACCTCCCGGAAAGCTCAGACTTTGCAGCAGAGCCAGAGGGTTAAATTCAAGAAAGCGAGGAATATCGGCTGCACGCGGCCGGGCATCGTCTATCGTCTAATCGTACACGCAGTCTGTATCGTGTTTTGACGAGACTGTCGTTCTTCAGAAGTCCACAGCCTTAGTAAGCGAGATCCGTTAGAGGTAGCAAGACCACGAGCAATGCAGGGACGCTTATTTTCCAGCTGATTCGCAATAGACAAAGCAATGTGGAGAACCAGCTGTCCTATCGACCAGCCGGTGAGGGTGATCAATCACAGCTTGTATCTTGAAAAGCTTTTGGAACAGTCAGAAGGCGATAAGTTTGTTTACCACTAGTAAGGTAACAAGAGTCCTTTAGCTGGTGAGGCTGAGTCTGCCTTTCCCGTTTGAGATGCCATCCCATTGCACACCTGCCATCAACTACTCATTTCCTGTTTGGTGTCATCTGTCTACTGCTCGCTTCAAATCGAGTCTGAAAAGTGGTTTTGGGTTCTGGTGCACATTTTCCCTAGCTGTAGTCTCCGGCACGTTTGCTGGTGGGAGATCCTGCCAAGAAATTTTTCAAGTAGACAAAAATCTGATCCTCCTGGGATTTCACGCCTCAACTGCAAAAGCCTTCTGTCAAGATTCGGGAAAAGACTTACCAGTCTTCTGGATTGCTTGTTGAGTCTGAAGCCAGAGCGGGCTATCCTTCTCTTGATAGAATTACCTTCTTGTGGTTGAAAAGCCCAAACCCTCGTCATGGCAACAGCGCAGCGTAATACGTGAAAAATGAAAAGGCCTACAGTTTTTGCTTTTTGAGTTCAAGCTCACAGATTTCCTGAGTCCAGGTGTTATTTTCCTGAGCTATGATGGTTCGGCGACGGTGAAGGCGCTTTGGCCAAGGACTGCCCGAGCGCCAAGCTGTGCCGTATCGTGGAGGGCCTGCACCCTGAAAACAGGTTTCAAAACCTCTCGGGATCAAAGTTTGTTTTCAGTTGTGATCTTCCAAACGCACACTTTGAGTTTTACCCTGCCTCTCCGGTGCAGAACATACAGCACGATTTACGCATAGCGATCTTAAATATCAGTGTGCGCACGACGATGTCAGCAGATATAAATCTTAATGTATACAATGCCAACGTAGCATTTCTCCGTCGCTAACTCACGAGCATAGAAAGTATGTAGGTGTTATTGGCACGTGAGAGTTTTGCTATAGCTCACTCACAGCCTAATCGGCTCCTGATCGCTTTCGCATTCGGCCTTCAACCAGCAGTCTTTTGTCTCCAGGCAAGAAAGTGGCAAGAATAGCAGATTCAGGAGCAGCTGGTGAGAGTAGCAAGGAAGTAGCCTTCAGGACCGTTGAAAAGGATGAGCGAAGTCGGCAGCTATGAGGAGTTGTTGTCCGTTGCATAAAGAAAATTGTGGAAGCGAGGATCGCGTCCCGAGTAATAGTAATAGCGCATTTGTTAGTGGCACACTCAGAGAACTCGGTCTCTTTCTAGGTGCCGCTACATTTGCTGCAAAAGAAAACACGATCTGATGGTAGAGTGGTGGAAGTGCTCGATGACCAACAAGAATAACATGGATAGGGATGACACATGCACGGTGTCAGCATTCAAGGGTGGCAACGGTTGGTATTGGCATACCACAGTGCAAGCAAGCATAAGCACGTAAAGGACAGCACATGCGGACCCTTTAAATGCTGCATTAACTAGATGCAGGTTTTGGTTCTT
The DNA here is from genome assembly GCA_009760855.2 of Cristatella mucedo. Lineage (NCBI taxonomy): Eukaryota > Metazoa > Bryozoa > Phylactolaemata > Cristatellidae > Cristatella > Cristatella mucedo. The sequence goes on from WPIO01000055.1 coordinate 33,244, forward strand.
TTTAAGCTCATGTGGTCAAGTCAGGAGGAATGTCGTGACGCAAGTCAGAAGTGAGTTACCCGGAGGCTTTGGAGCACGCACCTACGAGCTACAGCCTCAAAAGAATTTGAGGTATGTGGAGTATGAGGTGAAGCAATTAGATTCTGAAACTTGGGTAATGGTACTTTGCTTAACAGACTGGAAAAGTCTGTTTCTGATGAAGCCGTCATGGCAAGAGACTAGTTAAGGCAGGTTGTACAACTTCGGTCCCGAGGTGATGTGGTTCTGAGAGTCTGCTGTAGCAGGTGATTCTTTATCGCTTGGCTGCAGGCTACCAGTAAAAGCCATAATGGTTCTTCGGCTGCTATGAAGGAGAGAGACTGCCAACTCAGTAAGCATTTTCTGACAGAGAGGCCAGAGCTAATGAATGACGAGGACCCTTGAAAGTGAGTGACTGGCTTAGCAGAAGGTGATGCGTTTCATGGCAGGGAGCCAGTTCAAGGAGATGTCTATTTTCACCCGAGTCTCCCAACTGCTGTAATCACTGAGGTCAGTGAGACATGTGAGGTAGCATTAACTTGTCACTTGCCCTTTCAAAATGTAAACCTTGCCAGTAAGCTCGAGTTGGTTGTGAGGGAAATCACTGTGCTGTTGTTGGTTGTGACTGTTGCTTTTGAGTGTTTAACGACCTTCTCGAGAGAGATGTGGAGCTCAAATAAAGTCTCCACCGCTACGTTACTTGCCCAATGGTTCGATGCAGCCGTAGATGTACCAGCTAGTCCTCACGTCCTTCTCAATTGCCTCTCATCTGCACCCGAGCATCACTCGAAAGGTGCTCGCATGCGCATGTCGAGGTACTCTGCGGATGGAAGCCATTGACCACCTTTTCCACCTGCGTTCAGCTCGATGACTCCCTAACCGATCTTTTCGTGCTCGTGTCACTTCGCACTTCCTGCTCTACGAAAGCTTTCAGTCGTCTCCAATACCCCATCGCAGTAGGTAGAAAGCTTTAGTCCGAGCAGAATCTTCCCTTTGTAATCATCCAGACCGAAACTCCTCTCGCTGCCTATATCTACTATCCACTTTTATTTTGCACGTGTCCTACACCTGGCCAATGGTCGCGGAGATTTTCGCATAAGCTCTTGCATGTTTGGACTAAATGAAATATGTTTCCGCTTTCGCTCAGCTTTTAAAACTTCGATCTGCTTTGGATGCATCTTGCGTTAGGTCTTCTTAGCTGCAAATATAGATACCATGCTCTTGAATATATATTCTGTTTATTGAGAGTGCTGATATGAAAAGACTTATTATGTTTACATTACTGTTGTCAATTACTCAGCGTTGACAGAAGCAGAGATCAGGCATGACATGTGCGCGCATTCTGCTTGCCGCAGCATGAGGCCAGTTGCCATGAAGAACTGAGAGGCTGACCGTGTCCGCCCGAAGCCATGGGTTTCCGGTGGGTTTGCTATGCAGAAGTAGCTTCACTCGATGTGCTTTTCCAAGTACTTTATAGCAACAACGTCTATCAAATGGGCTCCACTTGTCAAATTAGCTTGACAGGTTGAAAAGGTACTCGCCTCTCTAATCCGCCGCCACTTATAAATTTTCATCAGAGCATAGTAGAATAATCTGAAGTCCGACTATTCGTTAGCCTGAATCGTGAACCAAAATGATGGGTGGCCAATCAAGACACTCATGAGCCTCAGATTTTCTCCAACTAGTGCTGGATTCTCCCCAGTAAGCATGACGTTTTCTGAAATTATAGGATAAACGTGCTCATCATATTAAAAATGATGAGCTCCTATGGTAGTGCGTGAACCACTGGGTCGTAAAAATAAATATACTCATTATATAGCGCTCTAAGATAACTTAATCTCAATTCAGGTGCTTCACTGTAGGCTTTGGGCCTTGAGCCCTGACCTCAGCTGATCTGGTCGGGAGCGAGTGGATCTAAACAACTCAAATTCACTAAGACGAAGTTAACAGTCAACTACTGATTCAGAGTTGATTGCTCTCCACACTAACATGACCCTTCAGTACACATACATTCTTTACTACGGAAGTTTAAGCAAATTTAGAATATACGTTTTATAAAGGCTTCAGGAACTTGATCTCTTTTAGGCACCTTATATATGAGCAGCAAAGAAGCACGATTGAAGGTCGTGGTAGCATGATCCACGTTCATCTGTAAAGCAAATCAATCCTCTGCTCGAATGTCAGAATTGCTTGGAGCTACAAGACTATTACGAAGGCAGGCATGAGTGAGTGTCGCTGTTCGGTCGATCTTCAGAGCGTTTGAAATACCACATCACCAAAGTCATTATGGAGTGCTATATCTTCGCCTGGGGTATCACCGGCATGCTTTAAAGGGTCAGGTCTCTGAAGTCTTCACTGAAGACGTTCAGAGTATTTCTGTGAATAGAAATATCCCTGGGGGCCTTGAAATTGGTACCTACTAGGTGCTTTGTACGCTCTCCTGTTGCCGCCTCCCCTCGAGCCCGTCGATTCCTGCCTCCCGCGACGCTCAAACTCCCTTACTGCATGTTTCATGACATTCACACATGGGGGCAGCGAATTGTTTCCCTTGAATGAAGTGATGATAAAACTAACCAAAAAGTTATGGGCAAACCAGGAGTGACTCAGACATTGGACAGGCTATGGTTTAAATCGCCTCTGCCGGCATATGTTCCTGTTAAATGCTTCACCCAAGTAGTAGCGTTGTGTTCCAAAGCCACCTGGTTTTAGTTAGACGACCACGTCAGCTGCACAATCAGTCAGCCTATACTCAAGTTACATTGATAACATTCTGGCTTGCTTAGAAAGGGATACCACAATAAGTGTGGTCGAGGTTGTATTTGTGCCATTCGGGCTTGTTTAGATCAAGATACCACATCTAAGTTGGTCCATGCATTCGTGACATCTCGTCTCGACTTCTGCAACTCACTGCTTACTGGCCTACCAGCATGTGCGATCAGGCGATTGCAGCTGGTGCAAAACTCGGCAGTTGGACTTGTCTGTCGTGAGCGTCGCAGTTGCCACATTACTCCACTTCTCGCCGACCTGCACTGGCTGCCAGTCATGCAACGGATTGACTTCAAGGTTTTGTCGCGCTCACTTTTAGGTCCCTTCATTCTATGGCTCCAGCCTATCTTTCAGATATACTACCCCATCAGGCAAAGCATCGTACCACCCGCTTTTCGGAATCCAACAGTCTAGAAATACCTCGTACAAACCTTAAATCCTTTGGAGACCGTGCATTTAGTTCGTATGCTCCCAAAGCCTGGAACTCCCCTCCCGACCTGCGTCAGAACATCCCCCGACCTGACCACATTTAAAAGGAACATAAAAAACACCTATTTAGGACAGCATTTAGCGGGTCCCTGTGATTCGTCCTTGATGTGCTTTATGCGTGCTGACACTGTGCATTCTGCCACTAACCACATTCGCATGCTGACCCTGTGCATGTCACCCCTAAACCATATTATTCATTTGTTTTTGTGTTTTTTCAAGCATGATTTTACTTACCGTACAATTCCATTTCACTTCACAGCAAATGTAAAAGTGCCTAGAGAGAGATTAAGTGCTCTGAGGGCGCTTTATCAAGTGAATTATTATTATTATTATTATCTGTCTTGACTTCTGTAACCCACTGCTTGCTGGCCTTTCGGACATTTCGGAAACTAACCGTTTACCTATACTTAGTGCAGACCTCAAATCCTTTGGTTACCGTGTATTTAGTTCGCATGCTCACAAAGACTAAAAACTCACTCTCGACTTGAGTCACGACATCCCCTGACTTGACCATGCTAAAAAAAAAATTAAAATGCTCCTATTAATGACAGTATTTAGTGGGTCCCTGTGATCTGTCCTTCATGTGCCCATGCATGCTGACACTATTGCATGCTGCCACTAACCACTCTTGCATGCTGACCCTGTGCATGTCACCCCTAATCTTGCTATTCACAATGTTCCTGTCAAGCATGATACCACTCACAATTCGATCGTGTTTCCTTTGCAGCAAATGCAAAGCAGCTAGAAAAATATTGAGTTCTCAGGGTTTGCTTTATTTATTTTATTGTTATTTTATTATTACTAAGCAAGAAGAATGGCATGGTTAGGGTGGCATTTGCAGGGTCAACATGCAAGTATGGTTAGTCACAGCATGCCAGAATGTAAGCAGGCATAAGCAAATAAAGGACGACTCACAGTGACCCACTAAATGCTTCATAAATAGATGCACTTTAGTTTGTTTTTAACCTGCAGAAGGGAGATGTCACAAAGCAGGTCGGAGTGAGCTTCAGGCTTTGGGATCATACGAACTAAAGGCACGATCTCCAAAGGATTTGAGGTTTGTACAAGGTCTAGTTTAACAGTCGGACTCTGAAAACTGGTTAGTACAATGCTTAGCCTGGTGAGGGAGTAAATCTTTAGGTAGACTTGAGCCAAAGAGTGAAGGGACCTGAAAGATAGTGACAAAAACTACACGAATATCTCTACATGAATTTTTCTACTTGCAATTCAGCCGATCAAGGTTTACACTGACATTTCTTAGTTCTAAGGGTTAAAACTGCTAGAGAACAAGTGCTCTGTAATGACTTGAAAAAAATGAATTCTTACAAACCTGCAATAAGGCCCTTTTGACTTATTTAAGAACATTTCGCATGTTGTCAAGAGTTGTGTGACTGTGCTGTAGCAGGTGCGAACTTTATTTTTTGTATAGAGGCAATCTCTCCAGCGCCGGCCTTAGCATAATTACAAACCAGTTTTTATGTCAAAAAGCAGTATTGATTGACCATAACCATAACCTAATTTCTATTGGCTATTTAGCACCGATAAACTGAAGATGGTGATACGTTTAATTTCCAAAGCTTAGTATTCAAGAGCCGCTTAGGTATCATAATAATCTAGCAGCAATAGCATTCACATTTTCAATGAAAAGACGCGTGAAACGTGCTGCAGGTAATTAAATACAATTGATAGCCTCTTTACAAAAAACTAACCACTGAGGAAACCTGTTGTTAGCATTGATCAGAAAAATTGCATTCCCACGTATCAGGTGAGCCGTGATGGCGCACTAGGTAAGGCGGTTGCTTTTCACGACTTCGGTCCCGAGATCTGGGTTCGAATCTCTTAGTGGGCGGTTCTTTATCGTAGCTGCAAGCAGTGGTGACACCCGTAAAGGGTCTTCTGTCTATTATACAAAAGAGGCTGTTAAATCAGCCAGTATTTCTTTATTATTTGCATTAGCACCACAATTGGGCACAACGGTTGCCATATAAACTTAGCTAGCCAAAACATTCTGTCTAAGAAGCCGTAAATACCTGCAAGCACAAGAAATGCAATCCTATATCTGCCAGCTAACTGGGTGCGGCAATTCAAAGTCTTAAAATTAAAGCAAATAAGGCTTTATAAATTCCAGTACCTGGCAATGGAAATTCATGGAGACAAGTCAAGTTTTTAGTACATATCACCGTAACTGGTAGAAAGACAACCGATTTGTTTGGTGTATTCTGAAATCACGTGATGGCTTCTGTAACGAGTCAATAGTCTTTCGATATTTACCACTTAGCAGATTGCCATAAATTCATTGTTGCATTGAAACTCAAAGTTGATTACATGTGCATGACATATGATGATGCACTTTACAATGTTTGCATCCTTTCATAAGGATATTTTACGTACACTTTCAGTTTTTATCGTTACGGACAATGTTTAATTCATATGTACATGTACTTAATGCCACTGCAAGTAAAAAATGTTGATTTGATATGACTCACACTTCGATTTTGGAAGCCTTCAGCTCATTAGAAGACATTATTCCAAAATTTAACTTAATAGAGCACTACATGTAACTTATGATGCCTAGCATACCACTTATTTGCAGCATAATAGGTAAGCTGCAATTTCTTTTCAATAAAAACAACAAGTTTGAGTCGGCCATCAGCGACTCCATAAAGTGCACATGTATATAACGAGGTGATATCCACTCGCACACACACACACATACACACAACCCACACGCAGGCGCACACCCGGGAGAAATCTGGGAGATATCAGTGTTCGGTACGTCATACTATTTCAACGCACAATAAAAATTAACAAGTGATTGAACTTCTAAAACCAATTCGTGGGTCCGTTTCTATACTCAATAGTTAAGTGACCGACGCATTGCTCCATGCAAGGTACGTGCCCAAAAACATCTGATATTGGACACAGCATCGATTAGCGATGCAGCCACACAGGTGGCTGCTTGTGACAACTCGGTTTAATTTCGACGACGGCTCAGCTATGAACTACGAAAAAGGCTCCTAGCCAGCTGAAGCAGATTGGCTCGATTCAATTAAGCTGACTACCAACTCTACTTTACAAACCAGAAGAATTTTAAGGAAAAGCAAACTCGAGCACTGCTAAAGCCTCTAGGGTAATACTAATCTACATGACTGCATGTGCCAAATGAACGGCGACTACTTCAAACGTGGGAACAGCTATTATGACCTTTGAGCTTGAAGACTGACTCAATGCTGGAGACCGCTTCAGAAATAACCCTGAAAAGCAACTGCTTGAGCCGAGGGATAATCCATAATTCTATAAAAAGTTGTATGTTTGCCTGCCATCGTAAAAGTATATACTACGAAAACCTGACCGGAGTGAGTACTGTTATGGCCGAGGTCAGTCATCTTCTGTAGTGATAGCTACAATGACGCTGATGCTGATAAATCTACGCGAAGGTTCGTGCCGTCCCAGCGATAAAGGCGATTCTTTCTAATCGGTGAGCCGTGATGACACACTAGGTAAGGTGTTGCTTTCACGACCTCGGTCCCGAGGTCATAGGTTCGATTCCTGCGGAGGGCGATCCATTGTCGCCACTGCAAGCGATGGTGATAGCCGTAGGGGGCTCTTCTGTCGCTATACGAAAAGAGGCTGTTTAATCAGCTAGGATTTATTTATTATTTATAATCTTTGTTAGACCTGAGATGCTGATAATACTCTCTTCTTATGCTTATTCTCTCATTTAGCTGGGCACAATTTCCTTTCTCTTCCCATTTTTTCCAGCATTTAGCTAATGCAGGCGACAAAGTAGGTAGGAACGCCAGTGCGTTCCCTGGTCCACCGCCTGTAGAGCCAAGGCTTCTGATACTAACAGTATCCAGCTAAGGTACCGGTCAGCTTGTTCATTGTCTGCAGAAAATAAGAGAGCTCGGTGAGGCAGGAGTTTCAGCTATCTAAGAAGTAGCCTTGCTAAAGCTCATTTAGCGGGTCTGAGTAAGATCTTTGGTCTGTGCCCTTAGATTATTTGGGAGCAATCGTAACCAATTCAGCAAAAGGGGAACATAACTTAACCTCTTGCATTTTTCCCAACTCGAGGCCATTTTCATCATCAGCTGCAAAGACTTAGTGGCTTTGAGAGCTAATAAGATGGTTTAGCCACCTGTTGGACGCGACCTTTAGCTGTGGAAGCTTTCTTTGACAGCTCTCAGACACGGCACTTTAATTCCGAGCAAACGGTAGCAGGCACAAGAAAGCCTCTGCAGTAATAGCAAGCACGTAGCCAAACCTTCGTTTTAAGGAAACTACTGCCACCTGCATTATCAGCTATAATATACAGGCAACTCGTAGAATGAAATTTTTCTAATGATGCCTTTCTGTTTACACAACCCACAGGATACAGAGCACGGCGTCATTAAAATTGCCGTATTTTGTGCTGTATTTTCTCTGCATATACCCTGAGTTATACCGCTACCCAAACCAGTGAGGGTGCCAGGTCTATTTAGCCAGCACCACTATGCAAGGTCTAGAATACTGCCAGGACTATGAGTTTCAGAATAATTCTCATAGCTGATATCTGAGATCACCCCATCAGGGTCCTCATTCTTTCAGCCTATGCGATCTTAAAAGGTTAATGGAAGGTTTGCTAGTATTTTTCGTGAATTGTTTGGCTACAAGCCAAGCAGTTTTTTGCCGCACTAGCCGACGCTTGGATCGGTTGCAATACGGTCTTAATCAAAGACGTCGCCTCTCGTTGTTGTGATATACCGTCCTCCTTCAAACTCTCTAAACTTGTTTATATAGGTTTTCGGAGTTCCTTACTAAAATGTTTGTTTATGTGACATGCCACTACTGGTTGAACGAAGACACAACCAACTGACTAGCGACAGGCAAAACAAGTGTTACTCGGAAAATGGAAAGGCTAACGCTCACAATCGGCTCTGCCAGCACATGCCGTGTTGAATCTGCACGAAATATAGGTGACCTGTTCAAAAGTGTCCTTTCATTAAACGACCACATCAGCTCCATGGTCAAGTCTGCATACTTCCAGCGACATAACATTTCTGAAATTTGGGCTTGCTTAGATAGGGTTACCACATCTCAATTATTCCGGGCACTGCTGACATCCTGTCTCGACTTCTGTAACTCATTTCTTGCCACAAAATCTGCAGCTAGGTTTTGTCTACCGTGAGCCCCGAATTTGATATATCACACCACTCGTTGCTTACCTGAACTGGTTCCCAGTCAACTCCAAGGTTCGGTCACTCACTTTTAGGTTCCTTTATTCTTTGGTTCCAACCCGCTTCTTAGATGTACTCCCCCACCAGGCTAAGCATCATACCACACTCTTTGTGAAATCTCATCGTTTACATCCCTTCACACAAAGCCGTGTCAGTTGGAGACGTTTAGCTTTAGCTCGTATGCTCCCACAGACTCGAACTCACTTCCGAACAGTGAGAAAATTTTCCCTGATTTGATCACATTTAAAGAGATGCAAATATCTACCTATTTGTAGCAGCTTTTAGTAGGCCGTTATTATTCATCTTTTGTGAGATTTTTGCGTGCTGACACTGTGTATGCTGCCACTGACCGTATTTTTTCTGGTAGACCGTGACCTCTAACCATGCTTTGCTAGCAGTCATTCGATCGCGAGCTTTTTGGCAGCGAAAGTAAGTTTTCTAAAAAGTGAATTCTCTCAGAACGCTATAAAAATGCATAAATATTAATTTTTTAGTATCTGTAAACAGGCTTTAGGTTTACAGACTAAAATATAGGAGGTATGCGACGAGGCGTTAGATTTCAGTGCCTCAATACTGCAGAGGCAGTCCATGGGCCATGGTTGTCGGGCCCAAAACCACTTAGTTCTGGCTCCTCTGTCTCAGCTAGGTATTTAAGAGTCGAGCGACGCTCGCTCTTGGTCTTTTGTTCGGCTCCTTACTTCGGCTTCTCTTCGACGCTGTTGGACTTGTTTCACTGAAAGCGACGGAGGAGGGCGGGATGTTTGCCGGCGATTGACTGGACAGGACGAGACGTCATAGGAGGATTCGGTGGACTTAATCGAATACGGTCGTATTGCACCCGAGCTAGCATTGTGTTTTTATGCGTTTTGTGTTTGCCCACTCGCTCGTGATCTCGGCAAAAGGATTTGCCGATGCGGACGGGGATTTACGACCCCCTTTGGTAACGGTAAGTAGGTCAGCGTCAGAAACGATCGTGTGTACCAAGGCTGGGTTCGGTTGGCCAGAACCGGGCGACTATAATGAGGTTACGGTCACCGGCTAGGCTGGGTCGGACCTGCGGCATGTGCGGTGACGTGAGGTCACCGGGGCTCTTGGGTAGGAGAAGTTGGCCAAGTAAGTCGTGATGTTGGAGGCTCCCGGTCTCGCCGAGTTATGCATCTGGATTCGTGCAGGCGTGCCCCGTCGATGCTGCCACGCATGCAAGGGAACGAGTACCCAAGGCCCGAGCGGAGCTGGATAGCTCGCTCGTTGTTGAGACCTGTATATTCAGCATTCCCCGTATAGCATGTTCGTGACCCCAGTGTGTTTGCGTCTTTCGGTGGAAGCTCACGACTGCGGTAGTTGTCGACTCGGACTACCCAACCAGTTACTCAGCGAGCCGGGTTTTGGAAGGCATACGCTCGTACTGTTGGATTCGGAATCGGTACGACGACAGGACTGCAGAAGCCGACTGACCCAAACTAACACGTTTGTTCGCGCTTGCAGCATCGTCTTGCGCCTCCATAGTGTACTGTGTATAGGGCCCTCCCTGTAGACTTGTTTAGTTCTCCTGTTATTGTTGGCGCATGCGTTATTATAAAGAAGTGTAACGTGACTGCCGCTCGTCTTACCCTAGCTCGGCGGCATGGCGAGCGGCAGCGTGGCCAAAGTATGGCTGGGTTAAGCTGGAATTAGCCTCTGACCCCTGGAATTCGGTTTCACGTTTCGCGGCTGGCTGCTTATTGTGCGTAGGCACACAGCGAACGGCATTAATCGGTAGGTTACGTCGCTAGATAGGCGGCAGGTTAAAATAAATATAATTAATTTGCATAGCACCCCAAGAGAACTTAATCTCTATTCAGGCGCTTCACATATGCCTCCGGGCTCGAGTCCACGACCTCAGCCAGACCTTGGTCAGGGGCTAGCACCTTAACGGCTAGGTTAAGCCTAATCTGCTGAGCCTTTGGCGTTACAGAGTTGTCTTCCAACCACGATGTCCTATGCAAATAAAACCAAAATCATCAAATACACACTTAGAACATAAATGAAGATACAGGGGGGTAAATGGTGTCATAAATGCATGAACGAGCTTGCGTACAGAGACCGGATGAAATTAGCTGCGACACACGGGACCTGGAGGGGCACCTGCTGCAGCAGAGACCTGCCTAGCGTTTCAACACGGTCAGGTTTTGATTTCTTACCTCATATTCATACTTTAGTCCAGAAATGGTACTTGAAGTGGTGACGTGACGTGGTGACGTGGTACATCCGATCATAAAGTTAGTGGGAGAAGGTATTGCCTGGTAAAATTGTTAGCCCAATCAGGTTCTATTAAAGTTTAGCTGGAGGCAGGCTAAGCGATCTCATCGACCGCACGGCAACTAGGAGTGTGGCAGGACAGCAGCTATGCGTCACTGTAGATCACATGCTATCACCGGAAATTCCCATCCCGACCCAGATTAGTGACCCCCAAGCAGCTGCCATAGCTTCCTAGTTCCTGCTGGGTTGGCCGAATAACCACAATCCACTTTGATCTAATCTAGCAACGACGAGACCTAAGCGTTGCCGAGCGCAAATTTTAGGCCGATATTGTAGTAACCATTTGAATGTATGTGTCCACCAAATTTCCTGTCGATTCGCTCACGAGTTCTTATGTAAATGAGCTTTGACAACGGTCGCCTGTACTGCAATTCACCTAAATCCATTCTAGTTCCCGTCAAATCTGCCCTAAATTATCTGCACACAGCTCCAAAAGTTTGGAATAGCAAACTATGCTACATAGACAGTGTACCCAGAAAATTTCGTGCGATTCCGATCGCGCCTTCTCACGAAGTCCACTGGAATGAGATTGCAGTGGGAGAATCGCTCACTTTGTGGTCACGTCATTCATAGGCTCTAGCCGATCTCTCTGATCTACTCCCCCTCCAGGTCAAGCTTCATACCCTATTGGCGCCCGAAGAGAGCTCGAAACCTCTCAACCACTTCTCTGTAGGGCTGTAGGCAGACAGGTATATCTATCGTGTCGTCATCGGCATCGAACTGCTGCACCTTACATCGCCTCTCGCGCTCTAAAGCTGAGCCCTGCTGCACGAGGCTAGCCACTGCCGCCGTATTTCAATCCTGCGATTGCAATTTAAAATGAGGGCAACCTTCCTTTGAGGGCTCCTGGAATTATATGTGAGCCCGCTGTGAGGTTAAAATTCGATTCCCAAGATCATGTCAACGACAAGGTCTCTCACAGTGTGAAAGGTACGGCACACAGATCTGCACTCTATAACAAACTGTAGATAGCACTGTCCAATGGCTCGAAACGGCAGATTGACTGCCGTCTTTAAGGTCGTGCACGTTGGACGGTACAGTGGGTGTGTATAGCGGCTGGCAGCCTCTTCCTTAGAGACGCACATGAACCGCTGTCGATCAATGCAAATACAGTTTTGTCGCAAACGACGACAGTCACGCACGACGAACGTGCTTGTGGTCCACTTAGCATTATGGACCACAAAGGGCACTCTTTATACTCGGCCCGTGGCCTCCCAGCCAGCATCAGAGCCTCGCCGTTTCCCTGAGGTCGTCTGGTAGTCGGTGTGTTCCTGCGGTTAGCAGAGTTTCCGGCTGCATGGCCGAAGCCACTCCCGGCATTGCACTTTCTTAGGGCCACCGAAGGTTCCCGTCTGCCAGCGCTCGCAATGTTACACCAAGCCAGCTAGCTAGAGTGTGCATGCCGCCCCCCCCCCCTGCTGAGTAGCCATTAGAACAATGGCTCGCTTCGGAGCGGCCGTTGGCGTTTTAACGTCCGGTAAAGTGATAATGGTAAAGGCCACACTCTTTGACAGTCTATTAGAAGAATGATGGTACAGGAACGACTTTTTGGCGGCTCCGCTTAAGTCTGGCATCGCTCATCTGAGCAGGCGCTTCAAGCCGTACATAAAGTTCGGCACCGGCTGGCCGTCCAGCATGACGCGGCCTTCAAAGTCGCAGAGGTAATGTAACGTAATGTAATGTATCTGCATCTGTAACTCCACAAAGTCATAAAGATCACGTGGGTGTTACGCAGGAGAGTTTTGTATAGCACACTCACAGCCTAAGTGGCTTTCGGTATGCATTTGGTAGCCAACAGACTTCGTCTCACGCAACAAAGAGAAAGTGGGAAGCATAGCAGAGTCAGGAGAGCAATTGAAGTTGTGAGACGCATAGAAGTAGCAGCTCATGACCGCTGAAAAAGATGTGCCATAGTCGGCAGTAGGAGAGTGGTTGTATTTACCACGGCCCTCCCCTGGCGAAAACGCCTCATCTAACGCTTCCTTTACTTATTTTATCGTTCGCTTACCTCTTTCCAGTTCCAGATATACGACGAGCGCCTCGCCCGCTAGGAAAGCTTGTACTTCGCTCGTGCAATATGCGTGTCCAGCCGTTTGCCGACTCACAGGCATCGAAACGTTCAATCTAGAGTTCAAGCGGCTTCGACCATCATACACCGGCGGCGTGAAGGCAGTAGCGATTCTGTGGTACCTATCTTTACGTTACTGTGTCTCCGGCGGCAGCAGGGCTAGTAAAGTCCGGCTCACCGATCGTTTGCCGGCTCCTGTCTTCGTGTCTCCGTTTAGAGACTCCTCTAACACTGCTGCCGCCGGAGACGCAATAACTTATTACTAACTTTTCGAATGAAGTTCAGCCTCCTGGACAGCATATCTCTGAATGACAGGTTTGCAACAGCTGCAATGTACAACCAGAATCCCAGCTAATCAGCGGTAATTGTCGCGAGCTAGTAGACGGCTTCATGACGAGAATCGGAGGCATCACAGGTGGACAGCTGCGAGATATTGCTGAATCTGCAGCTTTTTGCTGATAAACGCCAGCTATAAGGCAACGGATGAAAAGGAAAGCAGAAAGCTTGGTGAACCGCCGAGTCCGCATTTATTAATATAGGCACAATTAGAAGAGGAATACATACACCAGCAAAACCATTGAGTTCAGCAGTTTTCAACGGTGTGGGACTACAAATAATACCAGAACATTACGGAAGCTGATGAAACATGCCCGAAGGGATTGTGGGAAGTTCCTAGAATTTTTTAATGTCAACTAGACACCGACTGAATCCCTTAAAGCTTATTTATTGCATATTGTTGTTTATTACATATTGCATAAGCGAAGCTTTAACGCGGGACGCACCGACAACTACTCTCCTACTGCCGGCTGCGGCACATCCTTTTCAGCTCTCCAGAGCTGCTACTTTTATGCTACTCACTTTCTCAACTGCTCTCCTGACTCTACTTTGCTTCCCACTTTATTTTGTTGCGTGAGACAAAGTCTATTGGCTACCAAATGCGTACCGAAAGCCGCTTAGGCTGTGAGTGAGCTATAGCCTACTGCGTAGCATCCACATGGTCTTTATGACTTTGTGGAGTCAAAGACGGAGATACATGACCTGACATGACATGGCATGACTTGCCGGGCGGCCCTCGGCCAACAGCTGAGCACTGCCTCAGAGCACTATCACATGCGTACAGAACGTTGACAAGCTTTCGAGCGCCGAGCTGCAGAAAATTCTCTCGAGCAACGTCGTCTTAGTCAGCTTGCGGCTTTGCAGAGTCATTTGACGAAGGTTCTGAACGAAGGTTCTGAGTTACCCCCCCCCCCACAGCCTAGCCTTCCAGGCTGTGGGGGGCTAACTACGATAGTGTTATCGGAAGAGGCATACCTAACAAACCTGAAGGATTGAAGTATGGCATACGGAGAGCTGCCTTTGGATCTTGCTTTTCCATTCAACGACATGTAGAGCTGCTCAAACGCTCCAAGTGAGTACTTGCTCTCGCTATAGTCGTTTACTGAAGATCGTTGTGCTTCTAGTTCCAACGACACGTAGTGATTTTCTCTCGTTTCAGGCGAGACCTTGAACTGGATATGGTCTCGTTCCGAAAATCTGCGAACTTCGAATGGAGAGTAGATGGTCTGGCAATTTTTATCTGCAGGAAAGACGTGTGTACTAAATACTTTCCCAGTCAAAGTAAGCAGCTGAAATACGATGTATCACGTCCATCTTGCATAGTTCGATTCCATCGTACTCAAGCAAGACTTTCCTCGTGCAAGGGTAAAGCATTTTGATATGCTGTATTAGAGCAACTGTGGTCAAGTAGTACTGCAGGTAGTGGTACTAAAGGTGCAGATGCTCTTAATGACTAATATGCTGCTGGCGTCGACGTCTACGTCAAACAAATCGCTGTCTGTGAAGAGCAACTTCTCCGGGTAGACTGTTGGCGATGATGAAGCAGTTTCAAAATGTAAGATTGGGAACGAAATCAGAACAAATTAGTCATTGCTCGGAAGGAGAAAAGAACGAAGTGGCAGATTTAACAGTCTCTATTGCATAGCAGTAGCATAGTCTGCCCAGGTTAATTCCTATGCAGGAGGATTTCACAAATTTCATGCTGCAGCACAAGAAGCATCCACGTTACGTCTCATTTAAGGAGTAGTGTTAGTAAGAATAATAATATTAATAATAATAAAAATAATGCACTTGATAAAGCGCCCTCAGAGAACTCAATCTCTCTCCAGGCGCTCAACACTTTCTACAAAGGGAAATGCGATTAAAGGTGAGTAATATCATGCTTGATAAACAAACAAATTGAATAACATGGTTAGGGGTGACTTGCACAGGGTCAGCTTGCAAATGTGGTTAGTGACAGCATGCAGTGTCAGCACGCATAAGCACATGAAGGACGAGTCAGACGGACTCAGTAAATGCTGTCCTAAATAAGTGTGTTGGTGTTAGTGTTGGTCTACGAGCTGAAGCTAGGCAACAATAAAAAGCCAGTAAGTTTAAAGTATGCAGATTTTCATATTTCCTTATTTGAAGATTAATCTTTGAATGCATGTTACACTTTCAAATTAGCAGAGTGAGTTTTTGCTAGAACGAAGCAAAGTTGACCGTGAGATGCTATGCCTTTAAAACCATAAAGGGTCGCTAGATATGGTCACACCTGGTGTGATTCCGGAATTGGAAAACGCAATGCAGGAAATTGTTTCAGCCAGCGTATTTCCTGCAGAATATAAACGAAAGCTAGGTGTTCTGTTTGACATTGAAGCTTTGCAAGACAAGTACATCAGCTTCACACTCAACTGTGCATTCATTTGACTGCATAACATTACTAAAATTGGGAGTTGCTTCGCATATTACGTCTACAAAGGTCTATGCACTAGTGAAAACCTATCTCGACTTCTGAAATTCACCTCTTGCTTGCTGGTCTCCCGGCATGTGCAATGCAATATTTATATTTAATGCAGAACTCTTCTATTCGACCTGAGCTGGTTCCAGGGGCAATGCAAAGTGTTAATTTCAAGCTGACGTCACTCACTTTTAGGTCTGTTTTTTCTTTAGCTACAATCTAATTGTAAGATATCATTGCCCACATTGAATGGGATGTGATATGAGAGGCAGTGCATTTCTGCGAGAACTGTGTGACGTGGCAATTGTAATACTCACGATAGACAAGCCAATCTGCAGATTTTGCACCGAATGCAAACGCATGATTGCACGGGCCGGTGGACCAACCAGCAGTGTGCTACTGAAATCGAGACGCGATGTCGAAATGCGTGGCCTATTTAAGGTTTTGTATCCATGTCTAAACAAGCCCAAATTTTAGGTATGATATGTAGCTTAAAGTAAGCTGACCTAACTTTAGTGCGGATGTGGTCGTCAAATAAAAGGTTGCTTTACAAAAACACACCAAGATTTACAAAAAGATTTACAAAATTACAGATTTACAAAAACACACCAAGGACTCGGGGGTCGATAACATTAAAAGCTGCCGAAATACCTCGCAACAAGAAGAGACACTTTACATAATTCTGCATTAATAAGTAGATCGATATTTACCCGAAGAAATGCTGACTCTCTGTAATGTGATTCGATGTATGATGATGGTTGTTGGGCCCAAAACCACTTAAACAACTTTATGATCGGATGTACCACGTCACCACGTCACGTCACCACTTCAAGTACCATTTCTGGACTAAAGTATGAATATGAGGTAAGAAATCAAAACCTGACCGTGTTGAAACGCTAGGCAGGTCTCTGCTGCAGCAGGTGCCCCTCCAGGTCCCGTGTGTCGCAGCTAATTTCATCCGGTCTCTGTACGCAAGCTCGTTCATGCATTTATGACACCATTTACCCCCCTGTATCTTCATTTATGTTCTAAGTGTGTATTTGATGATTTTGGTTTTATTTGCATAGGACATCGTGGTTGGAAGACAACTCTGTAACGCCAAAGGCTCAGCAGATTAGGCTTAACCTAGCCGTTAAGGTGCTAGCCCCTGACCAAGGTCTGGCTGAGGTCGTGGACTCGAGCCCGGAGGCATATGTGAAGCGCCTGAATAGAGATTAAGTTCTCTTGGGGTGCTATGCAAATTAATTATATTTATTTTAACCTGCCGCCTATCTAGCGACGTAACCTACCGATTAATGCCGTTCGCTGTGTGCCTACGCACAATAAGCAGCCAGCCGCGAAACGTGAAACCGAATTCCAGGGGTCAGAGGCTAATTCCAGCTTAACCCAGCCATACTCTGGCCATGCTGCCGCTCGCCATGCCGCCGAGATAGGGTAAGACGAGCGGCAGTCACGTTACACTTCTTTATAATAACGCATGCGCCAACAATAACAGGAGAACTAAACAAGTCTACAGGGAGGGCCCTATACACAGTACACTATGGAGGCGCAAGACGATGCTGCAAGCGCGAACAAACGTGTTAGTTTGGGTCAGTCGGCTTCTGCAGTCTTGTCGTCGTACCGATTCCGAATCCAACAGTACGAGCGTATGCCGTCCAAAACCCGACTGGCTGAGTAACTGGTTGGCTAGTCCGAGTCAACAACTACCACACTCGTGAGCTTCCACCAAAAGACGCAAACACATGGGGTCACGAACACCCTACACTGGGAACGCGGAATATACTGGTCTCAACAACGAGCGAGCTATCCAGCTCCGCTCGGGCCTTGGGTACTCGTTCCCTTGCGTGCGTGGCAGCATCGCCTGGGCACGCCTGCACGAATCCAGGTGCATAACTCGGCGAGACCGGGAGCCTCCAACACCACGATTTACTTGGCCAACTTCTCCTACCCAAGAGCCCCGGTGACCTCACGTCACCACACATGCCGCAGGTCCGACCCAGCCTAGCCGGTGACCGTAACCTCATTATAGTCGCCCGGTTCCGGCCAACCGAACCCAGCCTTGGTACAAACGAGCGTTTCTGACGCTGACCTACTTACCGTTACCAAAGGGGGTCGTAAATCCCCGTCCGCATCGGCAAATCCTTTTGCCGAGATCACGAGCGAGTGGGCAAACACAAAACGCATAAAAACACAATGCTAGCTCGGGTGCAATACGACCGTATTCGATTAAGTCCACCGAATCCTCCTATGACGTCTCGTCCTGTCCAGTCAATCGCCGGCAAACATCCCGCCCTCCTCCGTCGCTTTCAGTGAAACAAGTCCAACAGCGTCGAAGAGAAGCCGAAGTAAGGAGCCGAACAAAAGACCAAGAGCGAGCGTCGCTCGACTCTTAAATACCTAGCTGAGACAGAGGAGCCAGAACTAAGTGGTTTTGGGCCCAACAACCATGGCCCATGGACTGCCTCTGCAGTATTGAGGCACTGAAATCTAACGCATCGTCGTACAGCTCCTATATTTTAGTCTGTAAACCTAAAGCCTGTTTAAAGGTACTAAAAATTAATAGTTATGCATTTTATAGAGTTCTGAGAGAACTCGCTAAATATTGCAAAGGCAGTCACCTGTCACACTGTTTGTCTGTTTAATGACCGTTGAAGTCGATATTGATCTAAGGGTGCAGTGTCATAGCCAGCCACCTGCAAAATTCTAAACGTTGGAATAGATTTTTCATTCAAAATTAATCAATTATCTCATGGCAACAAGGCTATATACAACGTACTACCAGTCGCCGACAAACTTTGTATGCATGGTTGAGTATCTTTATCCATGTGTATATGTATGCATGCCCACGTGTAAGCTTTATCATGTATGCACAATCACTGCAACGAATGCACCAAAGTCGTACATACTTGTGTATGCATATGATTAAGTAAATGTGAGCTAGTAAGCATGTCTGATAGTGTGCATATACGATCATACTCATCAGTGAGACAATTAGCACAGTGAATCACAGAACTCGCATCTACTTGGTCTTATTTTATTCATTGATACTATCAATTTATCGACATATATTCATATTAAGGTATGTGTCTCTTGGTGCATAGACTCAGTATAGGTTGGCCAATAATAATAATAATAATACTATAAACAATCATAATAATACTGTTGATATAGTGCTTCAGAGAATTCAATCTCTTTCTAGGCATTTTAAATTTGCTGCAACCAAACATGATCGAATGGATAGCAGTAACATGTTCAATAATTAACAGAAATAGCACGGTTAGGGGTGACATGCACACATTCGACATGCAAGTATGATTAATGGCAGCATGCACAGCATCAGCACGTTTAAGCACATACAGGACAATCACAGGACCCACTGAATGCTATGGTAAATAGATGCATCTTTAGTTTCTCTTTGAATGTGGTCCATCCAGGAGGTGTCGTGACACAAGTCGGAAATGAGTTCCCGGGCTCTGGGAGCATAGGTATTAAAGGTACTGTCTCCAAACGACTTTTTGGTTTGTAAGAGGTATAGGTAAACAAGTACACCCGACAAGCGAGTAGTATGATGGTTAGCTTGGTGGTGGAGTAGATCTTATAGGTAAGGTGGAGCCAAAGAATGAAGGGAACTGCAATTGAGTAACAAAACCTGGCAGGCCATGAATTGCTTGACTGGGAGCTAGTGCAGGTCGGCTAGGAGTGGCGAGATGTGGCAACAGTGAAGCTCACGACAAATCTAGGCGCAAAGTTTTGCACCAGCTGAAGCACCTGATTGCACAGGCCAGTAGGCCAGCATGCCGTGAGTTTCACAAGTAGAGACTGGATGTCATCTACACATGGACCAATTTAGATCTGGTATCCCTGTCTAATCAAATCCGAATGTTAGCAATGCTATTTAGATGAAAGTAGGAAGAATTGACTGTGGAGCTTAAATGGCCGCCTAAGAAATGATATTTTTTTAATGTCACCTAGATTTCGTGCACACTCACCAGCAGATATGAAAGCAGAGCCGATATTGGTCGTTAACTTTTCCAATTTCTGCATCATACGTGTTTTGCTCATAACCATTAATTTGCTTTTAACATTAAATGGAAAGAATTGCTGCCATCCATGTGAGGACGGCATCACCATAAGCAGTGAACGAGCAGAGAGAATGCGACGAGCGATAAGGCGAGAGGGATTAAAGCAGAGGCACAAATGCTTGTCATCTGCATAGACATAAAACCTGGACTGTGCTAAAAATCACGTCGACAAGAGCGATAATATAAACCATTATAAGAATATTAATAACGCACTTGATAAAGCACCCTCAGAGAACTCAATCTCTTTCTAGGCACTTTACATTTGCTGCAAAGGGAAACGCGATTGAATCGTGAGTAATATCACGCTTGATCAATAACATGAACAACGTGGTTAGGGGTGACATGCACAGGGTCAGCATGCCAATGTGGTTAGTGGCAGCATGCACAGTGTCAGCACGCATAAGCACATGAAGGACAAATCACAGGGACCCACTAAATACTGTCCTAAATAGTGTTTAGGTTCTTTTTAAATGTGGTCAAGACAGGGGATGTTCTGACGCAAGTCGGTTGGGAGTTCCAGGCTTTGGGAGCATACGAACTAAATGCTCGGTCTCCAAAGGATTTGAGGTTCGTACGAGATAGTGGTAAACTGTTGGATTCCGAAAAGCAGGTGGTACTATGCTTGGCCTGTTGGTGGAGCAGATCTGAGGGATAGGCTGCAGCCATAGAATGAGGTCATCTAAAAGTGAGCGACAAAACTTTGAAGTCAATCCGTTGCTTGGTAGCCAGCACGGGTCGGCGAGAAGTGGAGTGATGTGGCAACTGCGATGTTCACGATAGACAAGCCTTGCTGCAGAGTTTTGCACAAGCTGTAATCGCCTGATTGCACATGCCGGTAGGCCAGCGAGCAGTGAGTTACAGAAATCAAGTCGGGATGTCACAAATGCATGGACCAATTTAGACGTGGTATCCTTATCTAAACAAGCCCGAATTTCAGCAATATTATGTAGCTGAAATGAGGCAGACTTGACTGTGGAGCTGACGTGGTCGTCTAACGAGAGGTCACTTTGGAACTTTGCACCTGGATTTCAAGCTGATTCAACAGGAGATATGCTGGCAGAGCCAATTTTGAGTGTCAGCCTTTCCAACTTCTGATACAAACTGGGTTTGCCCATAACTAGTAAGTTAGTTCTATCATCTTTTAGTTATAGAAAATTTGCTGCCATCCATGTGCAGATGTCATGCATACATACTTAAAAAAAGGACAGGACCATACAGGACAGAACCCTGAGGTACCCCATTTTCAGAGGTTCCTCAGATGATCATTGTCCTTTAACATATATACTCTAGAGTCTCCCTCTGAGACAGGCCCTGAACCATTGCAATGCATTGCCAGTGATACCCAGAATAGTTGATAGGTGCCAGGAAGGACTTGGTCATCGATAGTATCAAAAGCTGCTGAGACATCGAGTAAATCAAACGGAGATGCTCTACGTGCTGGTTTGGTCTAGCGGTTAAGGTGCTCGCCCCGACCAAGGCCTGACTGAGGTCGTGGGCTCAAGCCCCGAGGCATATAATAATAATAATAATAATAATAATGCACTTAATAAAGCGCCCTCAGAGAACTTAATCTCTTTCTGGAAGCTTTACATTTGCTGTAAAGTGAAATGCAATTGAATGGTAAGTAAAATCATGCTTGAAAAACAAACAAAATGAATAATATGGTTAGGGGTGACATGCACAGGGTCAGCATGCAAAAGTGGCTAGTAGCAGCTATATGTGAAGTGCCTGAATAGAGATTAAGTTCTCTTGGGGCGCTATATAAATGAGTTTATATATATATATATATATATTAATATATGTATATATATATATTAATATATGTATATATGTGTGTGTGTGTGTGTGTGTGTGTGTGTGTGTGTGTGTGTGTGTGTGTGTGTGTGTGTGTGTGCGCGCGCGCGCATGGACGACCTGTTTTGGTCTATCTTCTACAGAATGAAGCTACAGCAGCGATTCGCTAGATCGTCAGAGATCTTTAGGTCAAGACCTGGGAGCGGGTGAGGAGATTGTTCATCACCGACATCGGCATTTTTTAGGATTGTGCATTTGCGATTCCACAATTTTTTCATAGAAGGTTAACTTGGCCTCTGCTAGAATTGCTTAGTACGACCTACACCAATCCTCTTGTGCCTGTCGATGGACGGTCAGTTCTGATCTTTTGCACAATTTTTTAACCTTGAGCTTAGTAGACCTAACTAGTTTAATGTCTGCTAAACCCCAGGCTTTCTGCCCGAGGTCACACAGTGTGCTTAGTCAGAGGTGCAAGCTTGTCAAGCGTGTCAACTAGTGTTGTGTTGTAGCAATCTGCCAACGAGGACAGTTCGTAATGAAGACTGAGAGGTAGATGCAAAGCAGATATTCTCGAATGGACAGCATCGACATCAAGGGTCTTCAGGTTTCGCGATTCACAGGCGTCTTTAGAGGAGGCAGGTACACACTGTAGACTGAATGAGGTCTGCATGTGGTCAGATAAGTAGGATTTGGTAGTATTTGGTGATGATAAAGTGCAGTTCATTCGATCGAGTGTGTGACCCTTGATGTGAGTAGGCCCATGTACATGAGCCACAAGAGACAATGAGTCAGTCAATGCTCGAAATTCAGTGCTCAAGGGTCAGATAAGTTATCGGAATGAAAATTTTGAAATCACCCATAACGAAAAGGGATCAATTTTTTGCACACAGAATCGAAATGAAATAAGCGAAATATGAGATAAAGGAGGACTCGGTTCCTGGCGGGCGATGTACGACTACCGTCATCGGTAGCTTCTTGTCGGGTGAAATCAAGACAGTCGGTTCAAGAGACTGCATCGAGGGTAGTGCAAATGGCTTGACGTCGAATTTCGAGCCCATAATAATAGCAATACCACCACCAGTTTCGACTGATCTAGGGGTGTAAAATAATGAGAAACCAGTTAAGTTAAGGTCTTTTATTATCGAGTAGTTTACAGATTTTAGCCAGGTTTTTATAATTGCATAATTCACGAATCTTAGCAACAGAACTACTATCTAGGAATGCATTTGAACCACGATGACGAGCGGTAATAGGTGCCCACGATCATAATAAACATGCAGGTTACTAGCCGCCACATAGCTGATGTAGCTGCCGGCATGGGAGACCCAGCAGCTGCAGCAATATGATCTGCAGCTCTGATAACGTTACGTATATTCAGTGAAGTATAATTATACGGAAGTGTGTTAAAAAGGAATTGTTTTAAAAAAAACGATACTTTTGCTCAGACGTTAAGCTTTGAACAAAAAGGGATATGCTACTCCTTCGGAGCAACTGTCGTCAGGGCAATTGCTGATCAGCAGCAAGCCTAGCTACCGAGTTGTAGCACCACGCTGGCCTTGGCTTAATTTTGGCTCAAACAGGAACTGTTCGGCGGGCGAAAACTCCTTTGTCCTGGAGCAGTGAGCCAGAGAGGAGCGCCAGTGCAGTTACAGAGCAAGAGTTTAAGAGCGAGCCATGAAGCTCTGAGACCAGCGGTGGCGATTCGACCTTTAGAATTGGTCTGATACCCGGGGAAGCTGCTTATTGATGTTGGCTCGCCTGTCAACCTTGGCAATAACTCTGTCCAAAAAGAATCGCCTGGAACCTATTCGGCATTCAAACTGGACAGGGGTGCCCTTCCAGTGGCCCAGTGACGGTATTAATTCCTTACCATAATGGTCCACTGTGTCGTGCCCAATACCACTAAGTTCTTGCTCCATTGTCTCAGCTAGGTATTTAAGAGTCGAGCGACGCTCGCTCTGGGTCTTTTGTTCGGCTCCTCACTTCGGCCTCGCTGCGACGCCGTCAGACTGCTTTCTATGAAAGCGAGGGAGGAGGGCGGGCTTTTCGCCGGCGATTGACGGAACAGGACGAGACAGCATTAGGAGAATTCGGTTGACTCCACCGAATACATTCGTATCGCGCCCGAGCTAGCATTTTGTGTTTCTTTCGTGTTTTGTGTGTGAGCGCTCGCACGTGGTCTCGGCATAAGAATTTGCCGGTGCGAGCTTGACGTAGTTGTAGTGTGGTGGGTGTGATATTCCGTTGGTTCGGGCTCCTTCATCTATTTGAGCCGTTCTCCCTACAGACGCAGGTAGCCTAAGTGTGGAGACGCGTTTCCTCCGCAAGAGCGCTTGGTGGTAGTGTGGGAGGTATTCCTACCGTTAAGGTGGAAGCGGAGCCTCAAGTAGACCTCCAGTCAGGGTCTGGGCTCCGGTTCGGGTTCCTCGTTCTATTTGGGTCATTCCCCACTAAAGACGTAAGTAGATTAAGTGCTGGGACGTATTTACCCCACAAGAGTGCTCGGTGTAGTGCGTAGGGTATTCCTGCTGTGAAGGTAGAAGCGGAGCCCTAGTTCTTCAGTCAGGGTCTAGGCTCCGGTTCGAGCTCCTCGTCTTATTTGGGTCGTTCCCCACCTTAAACTTAGGTAGCCTAAGTGCGGGGAGGTATTGCCACCACGGGAGTGCTTGCGCTGTTGAGACCGTGTGAGGAGTGTGGAGATCAAACTGAGCTAGACGCGCAGCGACCTTGTGCGCTTGCGAATAAAGCTCAGTAAAATCCGCAACTTTTGTGTCTCGCTTTCCAATTCACGCCGCGGACTCACGACCCCCTTTAGTAGTGGTAAGTAGGTCAGCGAAAGAAATGCTCGTTTCGTGGCGGCCTGCTTATTTCGCGTAGGCGCGAACCAAACCGCATTAGGCGCTAGGTAACGCCGCTAAATAAGCAGCAGGTTTTAAAACGGGGTATCGTGTCAAAAATTGTAATGAGTAATTAAAAAATGATAACTATTTAGAAATTTGCGCATTAAAAGATAACTAGTTATAAATGCAATCACAAATTTTGGTGGTTGTCAGATTACTGGAACATGGTCTATAAAATTGTTACGCAAGACCTATTTAAACCGGAAGTAGTACATCGAGGTCAACAAAATAAATTTCTTGAAAAATAACGGAGGAGGGACTGCGGTTTTCTGGTAAAGCTAGATATCACATCCGATCCCTATCCAAGATTAGGAGCTGTCTCCCACAGTGGCTTGTAAAAAATTTAACTAGCTCCTTAGTTCTGTCTCGGCTTGATTTTTGTAATTCCCTTTTGGCTGGGCTGCCGAAGAAAGCTATTAGGCCAATGCAGCGGACTATGAACACGGCTGCAAGGCTAGTCTTCAAGTCCCAATGGTTTGAGCACGCGTCTCCTTTGCTGAAAGAGCTAGGATGGCTGCCGGTTGTGCAACGGATACAGAGCAAAGTTCTTACGCTGACCCACAAGGCTATATATATATACATATATATGGCTCCTTCGTACCTAGCTGAACTGCTGCCTCAGTTTCAGCCTGTTCGCACCCTCAGGTCCTGTGTGTACAATAAATTTGCTGTCCTATTCCTCCACTTAAAGACCGTTGGCGATAAAAGCTTTAGCTCTGCAGGTTCTAGACTGTGGAACTTGCTTCCACAATTCTCACTCAACGACAACTACTCTCCTACTGCCGACTATGGCTCATCCTTTTAAGCCGTCCTGAGCTGCTACTTCCATGCTACTCTCTAACTCAACTGCTATCCTGACTCTGCTATGCTTCCCAATTTCTCTTTGTTGCGTGAGACGAAGTCGGTTGGGTACCTAATGCGTACCGAAAGCCGCTTAGGCTGTGAGTGGGCTATACAAAACTCTACTGGGTAACACCCACATGGTCTTTATGACTTTGTGGAGTTACAGACGGAGATACATTACATTACTCAGCCCTAAATGAACCCTCAGAAAACACTTTGGAAAATGATAAAACGTAAAATTTTTCCAGAATTGACTCGTCCCTCGAGATCAAACGTCCGACTGGCAGTATTGTGGGCGTGTCATCGCCGTCACGTGGTTCCGCCCTAGCCGACGTTCCGTCCGCCCAACGGGAACGCTCCTTGCCCGCACGTGACGCGTTCTGTGCCGCTAATTCCACTTTCTGCCTGTGAGTCGGCCAGCACGCATGCTATCCACTCTCTTCTCTCTCTCTCTCTCTCTCTCTCTCTCTCTCTCTCTCTCTCTCTCTCTCTCTCTCTCTCTCTACACTACGTGCTCCGGAGCAGCACGCACGACGGCTGCTAGATACATAATACAGCCGTCGCTCGTGGGGGCTTCGCTCTTAGTTGCGCCGCCATCCCCATGAGCCCCTCCAGTATAACAAGATCATAAAAGAGTAAACCCCCTATCGGCCGGGCATAGTCCCGCCTGCGCTTCCTCGCCCCGCCCATAGCAACCGGCTGCAAACGGCATTCCAAGGACCACTCCTTATTTAAGAAGCAGAAACATGTTTACATTGGCATTTTTACATCTAACCAAAAACCGGAAGTGACTCGCGGCCAGTTGACTACTATTAGGGATATTGTACTGCGATTTTACTGATGCCGGGACCGCCGTAACTAAGGAGTCAATTACCACGGCACCTCGTTAATTCTGAGGCAGCCGATCCGATTCCTGTAGCAGCCATGACGCGTGGGGCGACGGCCGCGTGCGGTACTTGGTTCGGCGGCAGTGCAGTGGTGACTTGGATGGAACTAGCGATTCGTTTACTGGAAGTCAGTCTGAAAATGTTGATTTATTTATATTCAAGGAAGTTGGGGTGATTTGAAGTTCTCATTTTTTTCGTTAATACTTCGATATTTTATTGGCGAATGCGTGTGAGCCGCTCGGCCTGAGCTTGGTTTGACGGCCTGCTGTACGAGACCTATCGTGGATATGTTCTGCTTATGCTATATAAGGGTCTTGTTAGGTTGACCTATTCCTAAGATCCATATTTATCTATTTATTTAATTTGTTTGCGCTGTTTCGTGGTTATAGCTTGGGGTTCTCAATTTTTCCCTTTGCAGCAAATGTAAAGCGCCCAGAAAGAGATTAGGTTCTCTGAGGGCGCTTTATCAAGTGCATTATTATTATTATTATTATTACCTGCAAACGACAGTCCAATGCCTGCTGTCACTTATGTCATATCTCCTAAAATAATGATCCGATCACCTTAAAACTTTGAAATATATTATCGATTGTAGTTACATATCATTCCAGCCTTCTCACGTGCATATTGGACCTCAGTAGATAGACTTATTTTGATCAAAACTGGCTGTTTATCATGCTTAGCCTTTGTCATCCTTTCACTCAATTGACGTAAAAATGTCACAGGTAGACTAATAGTGACCCAATCAACGTGAAATTCGAAATGCACGCTGGTTAGTATGTTTCCA
The DNA here is from genome assembly GCA_009760855.2 of Cristatella mucedo. NCBI lineage: Eukaryota > Metazoa > Bryozoa > Phylactolaemata > Cristatellidae > Cristatella > Cristatella mucedo. The sequence continues at coordinate 60,168 of WPIO01000055.1, forward strand.
AGTTGTATGGTGACAAGCATACTAACACAATCTTGTTTTTCGTCACCTACATGCTTTGGCAGCTTACTACCGCCCAGTCTCCCTTCTACCATTCCTATCAAAGACACTGGAACAGGTTGTCGCGGACCAGCTGAACTGCATTTCACTTTACAGCAAATGTAAAGCGCCTAGAGAGAGATTAAGTTCTCTGAGGACGCTTTATCAAGTGAATTATTATTATTATTATTATTATATATATATAATAATAATAATAATATTGCACTTGATAAAGCGCCCTCAGAGAACTTAATCTCTTTCTAGGCGCTTTACATTTGCTGCAAAGTGATACGCAATAGAATAGTAAGTAAAATCATGCTTGAAAAACAAACAAAATGAATAACATGGTTAGGGGTTACATGCACTGGGTCAGCATGCAAATGTGGTTAGTGGCAGCATGAACAGTGTCAGCACGCATAAGCACATCGAGGACGAATCACAAGGACCCACTAAATGCTGTCCTAAATAGGTATGTTTTTAAGTTTCTTTTAAATGTGGTCAGGTCAGGGGATGTTCTGATGCAGGTCGGGAGGGAGTTCCAGGCTGTGGGAGCATACGAGCTAAATGCACGGTCTCCAAAGGATTTAAGGTTTGTACGAGGTATTTCTAGACTGTTGGATTCCGAAAAGCGAGTGGTACGATGCTTTGCCTGATGGGGTAGTATATCTGAAAGATAGGCTGGAGCCATAGAATGAAGAGACCTAAAAGTGATATATATATCGAAACTTCAAACCTTGCTAGTAAGTACCAGTCTGGCTTTAGAGCTAATCACTCCACAGAGTCAGCATTGCTTCGGGTATACAACGACCTACTTAGGAATGCAGACATGGGTAGAGTGTCTGCTTGTTTTGCTCAATCTTTCGGCAGCTTTTGATACCATCGATCACAAAGTTCTTCTAGAGCGCCTCTTATCTCGCCTGGGCATCACTTGCACTGCTCTGCAGTGGTTCAGGTCCTATCTCAGTGGGAGACTCCAGAGTATTGACGTGAATGGACAAAGATCATCCGAGGTACCTCTGAAATATGGGGTATCTCAGGGCTCCGTGCTAGGTCCGGTTCTTTTCACGGTTTATACTCTCCCTCTTGCTAATGTGATTGTCAAGCACAACCTAGGCTTTCACTTCAATGCGAATGACACTCAGTGATACCTTTGCTTTGATCCCTCCCAGCCTTCGAGCACCTCAAATTCTCTAAACTCACTAGCTGCATGCATTGATGACATCCGCACATGGATGGCCGCAAATCTTCTAAAACTAAACGATGACAAAACGAACTTACTATTTATGGGCAAACCGAGTGTGATTCAAAGATTGGAAAGGCTGATGCTCAAAATTGGCTCTGCCAGTATATCTCCTATTGAATCAGCTCGAAATTTAGGTGTCATGTTCCAAAGTGACCTCTCCTTAGATGACCACATCAGCTCCACAGTCAAATCTGCCTACTTTCAGCTACATAACATTGCTGAAATTCGGGCTTGTTGAGATAAAGATACCACGTCCAAGTTGTTCTATGCATTCGTGACATCCCGTCTCGACTTCAGCAACTCACTGCTTACTGGCCTACCGGCATGTGCAATCAGACGATTCCAGCTGGTGCAAAACTCCGCAGCTAGGCTTGTCTGTCTTGAGTGTCGCAGTTGCCACATCACACCACTTCTCACCGACCTGCACTGGCTACCAGTCAAGCAACGGATTGACTTCAAGGTTTTGTCACTCAATTTTAGGTCACTTCTTTCTGTGGCCCCAGCCTATCTCTCAAATCTACTCCCCCATCAGGCCAAGCATCGTACCACCCACTTTTCGGAATCCAACAGTCTACAAATACCTCGTGCAAACCTCAAATCCTTTGGTAACCGTGCATTTAGTTTGTATGCTCCCAAAGTCTGGAACTCCCTCCCGACTCCGTCACAACATCCCCTGACTTTACAACATTTAAAAAGAACTTAAAACACCTATTTAGGACAGCATTTAGTGGGTCCCTGTGATTAGTCCTTCATGTGCTTATGCGTGCTGACACTGTACATGCTGCCACTACCACATTTGCATGCTGACCCTGTGCATGTCACCCTAAACCATGTTTTTCATGTCGTTTATCAAGCATGCTATTACTCACCATTCAATTGCGTTTCTCTTTGCAGCAAATGTAAAGTGCCTAGAAAGAGAATTCTCTGAGGGTGCTTTATCAAGTGCATTATTATTATTATTATTATTAGGTTGGCTTCTCTGAGTGCTGTCCCCGAAGTGGTACTTTGTACCTCATCAATTATACAGATAGGTCAATACTCGGCCGATCGGAAATTTGGAATATAGGTGGGGCTCACCTGTTTTTGTATTCACCCCTTGTGAATCTAGGCTAGGTAGGGGGAGCATGCATACGACGTGCCTGTCACAAAATGTCCATGGGCTGTGGTCGTGATGACAGTCAACAGTTTGAGATGTCGAATTTTTTTTTATATTTTGTTTGTGGTGGGGTTAACACAGAGTCTAGTGTCATGCATCTTTTGAGGGGTTTGCCATGTTTCTACAATGACTGATATTGAATCTGGCCATTTGATGGTAAAGCCGTGTATGGCTGAGCTGCAGTGCTACACGTGACCTTAATAATGACCTGCGGCTTTTACAGGTCATTAGAAGGTCAACACGGCCGCTATGTCACATCAAACGATACCTTATGTTACCACTGTTCATTGTGCCAATTTTCATGCCATTACTTTTATTGGTCTTTGTACAATATTAATAAATGTGCTTTGGGGATTACTCCCACTGGCTGACATTTTGGGGGTCACTTCCACTACTGGCATAACAACCTACCCCCATTACATGGTAAGTTACTCTACTAAGTAAGCAGCAGGTTAAGCCTACTCCACGGAACCTTCGGCGTTACAGAGTTGTATTCCAACCATGATGACCTATTTAGATGAAACCAGAATCAGCAAATATACAGTTGGAGCGTAAATAGATAAATGGTAAATGGTGTCATAAATGCATGAACCAGCTTGGGTATAGTAACCGGGTGAAATTAGCTGCACTCCGGACCGGGAGGTCCACCTGCTGCAGCAGAGACCTGCCTAGCGGTTCAGCACGGCCATGTTTTAAATTCTTACCTCATATTCATACTTTAGTCCAGAAATGGTACTCGACGTGGTGCCGTAAAAAATTGTTTGCCCAATCAGATTCTCCGAACGTTCATCTTGAGGTAGGGATACGCCATTTCATCGCCAGTACTGCAGCTCCCAATCTCTGTGTGTGTCACGTGCTTCGGCCGGGAGTTCCCTATTCCCACCCAGATTACTGGCCGCACGGGCGGTTGCCTCCTATTTCCTGCTGGGTTCGGCAGTAACCACAATCCACTCTAATCTAATCTAGCAACGACCAGACCTAAGCGTTGCCGAGTGCCAACTTTTCGCTGATATTGTAGTACACGTTTAATGTATCTGTCTACCAAATTTCACATCGCTTCGCTCACGAGCACTTATGCAAATGAGCTTTGACGCCGGAGGCCTGTAGCCCAATCCACCGCAATCCATTCTATTTCCCGTCAAATCCACCACAAATCAGCTGTACACAGCTCCGAAAGTTTGGAATACAAAACTACCCTACACGTACAACGTACCCACAAAGTTTCGCGCGATTCCGCCCGTGCGTTCTCACGAAGTCCACTGAAATAAGATAGCAATATATCAGGCAAATACCACAATCCACGACCATCCACTACACTTCACCATGCCACAAAAGAAATCCTGGTCAAAAAGCTCTTTTTTGACTGCATATGACAGCACACTCTGGGACAATCGCATTAAAAAATTCGCACGTGCATTGGCACGGCCGTTCTCGTGCGTTGCCATGCAATCAACTGCAGTAGCACGGGCCAATACAACAATCCACTTTAATCTTCAGAATCCACCACATAAAAAGTCAAAATACATTGAGCCGAGCTCCAGTTTGTATTTCATATTAAATTACACCGTGCTGTGTGCACAGCTACGTAAACTCAATAAAAATTGTGCAGCCTCGCACTCTGGCAATCGCCTGAAATGACACGGAAAACTACCGAAATCAACTTTATTCTAGTGCAAATCATCATCAAAGCGCCATCGCGAAGGTCTCATTGACATTGCATATGGGACAAGACTCAGTTCAAAGTGCACACACATAATTTCCACAATGCACGTAAGTTCTCATGCAATGAACTGCAACGACCTGGTCCCATACCACAATCCACCTCAATCCCCTGCAATCCGCCACACAGAGACCAGAACGCCTACACTAGAAGCTCTAATTATCATTGCACACTGCTCTGCTCTCCGGTTATTGTGTACTCGCATAACTTCATTGTAATTGCCTCGGCCATTCTGCAGCAATGCACTGCAATCGACTGCAACTGCCCGGGCCAGTACGTCAATGTACCCTAACCTGCCGTAAAACGACCAGAATACGTACACTTAAAGCTGTAATAGTGATTGCACGTGGCTCTCATTTTTCGCTATTGTGTAATCCCTCAATTTCAATACAATCGCCTCGATCATTCGGCAGCAATGCACTGCAATGGCCCGGGCCAATACCTCAATTTCCAGCAATCTAATGTAAAATGCCTTGAAGTCGGTTTCGCTAATCTCCAACTTGTAATGCACGTTACAGAGAACACTGGTTAAAGTCAGCCACATCATTTTAAACAATTCGCTCATGCCATCTCGGGCACTGAGCGGCAATCTACTGCAACGGCTCTGCTCAAAGCAGCAACCCACGATAATACGTGGCAAGTTGACACTCGATTGGCTACACAAAATTGCGACTATCATCGCATTTTACATTTCTTTGTACTAAAAGAGAAATCTTAAGACTATCAAGCTATTTTTCACGTTAATTGTCGATAATGCTCGGCAATCGACAGCAATGGCATAGACCGATACCGAAATCCGTGGTAAATCGACGAGAAATCGGCTGAACCAAGCTCTTATTCTTATTCCAGGTAACATCTCACTGCGTGCACACATGCTTTCAACCCTTTCAACCGGCTCTGACCGTACAATCTTATGCAAAACATGGCAATCGAAGGCAGTGGCACTGGCAAATACGGCAATCCACTATGGTCCACCGAAAATCACTGGAAAATGACTGGCCAAGACAAAATATATCTTACCTGTCGAAGCCCCTGTGTTGAAAATGCAATCAAATCATTTCAACCAATCGTGTAGGTACAATCGCGAGCAATCAACAGCAATCGACAGCTATGTCTTGGGCCAATACCCATATCCCGGGCAAATTGAAGAGAAAATGGCAGCACAGAAGCCTCAATTGTCTTTACATATAACATTCTGCTGCGTCCAAAGTACAACCATGGAATTTTCAAGATGCTTTGTGTGTTAACTGCCAGCAATGCACAACAATCACCCGCAATTGTAAGGGCCGATAGCGAAATCCATGGAAAATTGACATGATTGGATACAGTAAACTGCAACTCTCATTCCACGTAACTTGTACCTGTGTGAGCGAATTATTTTCACCCATGGTGTGCGCTTAATCGATGGCAACATGTGGCAATCGACCGAAGCGGCGCGAGAAACACGCAAATTCATAACGGACAGTTACAAATAGACCGACAGTTGCTGAGAATCTGAAATTTTTCTTGCGTATTGTACTACACTGCATTAAAAGTGCAGCGACATATTCTTATACCATCGACAAAGGCACAATCGAGGGCAATGCACGGTAATCGACGGCAGTGGTCCGGTCTCTGCAACAATCTGGTTCAAATTTGCTGGAGATTGGCTGTTTGAATTTGTAATTATCCTACCACATAGCGCTCACTGATGGCGTATATGCTGTCAGTTTTGCTTTTAATCTTGGGCAATCCATGGCAATCGACGGCAATTGTCCGAGACAATACAGCAATCTATGGTTGTCTGTTAGAACTACAAACAAAGCTGGTGGGAGGAGATGAAATGTTTCTTGCGTAACTGTGTGCTGTATTAAAAGTGCCACCGCATCCTATCCACAAATCTTGAACAAAAATGCGAGAGCAATGCGCGGCAATCGACTGCAACGGCCTGGGAAATACGGAAATTTATCTGCTGTAAGTGTATACACTCAACTCAAGTCGTGAGGCCAGAGGTATGGGTAAAGCTATCGTACCAGGTGAGAGAGTTTGTGGTGAGCAGAAAAATCATGTCACAGGCCCTCCACGGTAAGTTGTGGTGAGCATTAGAGTACCGGTGTGCGCTTAAACATTAGCGGTACGGCGAGAAGCTACATTAGTTAGTAAAGCTTCTCACGACTTGAGCTCGTAATCCACGCCAATTGGAGGCGTTACAAACTTGGCGTGCGGCTTCTACGTTTGGTCGAAACTAGGTCACAAACGCAGCGTTCGCAACGGCGCCGATATCAGCCGAAGTACGACAAATGACCGGTAACGGCTGTACCTTGTAGCGCGGCTAGTTACATGTGGGTGTCGCACTGACGCATGCAGATTTTCTGACAGCAGCAGAAACACGGTAGCGACGACGAGCACTCATACTTTAGCGTATCAAGTCTATATCCGCATTGCATACCAGTCTAATGATAACCACTGAACGGTTGCAGGCATTCAACAGTGGCAACGACGTACACTAATAGCTGTGCGGCCTAGAGAGCACATTAGCTCCAATGCCCCTGGCCCGACCCGTAAATCCTAACTCCTTGCTTATCGCAGGACTACGGCTTATTATACAGCCTCTACGGTAAACTTTCGCTTAATCGCGATTAATAACTAAACGTAATGATTTTCCTGGTTTAGCATGGAATTGAGTTACAACGGTACAGTTACAACCAAGCATCACGTTTCGAGCCCAATTACACGTCCTTCTCCGTGAGGCTAGCGACTGCTGCTGCACTGTGACCCAACCCTTGCAAGTCAAAATAAGGATATTTTGAGAGCTTTTGAAGTTTTATATTCTCCAAACCGCGGGTAAATGGCACCTCGCAGAACCGAAGCGGAGTCAAGCAGACGTTTATTCACGCGGACGCCAGAGCCGGTCAGTACGCGACCGCTCTGCCCAGCTTCCATGACGTAACTGCCTGCCCTCTTCAGCCAGTAACTTCATTATTACCCCCATGAATCGTATAAGCCCAGAAGTTAAATCCGATGCCTTAAACTCTGATGGGCCATAAATAACTCTTGGCCATAAACTGGCTGTAGTGGGAATAAAAAGGCAGTAAATTCCAATGACTGGTAAACTACACATAGCATAAAGCAGCCTCAATTTCAGATAACTGTGACTGTGAAAAATCGGTGCCTGATATAATAATAATAATAATAATGCACTTAATAAAGCGCCCTCAGAGAACTCAATCTCTTTCTAGGCGCTTTACATTTGTTGCAAAGGGAAATGCAATTGCATGGTGAGTAATATCATGCTTGATAAACAAACAAAATGAATAACATGGTTAGGGGTGACATGCACGGGGTCAGCATGCAAATGTGGTTAGTGGCAGCATGCACAGTGTCAGCATGCATAAGCACGTGAACGACAACTACTCTCCTACTGCCGACTATGGTTCATCCTTTTAAGCCGTCCTGAGCTGCTACTTTCATGCTACTCACTACCTTAACTGCTCTCCTGACTCTGCTATGCTTCCCACTTTCTCTTTGTTGCGTAAGACGAAGTCTGTTGGCTACCGAATGCGTACCGAAAGCCGCTTAGGCTGTGAGTGCGCTATACAAGACTCTCCTACGTAACACCCACGTGGTCTTTGTGACTTTGTAGAGTTACAGACGGAGATACACAGGTGTTGGCCTGGGCCATTGCAGTCAATTGCTGCTGAATGATCGAGGCGATTGTATTGAAATTGTGGGATTACACGATAGCAAAAAATGAGAGCCACGTGCAATCACTATTACAGCTTTAAGTGTACGTATTCTGGTCGTTTTACGGCAGGTTGTGGTACATTGACGTACTGGCCCGGGCAGTTGCAGTCGATTGCAGTGCATTGCTGCAGAATGGCCGAGGCAATTACAATGATGTTATGCGAGTACACAATAACCGGAGAGTAGAGCAGTGTGCAATGATAATTAGAGCTTCTAGTGTAGGCGTTCTGGTCTCTGTGTGGCGGATTGCAGGGGATTGAGGTGGATTGTGGTATGGGAACGGGTCGTTGCAGTCGCTTGCAGTTCATTGCATGAGAAAGCGTGTGCATTGGGGAGCAAAATTTTGTGTGTGCACTTTGAACTGAGTCTTGTCCCATAGGCAATGTCAATGATACCTTCGTGATGGCGCTTTGATGATGATTTGCAGTAGAATAAAGTTGATTTCGGTAGTTTTTCGTGTCATTTCAGGCGATTGCCACCCATTGCCCGAGTGCAAGGCTGGACAATATTTATTGATTTTATATAGTTGCGCACACAACACTGTGCACTTTAATATGAAGTTATGCGATTACACAATAACCGGAGAGTAGAGCAGTATGCAATGATAATTAGAGCTTATAGCGTAGGCGTTCTGGTCTCTGCGTGGCGGATTGCCGGGGATTGAGGTGGATTGTGGTAAGGGACTGGGTCGTTGCAGCCGTTTGCAATTCATCGCATGAGAACGCGACCTCACAATGGAGCGAAATTTTGTGGATTCAATTGGAATTGGGTCTGGTCCCATATGCAATGTCAATGAGAACTTCGAGAGAGCAATTTGAGGATCATTTACACTGGAATATAGTGGATTTCAGTAGTTTTCCAGGTCATTTCAGACGATTGCCGCCTATTGCCAAAGTGCGAGGTTGCACGATTTTTTTATGTTACGTGGTTGTGCACACAGCACGGTGCACTTTGATGTGAAGTAAAAACTGGAGCTTGGCGAAATGTATTTCGATTTTTTATGCGGTGGATTCTGCGGATTGAAGTGGAAGTGGCCATGTTGGCCCGGACGATACTGCAGACGACTGCAGCGCATTGCACGAACACGGCGGCACCAATGCAAGTGAAATGCTTTAAATGCAATTTTCGCAGAGTTTGCCGTCAAATGAAATCTAAAAAGAGTTTTTGACCAGGATTTCTTACGTTGCATGGTGGAATGCAGTGGGTTGCCGTAGATTGGGGTGGATTGGGGTATTGGCTTGGGTCGCTGCAATCTTATTTCAGTGGACTTCCTGAGAACGCGTAAGCGGAATTTCGCGAAATTTTCTGGGTACATTGTACGTGTAGCTTAGTTTTAGATTCCAATTTTTTTGGAGCTTTACGCAGCTGATTTGTGGCGAATTTGTCGGGACCTAGAATGGATTGCGGTGGACTGCGTTGGATTGCGGTACTGGTGCCCGGCGTCAAGGCTCATTCGCATAGGTGGGCGTGTGCGGAGCGGCATGAAATTTGGTACAGATAAATTCAAACGTGTACTACAATATCAGCGGAAAATGTGAGCTCGGCAACGCTTACATCCGGTCGTTGCTAGCCTAATTAGGGTGGATTGCGGTGGGTTTCGGGAATTCGTCAAACCCGGCAGTATCAGCTAACTAAGCTGGATTTGATAGCAACAGGTCAGCTGTGGTTGCATGACCTGCTAGTCCTGCAGCGAAATACTTCCTGATTGTCCTCCGGCTTTCGTTGTGGACGCTATCCTCTCTCTCTCTCTCTCTCTCTCTCTCTCTCTCTCTCTCTCTCTCTCTCTCTCTCTCTCTCTCTCTCTCTCTCTCTCTCTCTCTCTCTCTCTCTCTCTCTCACTCACTCAGGCCTTAACCTGAAACCGACACCGCCGCCGGCGCTTGGCCTTGCTTCTCGTGGCCCGTTGGCGAAAGACGTTACGCCTAGACGTTACGAAGCAAATGTAAAGCGTCTAGAAAGAGATTGTGTTCTCTGAGGGCGCTTTATGAAGTGCATTATTATTATTATTATTATAAGCTCTCTTCTCTCCTGGCTCTCCCGAGCTACTCATGCGATGGCTACTACTGCTACATCCGTATGTATGATCGCTCACTTGCCTTGCCTGCGTACGATTCAGAACAACCGTCGTTGTGATGACCAGCAGTCGTATGTGCTAGGATAAATGCATGCATTTTTAGTTTCTTTTTAGTCAGGGTCATTCAGCGAATGACAGGGCAAGTCAGAAGTGAGTTCCAGGATTTGGGAGCATACGAACTAAAGACAGGATCTCATCTTTTAGTAATAGTAATAATAATATATTTGATATAGCACCCCTTCAAAGAACTCAATCTCCTTCTAGGCACTTTACATTTGTTGCAAGGGAAGCACGATCGAGGGTTAGTGGTAGCATAAGCAATAAACAGCAAGAATGTTCGTGAATCTTATTGTCCAAAGCACCCTGCGAACTTGTTTTACTGCTATGAATATGTGAACGCATATCAGAAATATCCTTAGTTAGTACGATTAATAACTGTTTGAACCACATCTGAAACATTTGAATAACATTTGAACCACAGTGATAAAAATGCATTTGTATAACATCCCAGAGAACTGATTCTATCTCTAGGCACTTTACAGATGCTGCATATAAAGTGTTACCAAATGTTTGGCGGTAACATCAGCCTCCAGCAGGCATAGTCTAAGCAGGTACATGCACACGAAGGACGAATCACAAAGACCCAACAAAATCTTTTATTGACTGGTGCATTTTAAGCTACTTTTCAAATGTCGCTATGTCAGGGGACGTTTTGACTTGTGTTGGTAGTGATTTCCACGCTTTTGGAGCATATGACTAAAGACGCGGTCTCTAATGGTTTTGAGGTTCGTACAAGGTATGGCTAAAAGAATTCGAGTGATGCAAGTAAGGACAGGACGTTGTGTGATTCTTCACTTGGCGATGGAGTGATCTGATAGGTAGGCTGTAGCCAGAAAATGAAGGAATCTACATGTAAGTGACAGAACTGAAAGTCAATAAGGATCAATAAGTAGTTTTACGTTTATATAACTCATAAAAACTGCATCAGCGCTACTTATTTTTCCTAACCGGTTTCCTATTTCTTCTAAGGTGACTGGTGTTTAATCTAAAGTGTAAGCAGATTCAGCAAAGAAACCATTGAGTATGCTACCACTAGCAATTTGATCATGTTTCCGCTGTTGCAGCAAATGTAAAGTGCCTAGAGAGAGAATAAGTGAGGGTGCTATAAAAAATATATCATTGCTTTTATTATTATTATCATTATCTTACGTCAACTGTATCTGCCACTCTTTACCAAGAAAGAGTTTCGTTAAGGTGGTTGAGCTTCCAGGAAAACTGCGTAGCCACAAATCCTCACTGGCAACGATAAGTTTGGGCCAGGAACATTGACAGCCTCGCATCTATATTGCATAAACAACTCAGTCTTTCCTTGTACGATGCAGTTGGTAAAATTCAGAGCTAGCTTCTGGTATTACCAAATCCGGGATATAGTCAACACAGCATGCACGGTTTAGATGACACCGGCTGACAAAAATATTGAATGGCTCTCCTTCTTTACTCCGACCTCGGAGCTCGGAGCAGCGAGTTACAGAAGTCGAGACTGGATGTCACACCAACGCTCGCACTGCTGCATAAACACTTGTGATTTAAATACAGCGGCATTGTCTAATGACAGCTACTGGGGCTGGCTGCTCTCAAGGAATATTTGTTCCAGATCTCTGGGCAATGCTATGGTACCCTCATTCTGCAGTTGCAGCCAAATCACGAACCTACTCAGCTCACAGTCCACAACGGTCAAATACGGCTGTCCGCGAAAATTCGTGACATCGCACGTTAGCCTGCCCCCATTGCTGGGCACGGAAAGGCGGCGGTGACTCCACGACTCGGGTGCCGGGTCCACCGATCTTCAGCGGAAACATGATCGTACCACACTCGAAACCCGACTGCGGGTGATTGTGGCCTTGAAGCTGAATTGAGTGTGCAGGCCGGAGAAGCAGCTGCACATGTCGGAGACGCGGCGGCAGAATCGAATGGAGTGACGGCGGCCGAGGTCTGCAAAACGGAGGCTGTGGACGTCAGGTCGGCGACGATGGCCGGTGGCTCACGTTGCCGGCTGGTCGCGAAATCATACTTGTCCGATCGTTTTCAATCCGTGTCGTGTGGTAGTCAGGTCTCACACACGAGATGGGTCACCTGCATGTCCCTCAAGAGTCTGTACTCGGTCCCTTGCTGTTCTCCATTTATACACAACCTCTAGGTAAAGTTATTAAGGCCCATGAAATATGATATCACTTCTATGCTGACGATACTCAGTTAAATTTGTCATTCAAACCGTTGGAATCTGCTGCGGCAACTGAGAAACTGAATGCTTGCCTTGCCGATATTTGATCCTGGATGTCGGAAAACTTCCTGAAATTAAATGATGATAAAACCGAACTGCTGCTCATAGGACACCCTAAGCGTGTGGCTGGATTAAAAGGCTTTGCTGTTCTAATAGTTTATGCTATTGTGCGACCTTCACCACGTGCTCGTAATCTAGGTGTCGTGTTCGACAGCTGCCTCAATTTCAAAAGCTTCATTCAGAAGACTGCTTCTACAGCTAGCCATCAAATCCGATCCCTATCCAAGATTAGGAGCTGTCTCCCACAGTGGCTTGTAAAAAATTTAACTAGCTCCTTAGTTCTGTCTCGGCTTGATTATTGTAATCCCCTTTTGGCTGGGCTGCCGAAGAAAGCTATTATGCCACTGCAGCGGACTATAAACATGGCTACAAGGCTAGTCTTCAAGTCCTAGCGGTTTGAGCACGTGTCTCTTTTGCTAAAAGAGTTAGGATGGAGACCGGTTGAGCAACGGATACAGAGTAAAGTTCTTACGCTGACCCACAAGGCCCGCCACGGCTTGGCTCCTTCGTACCTAGCTGAACTGCTGCCTCAGTTTCAGCCTGTTCGCGTCCTCAGGTCCTGTGTGGACAATAAATTAGCTGTCCCGTACCTCCGCTTAAAGGCCGTTGGCGACAGAAGCTTTAGCTTTGCAGGTCCTAGACTGTGGAACTCGCTTCCACAAGTCTTACGCACCGACAACTACTCTCCTACTGCCGACTCTGGCTCATCTTTTTCAGCGGTCCTGAGCTGCTACTTCTATGCTACTCACTAACTCAACTGCTCTCCTGACTCTGCTATGCTTCCAACTTTCTCTTTGTTGCGTGAGACGAAGTCTGTTGGCTACCGAATGCGTACCGAAAGCCGCTTAGGCTGTGAGTGCGCTATACAAAACTCTCCTGCGTAACACCCTCGTGGTCTTTATGACTTTGTGGAGTTGCAGACGGAGATACATTACATTACATTACAAAGGCCGTGCACCAGTGAGCCTCCTGGGAGCAGCTGTTGTGACCTTAAGGTCAAGGGGGCGTGTAGTTTGATTGCATGGGGGCTGGTACTGCTCCTTTCCTCAACAGCTGGTGGGAGCATCCACGAGCAACGAGCCTCTGCACAGCTGTGGTCCGTTCTAATCAGGCGTTGACACAGGCCGATAACCCGCTGGTGAACAGGTGGTGGATTCACCATCGGGGTCGGCCAAGGGACAGCCGGGGTCGAGAAGAGGCGACTCGAGTGTGAGAAGGGGACGAAGGCAGTCGTGCGTCTTGCGGCTCCGTCCCTTGTGCAATAAACCTTTGGCGTTGTCCATCGGCTGGCTCTCTGATGTGTGAACCAAACTACTTTGAGCAAGGCTCAGAGTTCGATCAACGCCGAGGTAGTGCTTAGTGTGGAAGGCTAGGATATTGATCGATCTACCAACGTATTTATTCTGTGCTACGGTGGCAAGGCTGGCTTTGGTGAACCGATCCTGAGATTGTTCGTCGGTATGACTGGGCTTCGAAAACCGATGGGGCACGGGAGTTACGTGGTTCGCTTTATTCTCGTTCGAAGAAGCAAGTCGAAAAGACACGTGCAGACTGCATTCTTGAATCGTGTCGCGGTCTGCCGTCGACATGTTAACGCTTCCCCAAGCCCTCGCGAATGCAGTGGCATATCCCTCCCCCTCCGAGCAAAGTGACTGGAGCCAGCCGAATACTGTGGAGGAATCGGTTAAGATGACAACAGTCTTCGGGCCCCATGCTATCACAAGGTTGACGCCTTTGAGAACGGACTCCAACTCTGCCAAATTAGCATGAGCTGAGTCGTCAGCCTTCCGAAGCCACGAGGCGTCCTCTACAACGATACTGCCAATCTCTAGATATACCCTCTCGGCAATGCTACTCGCGTTGCACCAAAGCGTCCCGGTGGTCATGGAAGGTACTGACCAGACTCCAGTGACGGGGTCATCGGCAAGGATGCCGGGATACACTTCCTCTACCATCTCTAAGACGTTAGCACTGACCGGTGAATCCTAGCCTTCTCCACTGGCTCGCTGCTTTATGTAGCTACAGGCTACACGAAATAAGCCTGAGACAATGAAGTGTCCAACTAATTGGCCGCACCACGAAAAGACCTGTCACTTCGTCCGAAGCTCCCCATGGGCACTTACTGCAAAATCGCTGAGCCACACAAGTTCCTTATCACGACGCCGTACTCGTAGTCCCAACCACCAGGCGACCGTTCAGCAGCCGCTCAGGTGGCTTGCCTTCAAGACCGAAACGCTGCAACAGTTCGCTGACCCGATCATTGGAAACGATAGTGCTATTTATTTTAATGTAGTCCGCAAAGAGTCCCTGCCTTGAAGAACGAGCGTATCCATGGACAAGACTTTGTTGACGATGGCTGTCGTTATTTTCGGGACTACGTTCAACCCAAAGCCGAAACGTGTTGAGCCAAACCGTTTGCTCTTAAATTCAACTTCCTGATAGGGCCACAGCGACTTGTGAACATGTATTTGTAAATACGCATTTCACAGGTCAAGTATGCCAGTGTGCTCGCCCATCTTTCGCCAGGAGCGAAGCTTCGTTCTGCATGCATCTCCTTGAGCGGTATGGTTCGATGCGTACTGATTTAACTCCCGGTAGTTCATCGCCGGCCTCACTTTATTTTTGCTTGCCTGAACTATTGCCATTAGCGAAATAAGATCGGCGCCCTCTGTGGTATACGGTACTAGCCAGCCAAGTCGTATCTACTCCTCTACCTCCCCTTCATACGCGGCTTGAGCGGACAGAGGAATGTGGTAAGAGGCTATTTGATTCTCTAGACTTGGAGCGTACGCGCCATCTCACCACACCCACGACACCGTCCACACGCCTTTAGCAAATGTCGAGGAGAAATCCTTGTCGGTGACCGGCAGGGTCGCAGCAACATTTAGCGACTCGGTTGGCCGTTCAGAAACCGTGGCGCAGCGTGTCTCATCAAAACACTCCACGTTCTCGCCATCGGGGCAGACTCGAAAGCCTCCTAGACACCGTACTGCTTCCTGCACCAAATAGCAAATCATAGCCGAGAAGGATGTCGGTCACAAGGCAGTTCAGATGCAGTAGTCATCCGTCAAGGTCAACCTCCACGCCTCACATGTAGCGGCATACTACCGTTCATCATTGCGACGGGTTCTTGAACAGGCTCAAGCTGAGACGTACATATCAATTTCCGGGATACGACGGAACGTGAGCTGCCAGTGTCAATAAGAGCCTTCGCCGAACGGTCATCAATCGATACCTTCACGTAAGGTACTTGTGCGCCAGGATGTCGCCGTAGCCCAGCAATTCTCGCTCCACCTTATTCGTTCTTTGGGCCCTTGCTCTAACACAAATAAATAAAATAAATAAATCCTAGCTAACTAAACAGCCTCTTTTTTTATAGCGACAAAAGAGCCTTTACGTCTATCACCACCGCTTGCTGTCACAATAAAGAATCGCCCACCGCAAAAATCGAACCCACGACCTCAGGACCGAGGTCGTGAAAGCAACAGCCTTACCTAGTGTGCCATCATGGCTCACACCCGCTGCATGTCCCGCCTTGCCGCATCAAAAGCACGAGATTTCCCTACTTTGCTGCGATCGGTGTGTGCAGTTCCTGGCAACAACGTGCCCCGGCTCGTTACACAAGAAGCAGACGAAACGCCTCGGCATGACGCGAGACTCGTTCATCATGCATCTCGCTGCTCGCACAGCACTAACTGCTCAAGCATTCTCAGCTGCAACAAGGTGCCGGGCCTGCTTAACGACCGCGGGAAGAGTCGTCGTTGGTAGGCTGCACGCTGCCTTCATCTGAGTTTGACCGAGATCTGGCAGCCAGCGACGAATGCATACGCTAGCCACTCTTCGAAACCGGAGGCAGCAACATCAGTTGTAGGCGTTACCAGTGATATCAGCCGCTTAAGGTCGGCCAAGTATTCGTCGACGTTCTCACCTGCAAGCGAGTGCCTGCGTAAAAGCTCGCCATACACGTGGAAGTGATCAGGTGAAAATGACGAAATCAGCGTTCTCTTTACCGTGCTATATTTCTTCTTGTCTTCCTCGCTCAGTCCTTGATAAACCACGAAAGCGCCTGAAGTCAAAACCAGTGGCAACAGCTTGGCCAAGTCGGTGACGTTCTGAATCTGGGCCACACGTTCAAATCGCAAAATCCATGCCGCAAAGTATTCCCTTGTATCAAACTAAGAGTCGACGTCGGTGATCTTCATCGTCGTCATTGCGATTATCGCAAGGAGGCTGAAATAGCTCAAAGTATCAAAAGTCTTTAATTCGAAAGTGACACTTCGCACTCCTAGCCAGACAGCCCCGACTTCTCGGCCGCGCTTTCACTGCCCCACTGCTCCTCTCCTGCCTATCCGTCGTAACTCTTTACACCAAAGATCAGGCAGCTATAATTACACGACGCTGCGAGCTCCTCTTTGGCACACACAGCTGGTAAACCGCAGAGAAGAGCCGGTCATTGCAATAGCCAGAACAAATAAGCCGGCAGCAGCCAAATTCGGCGCAACCCACCACCAAAGTATCTAATTATTAGCTAAAACAAACTCATAGACCGATTTAGATGTCGTGTTCCCGCCTAAACGAGCCAGAACTTTAGCAAAGTTTCCTAGCTGAATGTAGGCAGACATCACATGACTTATCGCCGACCTTCGCTAGCTCCCAGTCAAGTAATGCATTGACTTCAAGGTTTCGTTGGTCACTTTTAGGTCACTTCATTTTTTGGCTCCGGCCTATCTATCTGATCTATCCCCTACCAGGTTAAGCTGCGTGCCACCCACTTTTTGGAATTTAACTGTTTACCCATGCTTCGTACAAATCTCAAATTCGTTGGAGACCGTGCCTTTAGTTCGTCTGCTTTCAAAGCCTGGAACTCACTCCCGACTTTCGTCATGACATCTCCTGACTTGCCCACATTAAAAATAGCAACTAAAAACGCATCCATTTATCACAGCATTTAGTGGGTCCCTGTGATTCGTCCTTTTTGTGCTTATGCTTGCTGGCACTGCATGCTGCCACTAACCAAACTTGCATTTCGACTCTGTGTACGTCACCCCTAAACATGTTATTCTTGTTGTTTAACGCGTAAGATACGACTAACTATTCAATCGTTCTTCATTTGCAGCGAATGTAAAGTGCCTAGGAAGAGATTAAGCTCTCTGGGTGCGATGTATAAAATGAATTATTATTATTATCATGACTTGACTGTGCAAGTTTAATGTGTGCCGTAACCCATAGGTTTCGCGGGCGAGGGTGCACTGTGAGCTTAGTCAGATGTACAAACTCGTCGAGCCTGTTAGCTCGTGTGGCGTTGGAGTATTTAGCCAATGACGACAAAACGGAAGTGCGATTGAGCAGCAGAGGTCGATGCATCGGTGTCGGGGCCATAGCTTTCTACTTGTGGCTGCAGTACAAAGGAGAGCGGGTATGACGACTGGTACGCACATTCCGCTAGCAAAGAAGATTGCCAATGCGTTATATTAGTCAAAACGTCCAGAGAGTCAAGAAGTCCACTTTGACAGTAGTGAAGGATGGCCGGTATTCGACTGCGTTATGAAATGCAACAGTACTAGTACTTCTTAAAGCCTACAGCTCAAATCAGATCAACTTTTTTAGGCACGAATCCTGGTGCACAGCTCTCGCCTGTTACAGGGCCTCGGCTTTTATTTTGCCTTGAACGACGGAGATTGTCTCAAAATCGGTTCCTAGCCGTTACAATTCAGGAACTACTAATATAGAATGTCAATTTAATATGGCTGATGTATCATGCAACCGTTTCATTACTGACTGTGGAGCTGTGAAGTAACTGCCGATGTCTTGACTCCGGTGTACCTGGAACTTTCCTTAAGTATGCTTCATCGCCAAGGTTTCTTTGGGATTTTTTTAAAGTTATGGGTCGGGCAAGTTTTGGCTTCCCTGATTTATTATTAGCAGATTTTTTTTATTATCCTAATAGACAGGCCAGGATTTAAATATTGGCTATGATCCTATTACAGCATTATTCAGGAGATAAACTTGTATTTACAAAGCGAGCATAGTTCTAATAGGATTAGTGAAATGCTTTTTAATTTTGCTAAGTATGATTTGACTGTGACAGGCAAGGACGTGACAATCTGACCGACTTTTTATATTAAGTTCCACTTCTGCCATTAATAAGTCTTTAAATGGTCCGGTTTTTTCAAACCATCTGTTTCAACATGTCTGACTCCTAGTGTGAACCTCTAACGGCTTTGACACCCAGACAAGGCCCTGTGAACAAAGATTCCTTATGAAAGCAACAAAGAATGACTGTGACATGGCTGTCAGCAGACTTAATGCTTAAATTGAGGCATCTGTTCCTCGGAAGCACTTGCTAGTCATGGCACTGCCACGGCTACATGCGGGTTTTGTACCGAGAACCAATCCTTTGAAGCACTCGTGCAGTATTATGCTGGTGACTTCCTTGCTGCGCATTCTACGCCTGACTATGACTTTCTATGACCTCACACTCAGACCTCAAGTTCGCAGAGAAAAGGCTCCTTTTAGCAGCAATGTGAATTAGGCAACCTTTTTATTGAAACAAACCCTGTGTCGCTAAACCTTAAGACTCTTGAAGTCAAAGCTGCCTGCAAAAGTATCTGCTGTATCTTTGCCTCAATACTTTATTTTGATATGCTATTACTGAACAAATACACCAATGAAACCCTTGCCGGCTCGATGAGTCTGCTCCTCTTAGAAATGATAATGTCGCACCCAGAAATTTCCTATGGCTTAACACAAAGGTGAAAATCGTATGGACTAATAAGCTAAAAATTATAAGTGATAACTAAGCATCAGGATTGGTTGTCATCTGATTATTATTTAGATCAGAAAATAGATTGCCTTAAGGATAAATATCAACTTCATGATAAAATTGTTGAATTGCATTGTTACAATAAAAAATCGGCTATACCATCAATCACAGAATATATACCATTAGTCACTAATGCCGTTAAGGGTAGCGCCATTACTAATTCTTCTTGTGGCCATCTAGATTCTCACCTGTCTAGCTTCTTTATGAGCGAAGTTGATAGAATCAAAAAGTGTTTGCCAGAAATCGATTGTCCGCAGGAAAATTCCAAGCGCCTTTCCTAGCTATACTTCAATATCGGCTAATTAATATAGTTTTAGTGCATGTGCTCCTAGAGCCTGGAACTCAATATCGACTAACGGTAGGCTATCGCCTGACTTGGAAACGTTTAGAAAGACGCTAAAAAAAGGCCTGTTTATCACAGATTTTAGCGGATCCTTGTCGTTAGTCCTTTGCGTGCTCATGACTGGTGAGTTGTGCATGCTACAACCAACCTCATTTTACACGTTCTCACTGTGCAGGTCGCCTCTAACGATGTTCGGCTGGTTAAAATTACGCATGTTACCCCTAACCATTTGATTGTGCTGCATTGGCAGCATATTTAAGGTAGTTAGAAAGAAACTAAGTTTGCTGAGGACGCTCTTAAAATGTAATAATAATATTTGTATCTCAAATTACATTCACCTGCCTTAGAAGACTATTGGCGTTGGCCTTCTAAAACGCTCAATTGTAGGCTACCCTGTGTGATAAAGTAGTAAATATGTCTTCTGCCTCATTCTATATCCTGCATTCTTCAAGGAGACAGTTGTCTCAGTTTTAATTATTGGGAAACTGACAAAGGAGTTACTAATCCCCTAACCATGCTATTCATTTTGTTTGTTTATTAAGCATAATTTTACCACCGTTCAATTGCATTTCCCTTTGCAGCAAATGCAAAGCGCCTAGAGAGAGATTAAGTTCTCTGAGGGCGTTTCATCAAGTGCAATATTATTATTATTACTATTATTATTAATCTGTCTGATGCCGGTCCGATCCCAGGTGCCCAATGAGTTTTTGCATGGAATGTCATTGTAAAACTGAACAAGATACACAGCGAAATCTTTCCACCTGCATAAAAAAGACTCGTTCCAATTCCTATGCGAAAATTGTAACTGGATATAGAGAATGCCAACGAGATTATGGATCTGGTGAGCCTGGTAAAGGTGATTAGAATAGCCCCTTAGAAGCTGTAGGCTACGCGATATGCGTATTATTCATCTGATCACCGAATGTATGCACATGAGCTGGCAGAGCTTCAAGACCAGTGGTGGTGAGCACACGCCAACGTAGGATTTGTCATTACACCTAGATGAGCTCACCCGACTGCATGACTAGCAAAGTTGGCAGAAAATGCATCAGTTGCTTTCATAGAGAGTGCCATATTGGCTGTTATCTAAAAGGCAATATAGTTAAAGCTAAGGATTAGCAGAAAATGCAGCACTTGCTATGGCTGAGAAACTGTTCGTTAAAGGCATTAGCGTGTTACAAAACGTCATACTCGGTACGTCATAGGTGCTAGTCATGGGCTCTACGGTGGAAAAGAATGGTTCAGTTAACTTTCACCAACTTTGATTACTCTGGGGGTAGCCAAGAAATAGAAGTCCTCGAGGTTGGCAATGGTTAGGGGGCAGTTAGTCGATATCAGTCAAGTCTTGGTCAAAGCCAACATTTTCATCTTCAAAAATCATGTCAAGCTATTTTCGTGGTTTATCTCAAACTGAGGGAGCATTCTGTAAGCAAATTGATCAGATTATACACTAGGGTTCAAGTGAAATACTGACGACTGCTTAGTTAAAGTGATTCACTCCAGTATACTAGGGATGGAGCTCTAAAAAAGTTAAATTTGCTCTTTGCCACTTTTGTATTGGTAATCCAAACCCTGAAACGATAGTCATACCCGATCCCCAGACAGCTGAGGTGAGGTATAGGTGAGGTAAGGTGAAGACTTCTAGTTCTCTTATTGTAGTCTGCTTAAAATTTAGCATTACCAAGCGTCATCTGGTACGAACGGGCGAGCGATGCTATGCTGAATCACAGTGGTACACATCTTGAGGCCAGGCGAGCACTTACTTGCATTTATAAGCCAAACTGAAAATTCTTTGGCTGAATTCTTATTTTGGACATCGTTCAACGTGTCGTCGCCTGCCGATCCAGTCTCAAAGCCACGCTCAACTTCCGAATGATTGGGGTGCAACCGACAGAGGCTATCAATGATAAATAGCACTTTCTCACTTGGCTCTGAAAATGAAAACATAAATAAATTTTACGTGGTTTCATTTCCCACTGTAATTGCTAAGTCTGCACCTAGTACGAGTGATTGTCTCAGTGCCTCATTTGCCTGTTTCTTTCAGATAAGTGGTGTTGTGATAAACTATAGTAAGGGCAGCATTCAAGTCGAATAATAAATCTTTGTCACTCTTTCTAGGCTACTTACTTTTCTTCTCTGGTTTAGTATTTCAGCTCTTTTTTCAAGTTTCATTGTCTTGCCTTACTTAGTTTGAGTCACTTACAATGCAAAAAATAGTATTGCCGGCTGAAAACCCTATGTTTGGAGCTCAATCTGTTCAGCAGGAATGTGCATTAGATGGTTAAATGAGCAGTGATTACATCTGTACTTGACATCTAGAAAAACTGAGTGTTTCCTATTTGTCAAGCCAGAAAAAGCGTGACTGAGAAAGATTATTATTTCGCTGAAAGCTTTTTATCTTCTTGGTTGCTTCGTGATGCCTCAACTAGTCAGGTAAGCATTGCAGTCATCTACAAAGCTCCGTCAGTTTTACTGTCAGCACAAGGTAAGAGACGAAAGTCAGAATGATATCCGCTTGTAACGCTTGGATGTTGAGCCACTGCTCGTTCTCAACAGGCTTTTCGTGCATCTAAGATGCAGCACCAAGGGATCTTCTTTCTTCTTGTGACGGTCTGATACACAAATTCAGGCGAGACCAGAGTCCACATAACGGTTTTTACTCAGCTGCTTTAGTGCCTTGGCTCTAAAATCATTACCCATACGCTATTAAATCTAGTATTGTGATTAAGCTGCCATAAAAGCTATATGAGGACATGTCGTTTACGGCGGCCAAGTTTTGTTATTCCTGAGTAATATAGTACCACATGATGAAATGGATTGATGTAGTCACTGTGGTGCTCACAACAGAAACGCTTTTTGCACGTGGTGTAATCACCGAACCTGATAGCAAAGGCTAGTAGAATAGGTAGTAGCGATATACAGATATCAAGAATACATTGTCAATTCTGAATGTAATATTCCTGCCTTCGAAAGCCCGATTTTTAAAAGTGTTATTTAGGTGAAACTAGGCCGACTTTACTGTGCTGCTGGTGCAGTCGTTTACTAAAAATAAATCACTGCGGAACCGATCATGTTGATTTCTTTCCGATGCAAAAGGTGTTATGCTGGTAAAGCGGCTTTGAGGGCCAAGTTCTCCAACACCTGAGAGTCACTGGATTTTCCATATCTAGTAATTTGGTATTATTCCCGTTCAGTTTGAGAAACTTTGCAGCCATCCATGTGTGAATTTTATTATTTATTAACTTAATATATGTTGGCATTCCAGAGAAGGTTGTACAGTCCAAGTAATGCTGACTCTGTGAAGCGATTAGCTCTAAAACCAAATTATTAAAAACAGCAATGGAGTTAAGAGAATAAAAATCGAGATGCTCTAAGGCTCGGAGAGATCTAAACAAAGGTGCAAACTGAGTGTCATCTGCACAGAAGTGAAAGCCCAGATTGTGCTTTGTGATTACGTCGGCAAGAGGGAAAGCATTAAATGTGGAAATAAGGAATGCAGGCACAGAGCCTTGAGGTGCACCATACTTATGTCGTTCATTGGATGATCTTCGTCCGTTCACCTCAATACTTGAGATTCTCCCACTGAGACTGGATACAAACCGTTCCGATGCTATGCGAATGATTCCCAGTTGAGATGTCGGCACTCGAGAATGACTAGGTTATCAATATTATCAAACGCAATTGAAATATCAAGCTAAACAAATATAAAAACTTAATATATGTTGGCATTCCAGAGAAGGTTGTACAGTCCAAGTAATGCTGACTCTGTGAAGCGATTAGCTCTAAAACCAAACTGAACCATGCGGGCTTAGTTTTAAATTTCAATTGTCTAGCTAGTTTGAGACAACTCGCACCGAGTGTTTGCTAGGTTAGAAGTTTAAATATAAAAGTTCAGCTGGTCTGCCCTGACTCGTTCCAAAAGTTTTCAATAGGAATGGCAGAAAGGAGACGGGGCTGAAGTTCCTAAAATTCTTTTGGTCTAGGGTTGCATGGCTTAAGCTTCAGGCATTGGGGACAATGAAAAGACGAAACCATTGACCGGCACTGCATATAGGGTGCAGAAGACTGGGACAGGGGCCACTCACAAAAGCAGCGGACTCGTAGAGAACTAAAGAGAGCTTTGAGGTTTGATAAGTGGGATCATTTTTGCAGGGGGCAAGAGTAGAAGCGCCTCGCCTCAACTGAAGTGTTAGGGATCAGTGTTAGGGATATCTGAAAAACGCAATCGATAGCCTGCAATCTTACGTTAGTAATGTAACAAGGAAACTGTGAAGCGGAAAATGTGGTCTGTTAATAGAAGCTGAAAAAAAATAGAGCCCACAGTAATATCTATCCTAGGGAATGCCAACGGTGGTAACTTTACCGATACAGCACAGATGCAAGCAATAGTAAAAGCCCGAAGAATTGAAATCAGGATCTCCTTAGCAGGGCTACAGAGTAGTAGAAGAAGATAGAACAAGCACATAATGTGGACATAAAAATACGCGTTGCTGCTGCTTGCATATACGTTTAACATAGCAGAGAGCACGATTGCATTCAAGGCTGCCCATATTTTAGGAACAACACTACGCGCTCCACCGAAAGCAATCTCGTAGATATATTGTGAAACGCTGGCTCGCCACACAGCGAGCTCGATTGTGCCGGCCCTAGATATTTTAGATACTCTTTTATTATAACCTAAGAGAACCAAATATTTAATAATCAACGGTTTATGAAGTATACTTTGAACTACTAATTAATCGCAGTTACTTTTTGGCTATAAACTAGGGAGCAGCACGATATCGCCGTTTTCATGCCCCTTCAGGTGCCCCTCAAGGGCTTTCGAAGAGAGTCCGTGCTGCGTTAATAATGTGAGGTCGTTATATTCAGCTACGGTTGCTCTTTACGGCTGACGCTGCCTGACGTGCTGCTTCTGCGTGAGTCGCCGCGCGCCTGTGATAAACGTCATAGCAGCTGCTTCTCAGCATCGGCGCTTCGATGTACGTACTGCACCGGTATCTTTTACGCGTCGACAAGGAATAGCCTCGTTTACGCGCGCGTGTTTCTGTCATGGTGCTGTAGCTCCGAAGTCACTACTGCGCATTCGTAACTAATAACCAGTATTAACATTCGTAACCAGTAAAGGCCGGCTGATTCTGCCGCCTCATTTACGTGGCGGTAGAAGAGCATTAGCTGCTATTGCCCCAACTTGCAGCAGTCAATAAATAATTCACTCTGCTGCAGGACTCAAAAATCTGCCAGTGTAATGAAGAAGAAACACCTTATATATCGGTTAAGTGAAAAGTAAAGTAAATGGTAGCTTAATTAACAGCCTCAGTTGAATAGAGGCTAATACCAGCGCGTCTCTCGTTGCAAAGTCGACATCTAGGTGGCGCTGCAAGCTGCCTGCGTCTTATTAATTAGAAAGCGAGCTGATCACTGACCAAGATTGAAAGAGTAATACTTTTTCTAAATTGTATTATGATACGCAGTCCCCAAAATCCTCAGGGCTTAGGGACCTCTTATCCAAATAACCATTAGTTGAGCTCAGTATTGTAACGCCTAAGGCTCGGCAGAGTAGGCTTAACCTGCCGCTTACCTAGCGGCGTAACCTACCGCCTGATGCCGTTCGGTGCGCGCCTACGCGCAATAAGCAGGCCGTCACAAAACGAGCGTTTCTGGCGCTGACCTACTTACCGTTACTAAAGGGGGTCGTGAGTCCAGGCGTGAATCGGAAAGCGAGACACACAAATTGGGGATTTTACTGAGCTTTATTCGCATACGCACAAAGTCGCTGCGCGTCTAGCCCAGTTTTATCTCTGCACTCCTCGCACGCTCTCAACAGCACAAGCACTCTTGCGGAGGGAATACGTCTTCGCACTTAGGCTACCTAAGTATATTGTGGGGAACGACCCCAATGAGACGAGGAGCCCGAACCGGAGCCTAGACCCGCTTCCACCCTAATGGCAGGAATATCGTACGCACTACACCAAACTACTTCCGGTTCGCGTCGGCAAATCCCTATGCCGGGACCACTCGCGCACACACACAAAATACAGAAGAAACACAAAAATGCGAGCTCGAGCGCTATACGACCGTATTCGATGGCGTTCACCGAATTCTCCTGGCGCTGTCCAGTCCTGTCCCCCCCACCCCCAATCACCGGCGAACAGCCCGCTCTCCTCACTCGTTTTCAGAGAAACGAGTCCGGCGATGGCGTCGAGACGGAGCCGAAGATGAAGAAGAGGCCTCTAGCAATCGGTGCCCTATCATTATATAACTAGCTGGGACAGTGGAGTTTAAAACCCAGCCAATATCAAATCACGTCAGCAACCTCTGCGTCCCCTTGCTCACAGCTCGAGAAAGCAGATGCTCTTCGCCCACTTCTTTTGTTCTCGCGGAAACCGTCCAGCAAATCTATGATGGCTGGCGGCGACAGCGACCTTGGGCAAGCGTTGCCCTATTCTCAAATTGCTAGCAGGAACTGTAAGGTTGACAGGCCAGCCAATATCAATCACCTCATTGCCCTACTACGATGGCTGCGTCCCCTTGCTCTAGGACAGAGGTGCTTCCTGCTGAGCAATTCTCATGCGCTCTAAAACTGAGTCAGGCCGGCGCTGTGCTACAGTATAATACCAAAGTTTCAAGTAATAGGAGTGGGAACGTGTATTGGTCGCTTTTTTAATTAATTCAAGGTTCTGTCGTTCAATTTTAGTTTCCTCCTTTCTCAGGCTTACGGCTACCTATCAGAACTTCTCAGCATCAAGGCATCGTGCCACTATTTTCCCGACTAAAATCGCTTAGCTATGACTCGAAGGAAACTCGAATCCTATGGCGACCGTGTCTTTAGTTAGTATGCTCCTAAAGCTTTGAACCTACTCCTTATTGACGTCACGAGATCCCCTGACTCGTTGAAATTTCAATAAGCAAGAGAGCGCCTGTTTCTAAGGGAATTTTCTAGGTCCTAGTGATGTATCCTCTGTGCATTACCACAATCTATATGTACATGCTGAAACGGTGCATGTCACCTCTAACCATGTTATGCTTGTTAAAAATTTGCATATTACCACAAAAACAGTCAATCACGCTTCCTTTTCAACATATGTCAAGCGCCTATACAGATATTACGTTTTCTGAGGGTTTCACACAAATTAATAATATTTGTATTACCATTAAGTATTTTTTGCTAAAAACAGTGCACATAGTGGGTTTTAGCCCGTGCACACTTTTGAAAGCTGCTCGCGAAATCATGTCCAAACACCGTCGCATGTCTTAGCGTCCCCTTCAATGCACGCAGGTAGGGAGATATTAGCAGAGTGCGACGCTTACAAAAATTCAGATACCTTAATTCCAAAAAAACGCCATTCTATTAAAATTACGAATATTGTATACAGCCGCCAATGGTCTTTGTCTTTAATAAGAGACATGAAGCGCTACTGACTGAATATTCTTTCGGTCAGGTTTCTGAAAGATTTTTAGTAATAGATTATGACATCCTTCTCTAAATTATTTAGGTTCACAACCTCAACTATTTCTATTAGCTACCATAAGCTCCTTCCTTGTTGACTGCTGTCTTAACCGATTAGCAAATCGGAAGAACTTTTTGTGTAGCATTCAGAAAACTCTCTTTATCACAAGGGTTGGCCTCCAATGTTTTCTAATTTGCAGTTCCCTAGAAAATCTTAAAAGGTCAATGCTATGGTGGTAAGAGTCCAATTCTGCCCACACTGCAAAGCAATGAGTAGTTTTTACAGCATCTATTATTCTTGATTAAGGGTTCTTCCGCAAAAGCGTGAAAAGACTTCATCCGATTAAGGTTTACACTTTTCGTAGGTTATTTGTAACACTAATAAATAAGTATTTGCTGATTTAGCAGCCTCTTTTGCATTGTGACAGAAGAGCCTTCACGGCTATCACCACCGCTTGCAGTGGCAATAAGGGATTGCCCACCGCAGGATTCAAACCCACGACCATGGGATCGATGTCGTGAAAAGCAACCGATTTACCTAGTGTGCCATCACGGCTCACCATGATGGAGAGCTATAGCTAGGAAATATATTCTTACAACCATTCAATAGTATGTTTTTAACTAACTTAAGAGCACTTTCTGTCTTCAAGAGTGGTGAGAGCGTGATGTAGTGGCTGCCAACATCATTATTTTATTGAGCTAAATCTCTCCAGCAATAGCCCTAGCAAATTACTCACTGGATTGAAGTCCAGAGCATTACTGATTTACCAAAACTTCCGCTAACCTATTTAGCAACAATACACAGTAGATGGTGACATATACACTTTCTCGTGTTCATAAATCAAAATTCGCTAATATTTTTAGCCTTTATCACACTCAAACCGCTAGTGCATGCACGCATTTCATGAAGAAAAATCTTGGCACATTTCCAGCTTCTTTAAGAATAGGGACTTGATCACAAGTGGTGGTATCTTCTTAAAAACTGACCACTGACTAGATCCTTCTGTTAGCATTGATCAGAAAAGCACCAATAATGGCATCCGTACGTATCTGCATTAGCATCGCAACTGGGCACAGTGGCTACCAAAGAAGCTTCGTGTGCCACAAGTCACCACTAAAGATGCTGTGACTCTCTTTAAGCACTAGAAAGGCCATCCAATGTCCAACAGCTAAATCGGCTTTGCAATCCGATGTCTTACAGTTAAAGCAAATAAGGAAACTCAAATCCGGAGCCTGTCAATCTAAATTGTAAGGAGAGAAGTCCCGTGTTCAATACATGTCATAGTCAACACGAGAAATACCTCCAATTTTTGTTGTTCTCTGAAATTGTGTTACGTCTGTCACAAGTAAATAATAATGAGTATGTATCCTTTAGCAGCACCCCATGAGTTCGTCGGTACCCTGAAATTCAGAGCTGATTGCCTAACATAAGGGAATGCTTTCCTAACTGTTTTCGCCTTTTGGTAGGTTTATTTCTGGCATACCTTAGTTTCTAAAAGTAATAAAAAGGTGTCATTCCTAGATAAATTTGCCTAAAGTCTATTTTTTGACATTACAGCGAAAGAAACTACCCGCACGTATACATTTAAACGCTTACTGCTTGGGGCTGGGTCACCTACGCCAGCTGTGGCGGAGTTAAATTCTCCAGCTACTACATGTTTACATACTTACACGCAATTACGGATGTAATGAAAATGGGCTGTGCTGTTATTATTAAATTAAGACTGAGCACTAGGCTCAGCTACAAGCGGTTAGCCTAACTTAATTGCTTTTTGGGGTAGGCCAGCACGTGCGAACGCGATTTCGACTTGCTTCCGTAGGAAGCTCTATGCGTTAGGAGAGGCAGCAACGTGAGCTACTGGCCTCAATTAGAGTCTCCTGTTGTTGCACCAAATGCGATTAAAGTGTGTCCCCCCCCCCGCCACCCAACCACTCACGCATGTCTGCATCATCTACTTAACCATTACATTCGTCACAAAATTCATTTACTCGTTTTTCTTTGCTGCAAATGTAAAGCGCCTAGAGCGAGACTGAGTTCTCTGAGGGCACTTTATCAAGTGTGTTATTTTGATTATTACTGAAATAAAATTAGTCATTTCTCATCTATTTGTATGTGCTCAAAACAAATATGGTAATAAAATGGCACAATTCGCTCTACTTTTTTGGAATCTGCAATAAATTAATATGCACATCACGATGCATTTTTGAAGAGCTCTCGAATATGAGGACCCACAAAAACTTATACCTCTTAAACTTTGCTTTGCTGAGTTGAGGAAATTGTTTGTTCAGGTATCAAGAAGCTGGCGAACTCCTGCCCATGGCTTTCACGAAGTTTTTCATCAAACCTAGTTTGATGTGAAGCGGTGGTAGTAGGATTTCGTGAGCCTCGACCAGAGCTGGGTGATAAATATTCTTCTCTCCAACTGCTACATTTTGTCTGCGAGTCCATTCTTTTAACATGTAGTGCAATTCCCTTGCTCGGCTACCCATAGAGGTGCCAGCTGTACTTTTTATACTCAATGGAATTCAGTAGCTGCTATAAGTTATCGTTTATCTCTTTTATTTAGACAACATGTGCTGTTGGAGAAGATGGTTTCCATTGTGCAAAAACGCAGCATTAGGACTCAGTTTCGAAGAGTCTACTAATAGTTTCCATTCTTGTGGGTCATTTGTGATTTTTAACGTGTTCATGAGGCCCTCAATATCGGAACAGAATACCAGGTTCCTTTTTCTTCCTGAAGAAAATCTCCAAGTGCTGGTGGCGCTTTCGATATAAAATTGTGACATATTCGAGAAGATTGCATTGTTAGATTCTTGATCTTAGTAACTCTGCCTTGGTTTTGATAAGTCAAAATTACGAAGTGGGTTCTTTAGTTCTTTCTGTGTTATTCTGTGTGGAGTTGATGATGCACCACGATGGAATTGGAATCGCTGCATGCTGACTTACTATGAGATAAACCGGTCGGCTCATCCTTTTCCTTATCAGATGAATCAAGAGAATATTCTGCTGTATGTTCTGGAATAGGAAGTCCGTCACCATTCGGAGCTGGTCTCAGTGCAGACGGAATTTTTGGGTAGACTATTCTCGACTTCCTTTGCTTCTTAATTCCGCCGGAAAGATGAAAAACCAAGTAGACGTAACATTCATGCATGTGGTCTCTTGACTCTCCACACCATGGTCACTGGAGACAGCATTGGTGGTCTTTTTCCAGCCACTGTCAAAGCTGCGTTGTACATGTAGCACAGCATACGCATATGCAGGACCCAAGGATGATCGTGGTCACTAACCGTCAGCGTCCGTAGTAAATACGATACACCTTCCTCACTTGAGAAGTGATGCTTTTCTTCTAGCTATCAAATGTTCCTTTCCCGGAAATATTGAAAAATTTTCCCTCGGTTTTAACACACTTTCGAGGCATTGTTGTTCTGTATTGTGCCTCAATGGATAAAATAATAACAGCTTCATGCAACGGTAGCCTAAACTGTCTCACAGTGAGAATAAATGCTCAACCTTTCCGACTGGACTTTATAACATCAGCTTATTGCAGCAGCCACCTGGCAGTAGCATTGCATTGCATCAGAAAATCGTGCTATCAACTCTGGATTTGTGCATGCTGGTATTGTGCAATGCGATGCAATATCACAGTACCCTAGGCTTATTAAGGATGTTTTTGCAGTCCTACTTGATAAATTTATGCGGTGAAACATAGAAAATGAACTATATGAAATATGCTTAAAAATTGAGCCAATAAAAAAATCTATGGTTGTAATCGTGTTCAGCACATCTAGACTCGAGTGCCTTTTTAAGTCATTAACAACTTTAATTGTGACCGGTGTAATAGTAACAAGTTGATGTAGAATCCTAATAAAGCCAGATCTTCTTCGAGGCACTTAGTTGCAAAGGCGATCGCCAGGTAGGGTAGCTATCGAATACGACACCTAAAGTCCGAGCACACTTTGATGGTTGCACAAAAGCATCACCGATTAGAAGGCTAACCCTTCTAGGCCAGCCACACGCTTGGTTTGTCCTGTGAGCAGCAGTAGCTTGTTATCGCCGTTTAGTTTAAGGAGTTTGCCAAAATCCAGGATCCAACGTTTGCAGACCAAACATTCAGTTTATCAGTCGCTGCAGCAGATTTCGACGGTTTAGATGACAACTACAGTTAATTATCATCACCCTAAAACTGATCTCTTATTCCATTGGTCTGAAACACTTTTCCCAGCGTTTGAGTGCAAATGGAGAAAACCAAAGGACCGAGGACGGATTCTTGAGGGACTCCACTGGTTACTGGTCTGGTGAATGAGACCTAACCTCCACATGAAAAGGATTTAATACGATCGGACAAGTCGGATTTAAATCACACCAGTTCCTCTTCTGCCAGACCGGTCGTTGTTCCCTCTTTTATAAATAAATAAATAAATATAATTCATTTGTATAGCGCTTCAAGAGAACTCAATCTCTATTCAGGCGCTTCACACATGCCTCGGGGCTCGAGCCCACGACCTCAGTCGGACCTTGGTCGGGGCGAGCACCTTAACCGCTAGACCAAACCAGCGAATCTATGTAGGATATCATGATCAATGGTGTCGAAGGCAGCTGACAGATCTGGCAGAGCTAAAACAGTGACATTCCCGTCACCACTTCGGCATAACATGCCATTGGTTACACGGAGGAGAGCAGTTTCGGTTGAGTGCTTCCGCTTGAACCCCGACTAAATATTTTCTGAAATTTTATTCTTTTAAACGTTTGCTACCAGCTGCTTGGCAACTATTTTGTCAAGTATCTTTGACAAAACGAAGACGGGAAACTGGGTGATAGTTTGCGAGGAACTCTATCCAATCCAGGTTTTTAAGTATGGGTCTAACGATGGCTGATTGAAGGACTTGGGTACAACACCTTTTTTTGGTTGTAGGACATTTTCGTCCCCCCCCCCCCCCCCGGACGTCTCTCCCACGTGGACAATTTCCCCTGGTGGACCCTAGGATATTTCCCCCTGACATTTCCCCTCGGTAGGACATTTCCCTCTATGTTGATGAATGTATAACTAAGAATAAAGATATAATAATACATGAACAAATAAAGTTCACGCTCTATTGAAATAAAATCAACTCAGTATAATTGGACTTTTGTTAATTCCTGGTTGGCCTTGCACTACACAGTTCCTTTGATCATCACGAAAAACGAGTGATAAAATAAGTACAAATAATTACGGTACTCCGCACAACGTATATAAGTATATACAGGTATTTAAACCCTAAGCTCTCAACCCTCAACCCTAAAACCCTAAGCCCTTAAACCTTAAACCCTAAAACACTAAACCCTCAACTCTAAACCCTTAATCCTAAATCCCTAAACCCTTCAACCTAAACCCTGTACCCCACGGGGGGGGGGGAATTTCCTATCCCAGTGGAGGAATGTTAGGGAGGGAATATCGGGGGGGGGGGTGGGTGAGAAATGTCCGGGGGGGGGGGGGGTGCCCGTACCCTCTTTTTCAGAGAAGCATTAACAATTTTGGTTATTGCTGAGCTAAGTTGGTCGGATAGTGAAGACCACGGAGATAATGGTACATGGTTTTCAGGAAATGAGCTCTTTTTACTAGACTCTCAGGTAGGTAAGGTAAGGTACCTTAATGAAGCCATATCGCATGCAGAAAACCCAAGAAGTTCTTAACGAAATGTCACAGGTTTTGATTCAGATATTGCTTTAGTCTTAGTGGGATTTATAGAAGCGCGAATGCTCACAATACTTTCAGTTAATAATGCTGAAACTTTCTGGTTGAGCCGTTTGAGTCTGGGGAGTGTGGCCTCTCACCATTGGCCGGCAAATTGCTTACCGTCTCATAAATGTTTTTTTGTCTGACTGACAATGCTTCAGTTTACGACTAAGAGTCTTATTTTTTTAATGTATAGACTTACAGGAAGTCTATGAAATTTACTAGATCTTCATCAGACCCAGACTTCTTAAAACGGCGTTCAAGCCTGTGCTTAGCACGGCGCATCTCTAGAAGGTTGTTCGTAAATTGAAAGAAATCCCCACGCCTCTGCACACCGACAGAATGTGTGGTAGCATGCTCGTCAAGAGCACTTTTAAGTAACATGTTCACTGCATCAGTAAGGGTATCAAGGCTTTCGGTCAAGTAAGGGTGAAGATCAAGATCTGCCTCACATGGACCTTTAAGCTTTTAAAAGAATGTTCACCGGTTCATCGCTTGGGAAAAATTAGGAGAGTGGTCGAGAGTGCTGGTGTAACTTTCCAAACCGAAAATTAAGGAGCAGCCCACTCACCTTAATAATAAACAATGCAACGACATAAACGATCTCATTAAAATAATAATAATAATTATGTATGCAATGCAAGTTTCCTGTCTTATTTGTAGTGCAAGAAGAAAAGTGCTACACGCTATTACTTACAGTTAATAATAATAAAACATGTGATATAGCGCCCTCAGATAACTCGATCTCTTTTTCTAGGCACTTTGTATTTGCTGCAAAGGAAGCACGGTCGAATGGTTAGTGGTATCACGCTCGGTTAACAACAAGAATTACATAGTTAGGGGTGGCATGCACAGGGTCAGCCTACAAGTTTGGTTAGTGGCAGCATGCACAGTGTCAGCACGCATAAGCACACGAAGGACGAATCGCAGGGACTCACTAAATGCTGCTGGAATAGAGGAGTTTTTAGTTTCTTTTTAAATGGGGACAAGTCAGGAGTTGTCGTGACACAGGTCGGAGTGACTTCCAGGCTTTGGGAGCATAGAAACTAAAGTCAGTTAATTGTCAGTTTGAGGCTTTGAGTCGTCATGCTAGGAAACAGATGACACTGCACAGTTTACTGAGCCGTTGAGCCATCTTACTGAAACTGTATCGACCATGGCTACCTTGTTGGCACCAGACTCGTTCAACATCACTCTACTCTGTCGCTTTTGCATACGTATATCTATGGTTGGGGATCAGTGAAGATTGAATAATAGTAAAAGAAGTTACAAAAAGTAAATCGCTGTGTGCGATGCGAGACAGCTCAGGATAAAGCGGTGGCGAAGTTGAAGTTTCTGCTAAAAGTAAGAATACGAATAAAATCTAAACAATATACTCATTTGTCTCAGAAATCAAAAATGAAGCACTGGCTGATTTAGAAGCGCTGCTTAAAAGGCATTTGCATAGCCTCTGTGGATTAACCAACGTTCAGGAGGCAATTGTGTATATTTCGCGCTGCTGCACAAAAGCCTACATATTATTGTGCATTCAAGGCGTAGGGTTCGTCTAAGCACTAAAGCTACGAAACAAGAAGGCCGAATAGGCCGAATTAAACGCGCATTCATTTTTAATATGCATATAAATATATATATATACCAGGTAACTATAAAACTTTGTTTTGAATTTGCTCGTGCTAAGAGTAATATTTGTTGTGCATGCGAAGAATAATCTTTCCTGTCTTCACCAAACCTTCACCAATCTTCACCTTTTTTCGTCTAACAGACCGAATGTCCTGCTATCACGAAAAGCAATCGATGTGTGTCCTTTTGGCTTTCTAAATACAAAGGGTTAGGTTCAAGTGTGAATATCTTGCAAAAAACTCCAAACACATTGCCAGCAAACTTTAGCCCACGATCTGACGTGTGAGTGCCCGAACCCTAGTGCCGTCCAAGTTATCGTAAGCCCGTTCGCGTGAGTACTAATACCGCTAACTAAATGAGAAGCAGAAAGAGGTCGAGTAATTTATATATATTATAAAATTTGGAGTATTTAATTGGTAAAGAACAAGTTTGGCTTGCTTCCATAAGAATCAAACAGCCACATTAGTCAGTGCACTTCTTACGGCGACAAACGTTAATTTACCTAGGTTCTTACTCTGACCCACAAGGCCCGTTGCAGCTTGGCTCCTCAGTACCTAGCTGAACTGCTGCACCAGCTTCAGCCTCCTCGCGTCCTCAGGACCTGTACGGACAATTAATTAGCTGTTCCATCTCTCAGCTTAAAGACCGTTGGTGACAGAAGCTTTTGCTCTGCAGGTCCTAGACTGTGGAGCTCGCTTCCACGATTATTACGCAATGACAACTACTCTCCTGACTATGGCTCGTCCTTTTCAGCGGTTCTGAGCTGCTACTTCCGTGCTACTCACTACCTCAACTGCTCTCCTGACTCTGCTATGCTTCCCTCTTTCTCT
The DNA here is from genome assembly GCA_009760855.2 of Cristatella mucedo. NCBI lineage: Eukaryota > Metazoa > Bryozoa > Phylactolaemata > Cristatellidae > Cristatella > Cristatella mucedo. Next base: position 95,238 of record WPIO01000055.1, read on the forward strand.
TTGTTTCGTGAGATGAAGTCTGTCGGCTAGCGAATGTGTATTGAAAGCCGCTTAGGCTGTGAGTGCGCTATACAAAACTCTCCTGCGTAACACCCACTTAGTCTTTATGGCTTTGTGGAGTTACAGACGGAGATACATTACATCACATTAGGACTCACAAGTTTGCTTGGCTGGTTTTTCTGACATCTACAGAACCTTGAAGCAGCCTCGTTACATCACTCGTCACGGACCTGCTCAGGCTCCGGATCACGAAGCATAATGACATACGGATTCTATCACTCGGACTCGCGTACTGTCCCTCCGTTCTCTTCTTCTGATTGCCTAAAATAAATTCGTCCAAATATTCCTTGATTTGTTACCTCTAAATTTTCTAACTCCATTTGTGCCTGTAATAATGCCGGTAGAGCATGAGACTCTTAATCTCAGAGTCGTGGGTCCGTGCCCCACGTTGGGCGTCAGTTTTCGGTGAGCCGTGATGGCACACTAGGTAAGGCGGTTGCTTTCACGACCTTGGTCCCAAGATCGTGGGTTCGATTCCTGCTGTGGGCGATCGTTTATTGCCATTGCAAGCGGTGGTGATAGCCGTAAAGGCTCTTCTGTCGCCATACAAAAAGAGGCTGTTTAATCAGCAAGGATTTATTTATTTATTTATTTTTAGAATCTTAGATCCCTTAATGGGCGGCAAATTCAGGTGCTATTGTGCTATGCTCTGAAAGCACGAATCTTACTACTAACTAGCCCGCGACGCCAACGTCTGACTTCTTGACATTTAAGTGAACCTGAAAACCGGCGTGCTCCTCACACACACCACTTATTTGATCCCATGAATCATCCTTTGTGTCCATATGAATGTATGCTATTGCAAAGCCCCACGATTATTGATGATGACAAGTCGAATTTAAATCACACCAGTTCCTCGTCTGTCAGACCGGTCGTTGTTCTCTCGCTTATGTAGGATATCATGATCAATGGTCTCGAAGGCAGCTGACAGATCTGGCAGAGCTAAGACAGTGACATTCCCGTCACCACTTCGGCATAACATGCCATTGGTTACACGGAGGAGAGCAGTTTCGGTTGAGTGCTTCCACTTGAACCCCGACTAAATATTTTCTGAAATTTTATTCTTTTAAACGTTTGCTACCAGCTGCTTGGCAACTATTTTGTCAAGTATCTTTGACAAAACGAAGACGGGAAACTGGGTGATAGTTTGCGAGGAACTCTATCCAATCCAGGTTTTTAAGTATGGGTCTAACGATGGCTGATTGAAGGACTTGGGTACAACCTCTTTCTTTGGTTGTAGGACATTTCCGTCCCCCCCCCCCGACGTCTCTCCCACCAGGACAATTTCCCCTGGTGGACCCTAGGATATTTCCCCCTGACATTTCCCCTCGGTAGGACATTTCCCTCTATGTTGATAAATGTATAACTAAGAATAAAGATATAATAATACATGAACAAATGAAGTTCACGCTCTATTGAAATAAAATCAACTCAGTATCATTGAACTTTTGTTAATTCCTGGTTGGCCTTGCACTGCACAGTTCCTTTGATCATCAAGAAAAATGAGTGATAAAATAAGTGCAAATAATTACGGTACTCCGCACAACGTATAAAAGTATATACAGGTATTTAAACCCTAAGCTCTCAACCCTCAACCCTGAAACGCTAAACCCTAAGCCATTAAACCCTAATCCCTAAAACACAAACCCTCAACTCTAAACCCTCAATCCTAAATCCCTAAACCCTACACCCTAAACCCTGTACCCCAGGGGGGAATATCCTACCCAGTGGAGGAATGTTCGGGAGGGAATGTCGGTGGGGGTGGGAAATGTCCGGGGGTTGCCCGTACCCTCTTTTTCAGAGAAGCATTAAAAATCTTGGTTAGTGCTGAGCTAAGTTGGTCGGATAGTGAAGACCACGGAGATAATGGTACATGGTTTTCAGGAAATGAGCTCTTTTTACTAGACTCTCAGGTAGGTAAGGTAAGGTACCTTAATGAAGCCATATCGCATGCAGAAAACCCAAGAAGTTCTTAACGAAATGTCACAGGTTTTGATTCAGAAATTGCTTTAGTCTTAGTGGGCTTTATAGAAGCGCGAATGCTCACAATACTTTCAGTTAATAATGCTGAAACTTTCTGGTTGAGCCGTTTGAGTCTGGGAGTGTGGCCTCTTAGCATTGGCCGGCAAATTGCTTACCGTCTCATAAATGTTTTTTGGTCTGATTGACAATAATTCAGTTTACGACTAAGAGTCTCATTTGTTTAATGTACAGACTTACAAGAAGTCTATAAAATTTACTAGATCTTCATCAGACCCAGACTTCTTAAAACGGCGTTCAAGCCTGTGCTTAGCACGGCGCATCTCTAGAAGGTTGTTCGTAAATTGAAAGAAATCCCCACGCCTCTGCACACCGACAGAATGTATGGTAGCATGCTCGTCAAGAGCACTTTTAAGTAACATGTTCACTGCATCAGTAAGGGTATCAAGGCTTTCGGTCGAGTAAGGGTGAAGATCAAGATCTGCTTCACATGGACCTTCAAGCTTTTAAAAGAATGTTTACCGGTTCATCGCTAGTGAAAAATTAGGAGAGTGATCGAGAGTGCTGGTGTAACTTCCCAAACCGAAAATTAAGGAACAGCCCACTCACCTTAATAATCAACAATTCAACGACATAAACGATCTCATTAAAATTAATATTAATAATTATATATGCAATGCAAGTTTCCTGTCTTATTTGTAGTGCAAGAAGAAAAGTGCTACATGCTATTACTTACAGTTAATAATAATAAAACATGTGATAAAGCGCCCTCAGATAACTCGATTTCTATTTCTAGACGCTTTATATTTGCTGCAAAGGAAGCACGGTCGAATGGTTAGTGGTATCACGCTCGATTAACAACAAGAATAACATAGTTAGGGGGGCATGCACAGGGTCAGCCTACAAGTTTGGTTAGTGGCAGCATGCACAGTGTCAGCACGCATAAGCACACGAAGGACGAATCGCAGGGACTCACTAAATGCTGCTGGAATAGAGGAGTTTTTAGTTTCTTTTTAAATGGGGACAAGTCAGGAGATGTCGTGACGCAGGTCGGAGTGACTTCCAGGCTTTGGGAGCATAGAAACTAAATTCAGTTAATTGTCAGTTTGAGGCTTTGAGTCGCCATGCTAGGAAACAGATGACACTGCACAGTTTACTGAGCCGTTGAGCCATCTTACTGAAACTGTATCGACCATGGCTACCTTGTTGGCACCAGACTCGTTCAACATCACTCTACTCTGTCGCCTTTGCATACGTATATCTATGGTTGGGGATCAGTGAAGATTGAATAATAGTAAAAGAAGTTACAAAAAGTAAATCGCTGTGTGCGATGCGAGACAGCTCAGGATAAAGCGGTGGCGAAGTTGAAGTTTCTGCTAAAAGTAAGAATACGAATAAAATCTAAACAATATACTCATTTGTCTCAAAAATCAAAAATGAAGCACTGGCTGATTTAGAAGCGCTGCTTAAAAGGCATTTGCATAGCCTCTGTGGATTAACCAACGTTCAGGAGGCAATTGTGTATATTTCGCGCTGCTGCACAAAAGCCTACATATTATTGTGCATTCAAGGCGTAGGGTTCGTCTAAGCACTGAAGCTACGAAACAAGAAGGCCGAATAGGCCGAATTAAACGCGCATTCATTTTTAATATGCATATAAATATATATATACCAGGTAACTATAAAACTTTGTTTTGAATTTGCTCGTGCTAAGAGTAATATTTTTTGTGCATGCGAAGAATAATCTTTCCTGTCTTCACCAAACCTTCACCAATCTTCACCTTTTTTCGTCTAACAGACCGAATGTTCTGCTAATACGAAAAGCAATCGATGTGTGTCCTTTTGGCTTTCTAAATACAAAGGGTTAGGTTCAAGTGTGAATATTTTGCTAAAAACTCCAAATACATTGCCAGCAAACTTCAGCCCACGATCTGACGTGTGAGTGCCCGAACCCTAGTGCCGTCCAAGTTATCGTAAGCCCGTTCGCGTGAGTACTAATACCGCTAACTAAATGAGAAGCAGAAAGAGGTCGAGTAATTTATATATATTATAAAATTTGGAGTATTTAATTGGTAAAGAACAAGTTTGGCTTGCTTCTATAAGAATCAAACAGCCACATTAGTCAGTGCACTTCTTACGGCGACAAACGTTAATTTACCTAGGTTCTTACACTGGCCCACAAGGCCCGTTGCAGCTTGGCTCCTCCGTACCTAGCTGAACTGCTGTTTCAGCCTCCTCGCGTCCTCAGGTACTGTACGGACAATAAATTAGCTGTTCCATTTCTCAGCTTAAAGACCGCTGGCGACAGAAGCTTTTGCTCTGCAGGTCCTAGACTGTGGAGCTCGCTTCCACGATTATTACGCAACGACAACTACTCTCCTGTTGCCGACAATGGCTGGTACTTTTCAGCTGTTCTGAGCTGCTACTTCCGTGCTACTCACTACCTCAACTGCTCTCCTGACTCTGCTATGCTTCCCTCTTTCTCTTTGTTTCGTGAGATGAAGTCTGTCGGCTAGCGAATGTGTATCGAAAGCCGCTTAGGCTGTGAGTGCGCTATACAAAACTCTCCTGCGTAACACCCACTTAGTCTTTATGGCTTTGTGGAGTTACAGACGGAGATACATTATATCACATTAGGACTCACAAGTTTGGTTGGCTGGTTTTTCAGACATCTACAGAACCTTGAAGCAGCCTCGTTACATCACTCGTCACGGACCTGCTCAGGCTCCGGATCACGAAGCATATTGACATACGGATTCTATCACTCGGACTCCAGTACTGTCCCTCCGTTCTCTTTCTTCTGATTGTCTAAAATAAATTCGTCCAAATAATCCTTGATTTGTTACCTATAAATTTTCTAACTCCATTTGTGCCTGTAATAATGCCGGTAGAGCATGAGACTCTTAATCTCAGAGTCGTGGGTCTGTGCCCCACGTTGGGCGTCAGTTTTCGGTGACCCGTGATGGCACACTAGGTAAGGCGGTTGCTTTCACGACCTTGGTCCCAAGATCGTGGGTTCGATTCCTGCGGTGGGCGATTCTTTATTGCCATTGCAAGCGGTGGTGATAGCCGTAAAGGCTCTTCTGTCGCCATACAAAAAGAGGCGGTTTAATCAGGTAGGATTTATTTATTTATTTATTTTTAAAATCTTAGATCCCTTAATGGGCGGCGAATTCAGGTGCTATTGTGCTATGCTCTGAAAGCACGAATCTTACTACTAACTAGCCCGCGACGCCAACGTCTGACTTCGTGACATTTAAGTGAACCTGAAAACCGGCGTGCTTCTCACACACACCACTTATTTGATCTCATGAACCATCCTTTGTGTCGTTATGAATGTATGCTATTGCAAAGCCCCACAATTATTGATGATGACAGCTGAACCTGGATTTCTAGCAATTGGCTACTGGATTAGAATCGAACGCTTATAAAATAGCGACAATAAGCCAAGGCAGATAAGCAGCGAGACGTACAGTCGTCCCTCGTTTATCGCGGTTAATCAGTTTCAGACACAACTTCGATAAATAAATTTCCGTGAAGTAGGATTCTTTATTTATGAATCAAATATTTTCTTTGAGCCTATAAAACCCTGCCCATGATCCTTTAAATACGGTTTTAACACTATTAGAGCCCTCTGGGCATGAAATAACACCACTTTAATCACCATTAAATTAAATTCAAGCTTATTTAACCGCCTCTTTTGAATAGCGACAGAAGATTGTCAAAGGTTATCACCACAGCTTGCAGCGGCAATAAAGAATCACCAGCATCCGGAATCAAACTCATGACATTGGGACCGAGATCGTGAAGAGCAACCACCCTAACTAGTGTCCCAACACAGCTCACCTTATTACAGGTTTATTACTCTATGTAATACACAAAGTAAGAGAAATAAGACATATTAGACTTCAAAAATATCGTATTATTATTACAGAAAAATGTACAAAGTAAACGTACGAGCAACGAACTTGGGTGAGACTGAGTCAATCAGTGGCCAGGATAGGAAAAGGATAGGATAGCTAATCAGTGAGCAGCACGCTTTGATTGGCTTGGTTTCAGCATACCCAATTTTTTGGGAAAGGTTATTCCCAAACACAATGAGCGGTCGAGCGGCTGCATCTGGCGTTTAAGGATTTGCAGAGGTGCTCGAATACATAGGCCCACAGTCCTTAGGGAGAGTAATTTTAATTTAAATTGACCAGTGCTTCTGTCGCTAACTGTCTTTAAGCGACGGAACGGAACCGTTCATGTATTTCCATAGAAGACCGGTGGGCTAGATAAAGTTGAAACTGGTGGAGCAGTTCAGCTAGGTATGAAAGAGCCAAGCAATGGCAGGCCTTGTGGGTCAGCGTAAGAACTTTGCTTGCCGTGATAGGTTGCTTTTCACGACCTCGATCCCGAAATCGTGGGTTCAGATCCTACGGTGGGCGACACTTTATTGCCACTGAAAGCAATGATGATAGCCACAAAGGCTCTTCTATCGCTATATAAAATAGGCTGTTAAATCAGCTAGTATTTTATTTTTTGTAGAACTTCACTCTGTAAACGTTGATCACGTACGATTGTGCTTCTTTTGCAGCAAATGTAAAGCGCCTAGAAAGAGACTGAGTTCTCTGAGGGCGCATTGTTAAATGTATTTTTATTATTATTATATTAACCGGAAGCCATTGATGCTCCTTCAGCAAAGGCGGCAAGTTGGCAAAGTTCTGGGATTTGTAAACCAGCCTTTCTGCCATATTTGTCACCAGCAGCAGTGGCCTAGTGGCTTTTTTGGTAATAATAATAATATTACACTTGATAAAGTGCTTTCAGAGATCTCAATCTCTTTTTATGTGCTTTACATTTGCAGCAAAGGAAACGCAATCAAATGGTGAGTGGTGTCATGCTTGATAAACAACATGAATGACATGGTTAGGGGTGGTATGCACAGGGTAAGCATGCAATTGTGGTTAGTGGCAGCATGCACAGTGTCAGCACGCCACGGTAGCCCAAACAAACTTGAATTGCCATAATCTATCCAAGGCAGAACTAGTGAGCTAGTTGGAATTTTTCGCAGGCCACTGTGCCACACTGCCTATAATCTTAGATAGGGATAGGACGTGATAGTGAGCAGTAGATGCAGCCGCCTTAACGAAACTTTCAAAATTGTGGAAGTTGTCAAAGGCGACACCTAAACTCCTAGCACACTGTGACGGGCGCACATCAGCACCACCTATAACAAGAACTCGGTCTTCTAGTCCAGCCATACGCTTGGAGTGTCCTATGATTAGCAGTTTCGTTTTATCAAGCGCCTAGAAAGATATTGAGTTCTCTGAGGGCGCTTTATCAAGTGCATTATTATTATTATTATCGTCTATTTTAAGGATTTTTGCCGACATCCAGGATCGAATGTATGCAAGGCAAGCATTCTTGTTAACAGTCACTGCAGCTGATTTTGACCAGTTAAACCAAAAATGCAATTGGGTATCGTCAACATAAGTGATATCCGGTGAGCCGTGATGGCACACTAATTAAGGTGGTTGCATTCACGACCCCGGTCCCGAGGTCTTTGGTTCGATTCCTGCGGTGGGCGATCCTTTATCGCCACTGCAAGCGGTGGTGATAGCCGTAAAGGCTCTTCTGTTGCCATGCAAAAAGAGGCGGTTTAAGCAGCTAGGATTTATTTATTTATTTTTATTTGTCCTATTCCATGTTTTTCCAGATGTGTCAGACCGCGTGGGCTGAAAGAATGAGAACCAGTGTGGCATGGTCTTAGACACCCAGCGACCAGAGCAGGACGTCATCCACGCCTCTGTCTGCAGAAAGATGGATGAAGGCTATTATTAGCCTTTTGAAGAGTGAAAAGCTAAAGTAGCTCTGCTTCGTGCACGTTCGCGGCAGACTGGCTAACCTTTTTATAAAATAGCAGGACATTCTTTCATCATACACTCTGACCATTGGTAATGCCGGGTTAGTCGGATAAGGTTGTTCACCGGAAGCACTCACGAGATGCAGACTTTGGTTTAATTAGTCATAAGTTTAGGAACATGCCATCTTCACAGCATTCCAAAGTATACAGCGTGGCCACCTTAGGGAAATTTACTTTCGTGCTCACCAGAGTATGAAAAAAGCTGACACGTGCTCAAAAGGAACTTCATGGGCAATTATCTGCCTCTGACGTCAGTCACGATGGCAAGCACGAGAAAGCGTGCAAGTCGAACGGCAGCCCTTACAGGAAATAGGTTCGTGACCTTTGAGAGCCAGTGAAAGTTCTTTAGCTTGCAATCAATATCGGTGAAAATCGAGCCTATAATAATGCTGCTGCCTGTAACCAGCTCCTGTCGCAATTTAGGCTCGTTTATCACCTGGACTTAGTGGCTCACTTGTGCTCACTCTTTTTCTCTCACTTTCTGGCTCCCTCCACACGCCCCTCCTCCCCTCCCGCCCTCTCTCTCTCTCTCTCTCTCTCTCTCTCTCTCTCTCTCTCTCTCTCTCTCTACTTTCTATCTCTCTCACTCTATCACTCTATCTCTCTCCCACCCACTCTCCTTTGATCTTTTTGCACTATGCTACACTCAATTACGTATATCCGAGCTACGACCATTGCCAAGCGGTCTCTACAAATCAGTGGTTATAGCCGAGTGAGGTGTGGAAGTAGCCACGAATTATGTATCATCAAAGATAGCCAAATAATCTGACCCTGTCAAAGCAAACCGGCCTGCTAACAGCAAGACGGTTTTCCTTTAACTGCCATGAAAATTTCTCGGTCGCGGAGAGGTTTGGACACCCAATCTCATGTCACAGCCAGAGCACCGCGACACAAATGGGCTAGCTTGAAACCACTCTATGTATTCTGCCAAGCTACTTGCTCGATTGGCCAAGTGAGGCACTTTCGAAGCAGCTGCACTGGTTTTGGGCATAGTGAATCTATTTTTGCTGCCACAGAGTCAATACTAAGAAATAATATTTGCTTATAAAGTAAATTCGTTGTTCAGATCTGCCTTCTGAATCAAGGGTGGCAGGTAGATGACTGTACATTAAACTGTCCACTGTTGCATCAGTTCCCAACCAGCCTACCTAGGAGGTGTCGATCACGAATCACTAAAAACGCAGCCAAATCATAAATTTGCATTTTCTGTCTTTGGACTTGAACTTATGCATGGTTCTGAGAACCAGAGCAGTCCGGAAAATCTGAGAGGTGTCTGATTATTCTATATAGCTCAAATCGGCAAAAAGTGAATCGGTATTCGTTAAAAGGGAACATGTGAATCAATTTAAACCTCACTTTCACACTCGACCGCTAGCTCAACCGTTTATCTCTATGGAAAATAGAAGCACAACGCTATGCCAGCTGCTTAGTCCGCTCGATAATGCTAACAATGTGTATGTTTAATTTAATATTAAATATAATATAAAATTATTACACCAAAATTATGCATAGAATTTACTCCTCGTGGCTCTAGCCTGCTGATTTAGTTGCCCTTGTTGAGCAGTGGCCAGCCAATGAGACCGCTCGATTGACGGATTCGACTCGACACCACGTGGATAACCTTCGCCGGGCGGTGGTGCCTCGGCATCGCTTCGGTCGGCTGTAAAGTGTTATTCTTGGATGCAGCTGTGACAAGCGTCTGCAGTAGGCTGCCCACGCTTTCACCGTCGGTTCATTCATGTCAGGCATACCTCAAAGCAAGAAGCGGAAGTTACTGGATGACGCAGAAGAACCTGCTGCCTTCGAAGCTCCGTGTTCGGAGGACGACGCAGACGTTCAGGTTCACGCCGATTTCGAAGAAGACGCCGCCGATGCAGACGCCGCCAATGTGCAGACCGAGGGGCCACCCAGCGCGCCTGCAGAGACCACGACAGCGTCGAGATTCGTCGGTAATTCCCAGTGCCCTTTCACTCGGGGCTAGGGCCGTGGAATAGGGCGCTATGCGGCCACTAAAGTTTCCGCTCCTGTAGCGTCCCGTAATATAATACACATTTGTATAGAATCAGCAGAGAACTAAAGCACTTTCTAGGAACTTGACATGTGGTGTAAAAGAAAGTGTCAATTCGTTAGTGCTAGCATACATGTGCAGCGGCACCTCGTACGCACTCGAGGTGTATCGGCGCTTCGTTAGCTCTCCCCCACGTTGCTGCGGGCCAGTTCCTTGCCTGTGCGGTCGCCGCTAGCTTTTCCTAAATCGGGCCCTAGCTGCTTTTTCATCGCCTCAGCTAAGCCATTGCCGGACTCGTGGCCCCTTCTAGGGCGTCAAGCTAGTGCGAGGCCTGGCTGTCGTCCCTTTTGCCGGATCGCTTTGGGAATACCTTCTGGCCGAGCAGCAGCGCTTCGCACGCCCTCCCAGCTCAGCTAGCTCGCTCTACCTCAGTAGGGTTGGGGGCCATTGCACCATTAGCCCGAGCGATCAGAGTTGGGAGCCCTGCTACTTGAGGAATTTAATTGGCTGCCCAACTCGTGCACGGTCTTATATATGATTTGCTTGTATAGCGCTCCAAGAGAACTTAGTCTTCTCTCAAAAAAGGCTGTAGTAAGGCCACTACTCTAAAACGCAACACTAGACCAAGGAAACCTGAACAACTTCTGCCCAGTCTGCCTTCTACCGTTCTTATCGAAGACACTGGATCGAGTCGTAGCAGACCAGCTGAACCCGTATATTGAAACTTCAAACCTTGCTAGTAAGTTCCAGTCTGGTTTTGGAGCTAATAACTCCACAGAGTAAGCATTGCTTCGGGTGTACAACGACCTACTTAGGAGTGCATGGGTGGAGTATCTCTGCTTGTTGTGCTCGATCTTTCGGCAGCTTTTGATGCCATCGATCACCAAGTCCTTCCTTAGTGCCTCTTATCTCGCCTGGGCATTACTGGCACTGCATTGCAATGGTTCAGGTCCTATATCAGTGGGAAACTCCAGAGTTTTGATGTGAATGTACAAAGATCATCTGATGAACCTCTGAAATATGAGTACCTCAGTGCTTCGTGCTTGGTCTCGTTCTTTTCACGGTTTATACTCTCCTTCTGGCCGATATGATTACCAAGCACAATCTAGACTTCACTTCAATGCGGATGACACTCAGTTGCACATTTGCTTTGATCCCTCCCAGCCTTCGAGCACCTCGAATTCTCTACTGCATCTATTGATGACATCCGCACATAAATGGCAGCAAATTTTCTTAAATTGAATGATTATAAAACCAACTTACTATTTATGGGCCAACTGTGTGGTTCGGAAATTGGAGAGGCTAACACTCAAAATTGGCTCTGCCAGCTTGTCTCCTGTTGAATCTGCACCAAATCTCGGTGTCATGTTCCAAAGTGACCTTTCATTGGACCACCACATCAGCTCCACAGTCAAGTCTGCCTGTGTTCAGCTGCATGACATAGCTAAAATTCAGGCTTGTTTAGATAAGGATACCACGTCTAAGTTGGCCCATGCATTTGTGACATCCCATCTTGACTTCTGTAACTCATTGTTTGCTGGCCTACCGGCCTGTGCAATCAGGCACTTACAGCTGGTGAAAGCTCTGCCACTAGGCTTGTCTGTCGTAAGCATCGAAGTTGCCATATCACACCACTTCTCACCGACCTACAATGGCTACCAGTTAAGCAACTTTAAGGTTTTCTCACTCACTTTTAGGTCCCTTCATTTTTGGGCCCCAGCCTACCTATTAGATCCACTGCCCCTTGAGGCTTAGCATCATACCACCAGCTTTTAGGAATCAGGTTTGAACTTTTACCAGGTATAAGTAAACAGTTAAATTTGATGAGACTGTGCCTTTAGTTCCTATGTACCTAAAGCCCGGAACTCACTCGACCTCCGTCGAAACGACATCCCCTGATTTGACCGCATTTAAAAAGAAATTAAAAATGTACCTATTCATCACAGCATTTAGTGGGCCCCTGTGATTCGACCTTTATGTGCTTATGCGTGCTGACCCTGTGCATGTCACCCCTGTCCATGCTATTCTTATTGTTTATTGAGCATGCTACCACTAACTATTCAATCGTGATTTCTTTGCAGCAAATATAAAACGCCTAGAAAGAGATTGAGTTCTCGGAGGGCGCTTTATCAAGTGTATTATTATTATTATTATCATCTCTATTCAGGCGCTTCACATATGCCATGGAGCTTGAGCCCACTACCTCGGTCAGGGCGAGCACCTTAACCATCAACTTCTTGTACTAAGCCTATCGTTGCGAGGAGTGCTACTGAATACAGGAATCAGACAGAAACAGCGTGTCATGAATGGATGTGCTAGAACCCTCCTAGACCGAGAGTAGTTGGTTGCCTCATTTTTTCGCTTCTGCAGTCGATGCTGAGGAACCCCCCCCCCCCCCCCCCCCCCGCCACAGGTATTGGAATAACGCCTTCTGTCAGCCGTGTAGTCAGTCAAAACTGCACTCATCTCGCATAGGTGCTAGTCTAACGCTGTGTAACATGTCCAGCTAATCGAAGTTATGACAGTGAAGTATGCCGGCCCCTTCCATTCCGTTCTTGAGGCAATGGTTGATGTACTTCTTATTAGCGCTGCTGCGTTTTATGTGCAGGCTGGCCTACTCGTGTAGCAGCAGTCGGGCAAGCTTGCCGGATTCATTTTGGCTTGTTATGTTTTCGATCGAATAGGTCAATGTAACTGCCATGTTGGATCATGGTTTCTGGCATAAGGTGGTTGGCGAGCAAATCATTTAATTCTCGGCTTTTTATCTGAATCTGGCCGTAGGCGCTCTGTGCCTTGTTCAGTGCTCTATTGATTTGTCCTTCAAGCTTCCAATCAAGTAGTGATTTCGGTTTAAACAAGTATCAAATAGTTTTAAAGCCACACTATCTAGACCTCATGACAGAGCATGAGCACGGCAGGCGCCTGTTGTTGCCACACACTCTCGTCGACGTTCTCCCACCGATCCTTCATCTGGCTGCCTCTGGCTTTGGCTTGGAATTCGGAGCTCTTTGTCAGATCCTCTTAATGCTGCTGCTGCTCCTCCATTAGCACTGGCTCCCGAGTTCGTTTGTAGCCAAACCAACTCAAGTTGTCAGTCAGTCTCCCCCAATGGCATACAAGTAAAACCAGTTAGCTGGCTTGACAGCCTCATTCTATATAGAAGCAAATAGGCCTTTACGGTAATCACTACTACTTGCAGTAGGCAATAAAGAATCACTGCAGGACTCGAACCAGTGACCTGCATGAGTGTGAGGCGCAGAGGCTCGTGTAGTGGCATCTTGCTGGCTCGGTGCGATCGGCTGGCTTGCTGCTGATTGTCTCAGCCGCCAAGCTCTCTCATGGCTCTGTGCCGAAGGCAGCCAATCGAGCCTCGACCATCAATCGTGCGCTGAATCCTTGCGCTTGGCTGTCGTCCTTCATGCTGGTGCCGTAGTGAGTGAGTGCCCGTCCAAGATGCACTGCCTCCGGCTTGACTTTCAACGTAGGGGGCGCTCCTTGCCGAGCCACTGTGGAGCACTGGCTAGCTGCTGCCTGCATCTGTTCGTGATCAAGTTCCCTTCTTTTTCCTCCTCACTCCCCGCTGCTATGGGTGCAGTTGCTCGTCGATTTGTGGTGCATCGTAAGGGTGCTGTGCATGCGATCCCAGCAGACAGCCCTGCAAAGCCAGCTCTGGGCCGACTGTGAAGTCTGCTTGCTTGTGCCGAGCCAGCAGGGTCCGGTTAGTGTTATGCTCTACTGAATCTACTCCCTCACCAGGCTATGTATCGTACTGCCAGCTTTTCGGAGTCTAACAGCTTAACTATACCTCGTACGAACCTCAAATCCGGAGACCGTATCTTTAGTTCGTATGCTCCCAAAGCCTGGAACTCACTCCTGACTTCACGACATCTCCTGACTCGTCCACATTTAAAAAGAATCAAAAAACACATCTATTTATCACAGCATTTAGTGGGTCCCTGTAATTCGTCCTTTATGTCCTTATGTGTGCTGACACTGGTGCATGCTGCCACTAACCACACTTGCATGCTGACCTTATGCATGTCACCCCATATCATATTATCGTCGTTTATTGAGCATGCTAATCTTAACCATTCCACCGTGCTTCCTTTGCCTCTATTGTAAAGCGCCTAGAAAGACATTGAGTTCTCTGAGGACGCTTTATCAAATGTACTATTAATATTATTATTACTGTGGCTGGTTATCTGCAGCACCCGGCTTTCAGCAGCTGTCGGCTGCAGCTCTGTTCCATTCTGGTAGCCATTTCGACTGCAGGTCACGTGTCACTTTGTAGGAGCTCGGGAGAAGGACGTGGGTATCACCGAGTATGCTAGCAGCAGCGTCCAGGTGGAGCCCATAGCCGGAGTGCTGAAGCAGAGGTCAGCAGCGCCGCCTAGCGGCGTACTCTTGTGGCTGCTGCAACAGAGGCTGTGCAGCACCGAGTTAGGACCAGCCGTCCTTCCTTCCCCCCCCCCCCCGTGCGTCTGCTGCACCTTATGCCAATAGTGTGGGCATACGCCCCCTCCCCACTGATTCCAGCTGGCTTTCAGGGGCTCTCGCTTTCGGCTGCCGTTGCTGACTTCATGCGCAGCATTCGTCTGCATCGGTTGTTCTGCATTATGTAAGCTGATCCTGCAAGCTGCCATTTCCGGGTCGACCGAACAATCGGCAGCTTGCTTGCCACGAGACACTTACCCTTGCTTGTCCCCTGCATCACTGTGGTTGCCTTGCAGTGATGGTGATTCTGTGGTGCTGCTATCTGTCTCGGGTGGGATGCTGAAACCAGAACTGCCTGTGTGCTGCCGATCTCAGCTATGCTTGCTCTGCATTCGTGGGAAATTTGTTTTTTGCCCAGTTCCATGTTTTTGCAAAGGTAAGCAGACATCCAGAGGCTCGGTAAATGTCATTAACATCTGTCAAAAGTTGAAACACTGGCCTTGGTTGGAGCAGCCTTGTTGCAAGGCAAAATAGCCCCACCTTCCATGCCCCCAGTCGGTACCCAATTTATTATCAGAAGGGAAGCTCGTGCATAGCCTGATCAATCTATCAAGTGAAAGCGAAGGGCTTTGCTGCTGCCAAGGCATGGTATTGGAAAATGTTTGATTTGCTGCTTGTCAGCCTGTTTACAAGCTCTCAATCCAGTGACCAACCAGTCATCTCAATCGCCCCTCCCCTAGACAAGTTTGCTACTATGATCTGGCATGCAGTGTACTCTTCACAGTCTGTAGCTGAGTGACGGGCCCAAAATGGCATCGGTGACAGATTGATCAGTTGGCCACATGTTGCTGGCTTGACAACTAGTTGTAGACCATGAGGCAATGCCAAACCTCTGAGTCGTGGAGGCAGGTGGTATGATGTGAAACCTGATTTGAAAGTATTTTGTAGCAGTAAGCCGGAGCAATAGAATGAAGGGGCATTAAAGTGAGTGGCAAACCCTTGAAGTATATATGCTGTTTCATGAGAGGCAGGCAAACCTTGGCAAAGAGTTTTGCTCCGACTGTAAGCATGCTAATACCACAAGCCGGAAGACTTTCGAGTAGTGAGTGATAAAAGTCGAGTTGGGATGCGCAGAAGGCTCGAATTTTTGCTGCACCGTGTAGCTGAAAGTAGGCTTGAGTGGAGTTGTTCATGTGTTCATCTTCTGAAAGGCCACTGTGGGACTGGACATCCAAATTGCTTACAAATGCTGCTGGAGATGTGCTGGCGTGGCTTTCCCTTTTTGAGGGTCAGGATTTCCTGGTTCTGGCTAACGCAAGGTTTGTTCATAACTAATAAATTGGTTGCATCGTCATTCAATGTGAGAAGGTCTGCTGCCATTAAAGTGCTCATGTCTGCAGTGCATCCCGAAAGAGAGTCGAGAGAGTTAGACGTGCTGCAAGGCAGGCAAGCAGGGATCAAAGCACAGGTGCAGCTAAGCTCGGACTGGCAGACATGACCTCCCTCGCCTTTGAATTCCTATTGATGGTGTCTTTGTGTGTCTCCACTCACTGCTGCTTCGCATGTCTGCCTCTTTATCTTCGAACGTGGCAGGTCTGTTAAAATAGGGTTCCAGGCTGGAAATCGACTTAGGCCAACTTAGAAGGAGCTTGCCTTGCATATTGTCCCAACCTTGGCTGTGATTGGCTGGTCCGGGCCCGAAAGTCAGTACAATTTAGGAAGGAGGTGCTGGATGTACCAATAAATCCAAAGTGCTCCTATTCGAAACAAAAAGCTACCTCCCTCCCTTGATAAGTCATAAAAGTGGCCAAGTTTTTTCTGACGTGCCACTGTCATGGTTTTCACTCATGTTGCTGTCGATTTTTTGCCTGTGGTATTAATTTCGTGCGGTAGTGACAGTGCGACACGGAATGTTGGTCTTCCATTTCCAAGTCCCTATGCACATACAATGTTTGACTGGTAAGCCGTGATCTCGTATACGGCTTTAACTTCTTTTCTATCACATCAATGTGCTGGCCTGTGTCGGCTTGTATGCAGCTTGTGGCCTGGTTTTGTCGTTGAAGGTACTCTGACTTTGTCGTGAATGAAATCGCATTGTCCGGCAAAGTTGTACATCTTGTGTCAACCGATGACATCGACAATCCCGGGAAAAGCACTGTACTGACTAAAGTAATCTTAGAGTCGCTTTAAAGTCGATGCTTTTTTTTATAAAACTCGGTTGTGATTGCCCCTGACGATTGCATGACTTTGTACTGTACATCAGTTCACATTACTTTCTTTCACTTGGTTACTTAATGTGTCTATCTGTCAGGATTAGTCACTGCTTGTCTTATGTACCCAGCCAAACATTAGATTTCATCTTTTGTGCTTGCTTCAGTGCTGCATGAGTTGAAACCTACCTACCTTTTTCTTGGTAATGCATAGCAGTGTCCATCAGAGCCTGCTACTGGTATGTTCTCTGTTTACTTCATGGAGTTGTATTAGTACGGGTTAAACTTTGCTACTACAACTGTGTTTCATATGCCAATCTCGCTCAGTAACTCGACATGCCTTCAAGGCCTCAGTGGTTGCTATGCCGGAAATATGCAACTTGATGCTGAATCTGTAGGCTATATCCTGCTCCTGCATGAGCTGTGCTAAATAGACTTGTGCTGTCGTCTGCTCATGAAGCATCTTCTGCATATTGATTTCTTTCACAGGGTGAGACATCTGCTGTCTCTTGTCCTTTCTCGACTGACGACCTCGAACTTTTAAAGCAGCTGAGCACATCAAAGGACGCCGACAGTCAAGTCAAGCTGGTGGTATGGCTTCTTTTTTTGCTTTTAGTTTCGGGCACTTACAGCACAACCGATCTGGCCCCTCTGCTAAGCAGCTCAAATAAATCAAGTGTCATCCAAGCCTGCTACTGCTGCAGGCGTCTGGCAACTAAGCTTGCCTGCATTGCCCCGACCGGCTCTGCCCCACCTTGCCCGATGTGGCCTCAGCCACACACATACACACACACACACACACACACACACACACACACACACACACACACCTAAGAATGCTCGGAGGCTCACTGTCACAATGATGTTGCTCATTCATGGTTGCCGTTGACACACAGACCGTAAAGTATACCGACGTGGTCACGTTTGTTTAGGGCTCTAGAGAGTCTTTACTATCCATTGCACGTGAAGCTTCCCGGACGATTCTGCACCAACAAACTGCCTGCCAGTCGGCGGCAGTGGCTTTCGGCTACGTGTTCCTGAATGAATAGCCAGTGGCACCTTGGGCTTCTAGCACTGTTACTAGCTTCAATTCTGGGAGCCCTTCTTTCACCCCTGCAACTCAGACTTTCCTGTGAAGGAGGGAATCAAAGAAACGAGTTGTCATTATAATAATAGTGATACATTTGTTTAGCGCCTCTGAGAACGTTATCTCTTTCTAAACACTTTATATATGCTGTAAAGGTAGCATATCAGTAGATTAGCTATAATGTGTACAATTGCAGTAGACATAACCACGCAAAGGACAATTCACGTGGATGGAGCAAATGCTGTGGGAATCAGGTGAGTCTTTAGCTTCTTTTTATGTGTCTAGTCAGATGATGGTGTGCCTACAGTCGGTAGTGAGCTTGGGAGCATACAAATTAAAGGCATGGTTATCAGAGGATTTATGGTTGGTTAACAGCACAGCTAAATGGCTTGAGCCAAAAAAAGGGGTTATCGGCTGCATAGCCTGATTAGGAAGTATTTCCGGTTAGTAGCCAGGAGCATGATAACAATAGGATCGGTGTGAAGATTGGTGTAAAGTGGGTGCTAGTATAGCAGTTGCCATGGTCACGGCATGCATATAATTCTAGCAGCAGAGTTGCACCGGCATGCATTTTATTGCAAGAGCAAGACTTATAATTAGTCATTTTTTCAAGTCTAGATTACACATAAGAAATGTGTTAGCAGTGTTGTTATAGTGTATTTATCTAACCTAGTCCGAATGATTGTAATATAATTGAGCTGAAAGTAGGCAGACTTGACTGGTTAACTGACGAAAGAGCACTTTGGAACGCGGCACTACTCTCAGA
The DNA here is from genome assembly GCA_009760855.2 of Cristatella mucedo. Lineage (NCBI taxonomy): Eukaryota > Metazoa > Bryozoa > Phylactolaemata > Cristatellidae > Cristatella > Cristatella mucedo. Next base: position 113,691 of record WPIO01000055.1, read on the forward strand.
CATTATAATGTCTCACTATAATGTACGTATACCCCCGGCTGTTAATCTGCAAAGCAGCAAGGGCTAAGTGGACGTTGAGCTGGAGAGTTTACTGTAGCAGCTAGGACCCTACTCTGGTTTCGGTCCACATGCTATGCAACATTGCCATATTTTCGGCATACAGCAGCTCCTTGTCCATTGTTTTGTATTTGCATCGAGGCAGAAATGTCCGTTTGGACATCGCAATTATGCAAACCGTTGGAATTAGGTACTATTAGTTTTCTTTTGCTTTTGATCATGTTTGTTGGCAGTGCAGCTGTTGATCAACATGGGGTGGGGAAGCTGTTTTGTATCTATCAGGCTCCATTCTGTTGAAGGCACCTGCTGACAAGCAGCTCAGGACGGAGCAGCATGGCTACGTCCGAAGGTTCTTTCCACTGCTTCAGAGTACCTGCGTTCAAGACGGTGAACGGAAATATCTGGTTGTTTCACAGGCCCGTGCCAATGGTAATAAAGGGTAGCAGCATCCAAAGCGACCTTTCGTTAGACGACCACGCCTGCTTCACGGTCTAGTCTTTTTTTTTTAGTCTGCCAGCTTTTTTCAGCTACAAAACCTTGCTAAAATTCGGGCAGCACGTGCCATCACGCCTGCTTGGCGACGTGCCACTATCACCTCTGTGAGCTGCCACGACTGTTCGCCGAGGACAGTGCATTGCAGGCAGAGCTGCTGCCCCTATGTTAGCTGTTCTCTGCTGTGCGACCTCCCTTGCCCCGATGGGAGCCTTGACTGCTCTGATTCCTCTCGATGCCTGCGCTGTGCGCTAGAAGGGGGCTGCTTTCGAGTTTTGAGCGCTTCACAGCACGTTTCGCAGCAGGTGACCCGAGGAATGCAGCCGGTGCTCGCTGGCCCAAGGACCGGCCCAAGTACCTGCATTTCGTGCTGTACAAGGAGTTCAAGGACACGATGGAAGCCGTCGATGTCGTGTCGAAGTATGCAGGGTATGGTGTGTGCCGTCGTTGGCACTCGAGCCTGATCTCTGCCTGCATTTTACGCCACTCTGCCGATACGTGTCGACTGCAGCAATTGCTTCCTGTCAGGACATGCTGCTGAGCCAATGCAACAATGCTGTAGCATCTGTTTCTGTATCTTTTGCCAAGCTGTTGCAGTCTTTCCCGTGTGCAGTGCATATTGAGGGGCTGGAAGCACGCTGCCGGTAGCTGGCACGGTTTGCTTGTAGGCTGAGACCGCATGCGTTCACCTACGCTGGCACGAAGGACAAGCGGGCTCGGACCACGCAGCAGGTCGCCGTGCACAGGTCAGGCCGTGCGTGCACTTGCACCGAGCTGCTGCCGTAGTGGGCCGAGTAATCGTTAACACGCTACTACTGTCTTGCTTTGTGTTGTTGCTGGAGTTACCCTCGTGCGGCACATCAAACGTGTCGTTCTAGGGGGGGGGGGCAAAATGGATGCACCAGTCAAGGCAAGATGGTTGTGGTCCACTGATCATTCTGGACTTGCTTTGCCGATAGAGACCTATAATCCTGACTCAACTCTTAGCCCAAAACTTGTTTTTAAAATGTAGAAGCATTAAGTATGTATGTGCAACAGTATGATCTGCAGTTAATTTTTATGTATTTGCATATACTCTCGAGCACAAACGTATCGGTTACCCCTTGTTTAGGGTGAGGAAAGGTAACTGGTTAGCAATTGGCTAAGGCGCGAACACACTGGACCTATGGAGACTGAAGCAAATTCATGTGGAGTGATTAGAGTTAATTCACTCTGATTACTGCAAAGGCACACAATGCGTTCATCGTTGCCCTAATGAAGGTTTTAACGTTAGCTGTCGTCAGAAGGGTCACGTCACATCTGAAGGCTCACCTTTTCTCTAGTTTCTAATGTAAAGTGCCCTGAAAGAGATTGAGTTATTTGGACAATGAGGGTGCTAGATGTTTTTGAGCATTTAAGTTTGCATTATGCCCGAGCTGGTAAATACAGGTGATTTCGAATCATAGTGATGCAACTTTGAGTTGGTACTTCAATAAATAAACTTATAGTGATACTTTCTTGACATGTTATATACTGCTCATGATTACAGAATGTTGCTGTAGTGCTTTTTAACCACAACCGAAAGTGTTAGGCCCCGGCGACCATTTTGATTTGCCTTGCCGATACTTATATGCTCTATATATTTTAGGTAATATTACGTGTAGTAATATATATGTGTGTATATGTATAATTTTGATGTATCTTTAATAGATTTACTTGTCTTAATATATTCTGGCATATTATTTAGCATATTTATTATAACAGATGTATGGGTATACGTTTTGGGTACCTACAAAGTCTTTAGACAGTCCTTTTCTTTCTATAGACAGTGCTCTAACAAGTCATCCACAACAATAGAAGTTATAATAATAATGATGCACTTGATAAAGCGCCCTCGGAGAACTCAATCTCTCTCTAGGCGCTTTACATTTGCTGCAAAGGGAAATGCAATTGAATGGTGAGTAATATCATGCTTGATAAACAAACAAAATGAATAACATGGTTAGGGGTGACATGCACAGGGTCAGCATGCAAATGTGGTTAGTGGCAGCATGCATAGTGTCAGCACGCATAAGCACATCAAGGACGAATCACAGGGACCCACTAGATGCTGTCCTAAATATGTGTTTTTAAGTTCCTTTTAAATGTGGTCAGGTCAGGGGATGTTCTGATGCAGGTCGGGAGGGAGTTCCAGGCTGTGGGAGCATACAAACTAAATGCACGGTCTCCAAAGGATTTGAGGTTTGTGCGAGGTAGTGGTAAACTGTTGGATTCCGAAAAGCGGGTGGTACGATGCTTGGCCTGATGGGGGAGTATATCTGAGTTATAGGCTGGAGCCAAAGAATGAAGTGACCTAAAAGTGAGCGACAAAACCTTGAAGTCAATCTGTTGCTTGACTGGTAGCCAGTGCAGGTCGGCGAGAAGTGGTGTAATGTGGCAACTTCGATGCTCACGACAGACAAGCCTAGCTGCAGACTTTTGCACCAGCTGCAATCGCCTGATCGCACATGCTGGTAGGCCAGTAAGCAGTGAGTTGCAGAAGTCGAGACGGGATGTCACGAATGCATGGACCAACTTGAACGTTGTATCCTTATCTAAACAAGCCCGAATTTTAGCAATGTTATGAAGCTGAAAATAGGCAGATTTGACTGTGGAGCTGATATGGTCGTCTAACGAGAGGTCGCTTTGGAATATGACACCTAGATTTTGAGCTGATTCGACAGGAGATATGCTGGCAGAGCCAATTTTGAGCGGCAGCCTTTCAAATTTGTGAATCACACTGGGTTTGCCCATAACTAATAAGTTAGTTTTAATTACACACCACTCACTAGTTCAGATCACTCGTCCGAAAGTGACAGGCATCGGAAAGGGTAAGTCGATATTGGTCGGTAAACATTAGTCGAGTTCTGTTGTTCAAACCTTTGTCTTGTTTTTGCTCGTAGGGATGTCCTTTCAGGCACCTAGTGCCAGCCACTTTATTTGATACAGCGGTCTTAGTTGTAGGCAGGCATCTACTGATGCTGCCCAAAAGGCTGCGATTGGTCGGTTCCGCCTGGCGATCCTCATGCTCAAAGCAGCATAGCATCACTCTCTGCAAATTCACCACCCCTTCGGCCGAAGCTCTGAACTCCTTACCGCTACTGCTGCTTGTCGTACTTGTTACTGCTGCTGCATAGCTTACCCTGATACCTTCGGCACTTGCCATTTTACAACCACAACCAATGTGCCGCCGTGGCACTTTCACCCAAAGAGGGAGAGCGCCAGAGTTACACACATTTCACTCGCTGCTTGCCATGCAATGTCGTCTGATCGCTGACAGCTACGTAAGAGGGTGTTGCCCATTAGACCAACATATTAGTGCTCTATCTGTAGGGTCGAGGCTAGTAGGCTGCAGCAAGTAAATGCCAAGCTGCAGAACATGGCCGTCGGCAACTTCAGGTGAGCACTCGGTCTTCGCACGACCTTCGACCTTGCTGCTGCATATGCTGCTGCTGCTGCTTCCTTTTCGCAGCTTGTAGCCAAAACATTTCTAATGAGAGGTGCCTCCCCGTGTACGCTTGTGTCGTCTACTGCAACCCCTAATATCCTTTGTCGACTAAGGATTCATATAGTCCAGCTTACTGCTCCTCCGTTTCTTGCTGCTGTGACTTCTGCTGTGAAGCTGCTGCCTAACTGTCATTCTGTCTCACTTGCAAGTTCTTGCATGTGTGTCTGTGCGTGCATGTGTGTGTCTGTACTCTGTGCTCGTGTTTTATGCATTGCCCGAAATTGCGTGTATGCCTGCTGTAGTGTACTTATGTGTGTGTTTCTTGCAGTCTTCATTTGTCTGCCTCTCAGTTCCGGTATAAGTGCCTGTCTAAATATTTCTGTGTTTATATCTTTATCATGTGTTTGAAAGGTACCCAACTAGGTAGTGCACTGCTAATGCACAGATTAACGATTTATCTCTAGAGAGGGCCACTGAACCTAGAGAGATGATTATATATATATGTGTTCTGTTTAGCATGCCTTTATAATAATAATAACAATAATAATTCACTTGATAAAGCACCCTCAGAGAACTTAATCTCTCTCTAGGCGCTTTACATTTGCTGCAAAAGGAAATGCATTTGAATGGTGAGTAATATCATGCTTGATAAACAAACAAAATGAATAATATGGTTAGGGGTGACATGCACAGGGTCAGCATGCAAATGTGGTTAGTGGCAGCATGAACAGTGTCAGCACGCATAAGCACATCGAGGACGAATCACAGGGACCCACTAAATGCTGTCCTAAATAGGTGTGTTTCTAAGTTTCTTTTAAATGTGGTCAGGTCAGGGGACGTTCTGACGCAGGTCGGGAGGGAGTTCCAGGCTTTGGGAGCATACGAACTAAATGCACGGTCTCTAAAGGATTTGAGGTTTGTACGAGGTATTTCTAGACTGTTGGATTCCGAAAAGTGGGTGGTACGATGCTTGGCCTGATGGGGTAGTATATCTGACAGATAATAATAATAATAATAATATTGCACTTGATAAAGCGCCCTCAGAGAACTTAATCTCTTTCTAGGCGCTTTACATTTGCTGCAAAGTGATACACAATAGAATAGTAAGTAAAATCATGCTTGAAAAACAAACAAAATGAATAACATGGTTAGGGGTTACATGCACTGGGTCAGCATGCAAATGTGGTTAGTGGCAGCATGAACAGTGTCAGCACGCATAAGCACATCGAGGACAAATCACAAGGACCCACTAAATGCTGTCCTAAATAGGTATGTTTTTAAGTTTCTTTTAAATGTGGTCAGGTCAGGGGATGTTCTGATGCAGGTCGGGAGGGAGTTCCAGGCTGTGGGAGCATACGAGCTAAATGCGCGGTCTCCAAAGGATTTAAGGTTTGTACGAGGTATTTCTAGACTGTTGGATTCCGAAAAGCGAGTGGTACGATGCTTTGCCTGATGGGGTAGTATCTCTGAAAGATAGGCTGGAGCCATAGAATGAAGAGACCTAAAAAGTGAGCGACAAAACCTTGAAGTCAATCCGTTGCTTGACTGGTAACCAGTGCAGGTCGGCGAGAAGTGGAGTAATGTGGCAACTGCGACGCTCACGACAGACAAGCCTAGCTGCAGAGTTTTGCACCAGCTGCAATCGCCTGATCGCACATGCTGGTAGGCCAGTAAGCAGTGAGTTGCAGAAGTCGAGACGAGATGTCACGAATGCATGGACCAACTTGGACGTGGTATCCTTATCTAAACAAGCCCTAATTTTAGCAATGTTATGAAGCTGAAAATAGGCTGATTTGACTGTGGAGCTGATGTGGTCGTCTAACGAGAGGTCGCTTTGGAATATGACACCTAGATTTCGAGCTGATTCAACTGGAGATATGCTGGCAGAGCCAATTTTGAAAGTCAGCCTTTCCAATTTCTGAATAACACAAGGTTTGCCCATAACTAGTAAGTTAGTTTTATCATCGTTTAGTTTTAGAAAATTTGCTGCCATCCATGATCGGATGTCATCAATGCATGCAGCTAGTGAGTTTAGAGAATTTGAGGTGCTCGAAGGCTGGGAGGGATCAAAGCAAAGGTACAACTGAGTGTCATCCGCATAGAAGTGAAAGCCTAGATTGTGCTTGGCAATCACATCAGCGAGAGGGAGAGTATAAACCGTGAAAAGGACCGGACCTAGTACAGAGCCCTGAGGTACTCCATATTTTAGAGGTACTTCAGATGATCTTTGTCCATTCACGTCAACACTCTGGAGTCTCCCACTGAGATAGGACCTGAACCACTGCAGAGCAGTGCCAGTGATGCCCAGGCGAGATGAGAGGCGCTCTAGAAGTACTTTGTGATCGATGGTATCAAAAGCTGCCGAAAGATCGAGCAAAACAAGAAGAGACACTCTACCCATGTCTGCATTCCTAAGTAGGTCGTTGTATACCCGAAGCAATGCTGACTCTGTGGAGTGATTAGCTCTAAAGCCAGACTGGAACTTACTAGCAAGGTGTGAGGTTTCGATATACGAGTTCAGCTGGTCTGCCACGACCCGTTCCAGTGTCTTTGATAGGAATGGTAGAAGGGAGACTGGGCGGTAGTTGCTTAAGTTCTCTTGGTCTAGTGTAGCTTTCTTGAGAAGTGGCCTGACTACAGCTTTTTTGAAAGGTGCTGGGACCTGACCTGAGGCTAATGACATATTAATGATGTTGGTTATGCATGGCAGCAGCAGATCAATGCAACGTAGGAGCAGGACAGTGGGAATAGGGTCCAGTGGACTTGTTGTCTTCTTTGATTGAGATACGAGCTTTAGGACTACGTCACTGGTGACCTGTTTAAATGCAGACATTGAGGCGCAGCCAGGAACCGAGGAACAGCATTCTAGTGGGAAGGTTGTCATCGCAGGGATGGATTCCCTGATTTTGTCTATCTTCTGCACAAAGAATCGAGAGAAGCGATCGGCTAGATCATCACAAGGATCATCTGGTAAGGAGCTAACCTGGGAACGGTTGAGGAGATGGTTTATTGTCGACATCAGCATTTTTGGATTGTGCATCTGTGATTCAACAATGTTTCTATAGAAGATAGACTTAGCCTTTGCTAGGATCGATTGGTACGACCTACAGTAGTCTTCATATGCCTGTCGATGGACAGTTAGTCCGGATCGTTTGTATGCCTTTTCAAGCTTTCGTTTAGTAGACTTGGCTAGTTTAATGTCTGTGGTAAACCATAGGCCGTCTGGGCGGGGGCGCACAGTGCGCTTTGTCAAAGGTGCAAACTCGTCGAGCGTGTCAGCTAGTGTCGTGTTGTAGCAATCTACCAGTGATGACAGATCGGAGGGAGGACTGAGCAGCAAAGGTGAAGCAGATATGCTCGCACGGACAGCATCGATGTCAAGGGTCTTGAGGTTTCGCGATTCACAGGTTATTTTAGAGGAGAATGTGGGCACACATTGTAGATTGAATGAGATCTGCATGTGGTCAGATAAGCAGGATTTGGTGATAACTGGTGATGACAAAGTGCAGTTATATGAGAAAATTTGGTCGAGTGTGTGACCCTTGATGTGGGTAGGGCCATGCACATGAGCCACAAGAGATAATGAGTCTGTCAGTGTACGAAATTCGGTGCTGAAAGCGTCAGATAAGTTATCAAAGTGAACGTTGAAATCACCCATAACGAGGAAGGATCGATTTCTTGCACACAGAATCGAAATGAGATCGGAGAAATCTGAGATAAAGGAGGATTTGGTACCTGGTGGGCGATAGACTACTGCCACTATCGGTAGCTTGTTTTCGGGTGAGACCAGGACAATTGATTCAAAAGACTGCTTCGAGGGTACCGCAAATGGCTTGAAGTTGAATTTCGAGCGCACGACAATAGCAACTCCACCTCCGGTTTTGATTGATCTAGGGGTGTGAAAGAACGTGAAACCAGATGGAGTAGCGTCTTTAATTGTCGGGCAGTTTATCGATTTCAGCCAAGTTTCAGTTAGGGCGAGCAGGTCGATACCATTTTCAGAAATAAGGTCGTTTATTACTAGAGGTTTATTGCACATTGAGCGAGGATTCCAAAGGCAAGCGTTAAGTCTGGCCGATTGGGTTACAACAGGCCTGATGACCACTAAGTTTGAGAGATTTACAGTGACGCATGCGGGGGAGCGTGCTAAGCGGTTCGAGACAATGCTAGGAATACCAAACGAGCAGCGTCTAAGCTGGCGGTTCCGGCCACCGCGGCGGCTACGGGGTGCTTTCCTTTTGTTAATGCATAGTTCATGAATCTTAGCAACCACATTAATATCTAGGAATGCATTTGATATACGATGACGAAGCGATAGCAGCTGCTGACGACCATAACTAACAAGTAGGTTACTAGCCGCCGGCGTAGCTAATGCAGCCGCCGGCGTAGCTAATGCAGCCGCCGGCGTAGCTAATGCAGCCGCCGGCGTAGCTAATGCAGCCGCCGGCGTAGCTAATGCAGCCGCCGGCGTGGGAGACCCAGCAGCCCGAAGCGAAAAGCGTTTAGATGTCCATAGGCACGTAATTTCTTACGCGCTACGGTCAAAAAACAATCAGAATAACTTTAAACAGGTCTTAGCTGTATCGTTTCCGTATACGATGTTCGCAAGAACTTCGGTTTTCGGAAGAATTCTGCAACGAACAAGAACGCACGTTAGAGCGCTCTATGTCAGGAGGCGATAGGCTGGAGCCATAGAATGAAGGGACCTAAAAGTGAGCGACAAAACCTTGAAGACAATCCGTTGCTTGACTGGTAGCCAGTGCAGGTCGGCGAGAAGTGGAGTAATGTGGCAACTGCGACGCTCACGACAGACAAGCCTAGCTGCAGAGTTTTGCACCAGTTGCAATCGCCTGATCGCACATGCTGGTAGGCCAGTAAGCAGTGAGTTGCAGAAGTCGAGACGGGATGTCACGAATGCATGGACCAACTTGAACTTTGTATCCTTATCTAAACAAGCCCGAATTTTAGCAATGTTATGAAGCTGAAAATAGGCAGATTTGACTGTGGAGCTGATATGGTCGTCTAACGAGAGGTCGCTTTGGAATATGACACCTAGATTTCGAGCTGATTCGACAGAAGATATGCTGGCAGAGCCAATTTTGAGAGTCAGCCTTTCCAATCTCTGGATCACACTGGGTTTGCCCATAACTAGTAAGTTAGTTTTATCATCGTTAAGTTTTAGAAAATTTGCTGCCATCCATGATCGGATGTCATCAATGCATGCAGCTAGTGAGTTTAGAGAATTTGAGGTGCTCGAAGGCTGGGATGGATCAAAGCAAAGGTACAACTGAGTGTCATCCGCATAGAAGAGAAAGCCTAGATTGTGCTTGGCAATCACATCAGCAAGAGGCAGAGTATAAACCGTGAAAAGAACCGGACCTAGCACTGAGCCCTGAGGTACTCCATATTTCAGAGGTACTTCAGATGATCTTTGTCCATTCACGTCAATACTCTGGAGTCTCCCACTGAGATAGGACCTGAACCACTGCAGAGCAGTGCCAGTGATGCCCATGCGAGATGAGAGGCGCTCTAGAAGAACTTTGTGATCGATGGTATCAAGAGCTGCCGAAAGATCAAGCAAAACAAGCAGAGACACTCTACCCATGTCAGCATTCCTAAGTAGGTCGTTGTATACCCGAAGCAATGCTGACTGTGGAGTGATTAGCTCTAAAGCCAGACTGGAACTTACTAGCAAGGTGTGAGGTTTCGATATACGAGTTCAGCTGGTCCGCCACGCCTTCAGTGCTGTAGTTCACATTCAGTTCCTTTTTTGGGCGGCCAAGGCTCCTAGATCCCGACAGCTAAGAATTGCTGGACGATTTGCCGTGGGAATTCTGCTGAGGGAGCTGTGAAATAATTATGACCTTGGGAAAATAACCATAGTGTGTTCCCTAGCGTCGTTGTTCAGTCGTTTTGTGTCCGTTGTCTTTTGCTCTGCACCGAAGTGCGGCCAAGGTAGAAATGCTGTTGTCAGCCTTTAGCACCTCCCCCGCTAAGAAGCCGTGCTGGGCTAGTCCTGTCGCTATAGTTTCAAAAAAGCTGCTTTTAAAATAGGCCTAAATAAAGCTGCTCATACTCAAACTGCGAGCTTTTATTGCTCAGCTGCATGCAGCTCCAGGTTTTAGCTGATGAAGTCAGAGAGGCTGCACTGGCTACCAGTCAAGTAAAGCATCGACTTCAAGGTTTTGTCATTCCCTTTTAGGTCCCTTCATTCTTTGGCTCCAGCCCACCTTTCAGATGTATTCCCCCACCAGGCTAAGTAGGCATCGTACCACCCGCTTTTCGGAATCTAACAGTTAACCTATACCTCGTACAAACCTCAAATCCTTTGGAGACCGTGCCTTTAGTTCGTGTGCTCCCGAAGCCTGGAACTCACTCCCGACTTGCCTCACGACATCCCCTTACTTGACCACATTTAAAAAGAACTCATCAGCATACCTATTTAGGACAGCATTTAGTGGGTCCCTGTGATTCTTCCTTCAAGTGCTTATGTGTGCTGGCACAGTGCATGCTGCCACTAACCACACTTGCATGCTGACCCTGTGCATGTCACCCCTATGTTATTCGTGATGTTTATTGAGCATGCTTGCAGTGTTCCTAATAAAGCTATCAAACTCTCAGCAGATATCAAAGACGAAGCACCTGAATTCCGAGCGAACGGTGAAGGTTGAATAACAGGGTCACCAATTAGCAGAGAAAGTCTCCTAGCCCAGCCGAAGGCTTAGGAGTGTCCTATGAGTAGGAGTACTGTTGAATTGTCGTTAAGTTTGAGGAAATCTCCTGGCCTTTAACTCTGAAGAGCCCTCTGGCCTAACTAAGCTGGTGGCATATTCGAGTATTCTATTAGCGTACGAACTAAAGGCACGGTCTCCAAATTATTGGAGTTCATGCGAGGTATAGCTAAACGATTTGATTTGCCAAAGTATGTGGCACGATGCCTAGCCTGGTTAGGGTGTAGTTCTGATAGGTAGACTGGAGCCAGGGAATTAAGGGAACTAGTGAGTGACAGAACCTTGACTTCGATGTGCTGCTTGACTGGGAGCAACTGCAGGTCCACTAGAAGTGGTACGATGTGACAGCTGTGACGTTCATGACAGCCAAGCGTAGCTGCCGAGTTTTGCACCAATTGTAAGCGCCTGATTTCACATGAAGTAGGACAGAAGTGCATAGTAGAAGTAGGACAGCGGGTATAGGGTCGAGAGTACTGGTGGTCTTCTTTAATTGAGTGATTATTTTTAGACAATAGTCCTTATGCTTCACTTGCTTATGCTTCGGCTCTTCGGCGATACGCAATCGCGTTTGCTGACGTATGTTCTTGTTTCGTGTGTTTCAGCTACCAAGACCAGCCCTTACGACTAGGTGATCTTCGAGGCAACCGGTTTGGCATTGTATTAAGGTGTGTGCCGTGTTTTTCTATATACTTTTGGTTGCTCTAAATGGGCTTGTGTGAAGCTAACCATACGTATTGATCTGTTTCTTAATCGATATGCAGGCTCGGAGCCTGTGCTTGCACGTAACGGTGTAATTGAATTGTTATTACTTTCCTTTCAGTTTTGGGGGTTGGTGTAATCATCAAGCATGACATGAAATTACTCGGCCTTGTTAGCACTGCCATATTCCGATGTTGTTTATAATGCTATGTAAGTTCGATTGGCTTATTTGTTTATACATGCATTTGTGTAAACGAATAAGCCAACCCGTCTGTATGTTTGCGTGTGTGCTTGCACTCGCGTGTTTGGCAGAGCTGCAGGCCCAATCATCTGACTAGGCAGTATTTCAGGTAGGTTATTACAGAGCAAAACAATGAAGGGATCTAAAAGTGAGTGGCGAACCTTGAAACGGATGTGCTACTTAAGTGGGAGCCATTGAAGGTCGGTGAGAAGTGGGCTAATGTAGCCTCTGCAGCATTCGTGAGAGACAACCTGGCTGCAGTGTTTTGCCCCATAACTAAACCCCTAATTGCCTAAGTTGGAAGACTTGCGAGTAGTGAGGTACAGAAGTCGAGAAAGGATGTCACAAATGCATGAACAGTGTAGATTTGTCAACCTTATCTTAGCTAAATAGAGGTGTCAGCCCAGTCAGAACTTGGGTGTTGCATCCCTGTCTAAGCAGGCCCGAATTTGTGCACTGCTACGTAGCTGAAAGTAGGCAGATTTGACTGTGGGGTTAATGTGGTCCTCGAGTGAAAGATCACTTTGAAGCAGGACAACCAGATTGTGTGCAGATGCTACATGAGAAGCTGTACGTGGGAGCACATATTTTCAGGGTTGGGTTTTCTATTTGCCGACTGTTACCAGGTTCGCCCATTACTTGTAAACAGGTTTTATCGGCATTTAATTTTAAGAAATTGTGTTTGCCGTCCAAGTGCAAATATCAGTAATTCAGCCGCAAGGGACCAGAAAACTTGACTTGCTAGTTGCTAGGATGGGATCAACGCTTGCTTGCACTTATGTGTCATCTGCGTAGAAATAAAAACCTATATTGTGCTGTTCGACGCCATTAGTAAGAGGGCGAGTATAAATTGTGAAAAAATGTAGACCAAGCTCTGAGTCCTGGTCTGTCCTCGTATTTTAGAGGTGATTTTTGATGATTTTTTCTTTCGATGTTAATGCTCTGTAGTCTCCCTCTGAGATAGGACCTAGACCATTGCTGTACTGCTACCGTGCAGATCAGGCAAGATTATTTACAGTTTCGGGTATTGACTTGGTAGTTGCCATGTTAGTACTCATTAGTGATCATGCTGGAGAAACAAACCTTTCATGACCTTTGGCAGTTTTTGCCTCTCATCTATATCCATCACGAGGCTTAGTCTTTCGAGAATAGATTTTCAGGGTAGCTTAGCATGTGATGTGCTAAAATCATGCTTTGCAAGCAAACTTTTGGTGTGCTTTACAAGTCAGTTTAACGTCGTGGTTTGAAAGGCTGGTGTGCAGCTAAAGACAGTCATTGCCAATACCCCGAAGACGTTTTGGGCAGCTTCAAGGCTCTGCACCAGGGCTTAGCTGTAAGTTAACCACGTTTTACATGGTTAAAGGTAGGCAGGCAAGTATTTTCAACTTACAAAGCCAGTTCTTGCATGCTCGAGGAAGCCAACCGTGGACAGAAAATGAGAATACTCTGGTGTTTTGTGGCATCTTCTTGGTTTCCGCGTTATGAATCTCTAAATTGACAATTGATGAAATGGAATAACTGCACTCCACTCTAATTAAGCGAAAACCGACCAGAAATCAGCAGGGATGAAGTTCAAATTTTAAGTGAATCTACCAAAAATTCACAGGAAATCAGCTGCCACCCAGGCCAAAATCCGATTTCAAGAGCTCCGAAGTCAATTGCAGTGGATTGCAAGCAAATTCGCGTGTGCACAACGGCGTAAAATTTGTAAGTACGCAAGATCGATAGTGAATTTTAATATGCAATCCAAATAGGAGCTTTACAAAGCCGATTTCCTGTCATTTAGCTATAGGTTCGAGTGGATTGGATAGCGTCTTTGTAGCCCAATTGCAATGAATGCATGAGCTCAACGACATCTACTCTCCGACTGCCGACTATGGCACATCTCAGCGGTCCTGAACTGCTACTTCTATGCTACACACTACCTCAACTGCTCTCCTAACTCTGCTATGCTTCCCACTTTCTCTTTGTTGCGTGAGACGAAGTCTGTTGGCTACCGAATGCGTGCCGAAAGCCGCTTAGGCTGTGAGTGCGCTATACAAAACTCTCCTGTGTAACACCTACATGGTCTTTATGACTTTGTGGAGTTACTGACGGAGATACATTAATGGCATGAAATTTGGTGGGTACATTGTAACGACAATGTGCTACCATTTTCGCTCAAAATCCCAGCTTGGTGTTACCGATTCCTTATCGATTTTCACCTAATTAAAGTGGGTTGCTGTAAATCCTTGCACCAGTTCACTGTGGTATGGGTGTAACAAATGGTCGATTTTCACCTAATTAAAGTGGGTTGCTGTAAATCCTTGCACCAGTTCACTGTGGTATGGGTGTAACAAATGGTTCTCGTTGCTATTTGCACATTTTAGGGTCCTTAACTGCCTTGCTCTTTGTATTGCTGAATTCCGATGGAAATCGTTGATGCAAGCTATCTTCAACCTTACTTGGTGCTAATGTAACGTTACAGACAAGGTAACTGAAGATCCTGCGAACGACACTATTGCCTTGTTAGTCTTCTAGTCTGCCAAGGCAATAGTGCTATTCGTGTAAACAAAGTGACCAGAGGCTGTGTACCATGCGACTAAGCCCCGAAAGAAGTTGCATCTGGTGAGGCAAACCTTGGATTACCGATGGGCTCCTCTCAAATCTTGGTTTACCGATCTAATGCTGTGAGATCCTTGGACATATCTGGCACAAAATACCACCCCGAAAGGTTAGAGTGCATTAGAGAATGCGCGTGTGTTTATTTACTAACTAAAATAATAAATATATATTCTTAGTCTCAGGTCTTACCCCAGCAACTTTCAAAAAGGCCGTGGTTAGGCCATTGTTAAGAAGGTAATACTAGATCAGGAGAACTGGGAGATACTTCTGCCCAGTCTCCCAACTACCGGTCATATTAAAGACACTGGAACGAGTTGTGGCAGACTAGCTGAACTCTTATTTGTGATCTTTAAACCTAGAAAGTAAGGTTCAGTCAGGTTTTAGAGCTAATCACTCCGGCGAGTCTGCATTGCTGTGTATAGTATAATGACTTTCTCAGGGATGCAGACTATATATAATCTCTGTGCTTGTTTTGCTATGTATAGTCTCTGTGCTTGTTTGGTACTATGTATCACCAAGTCCTCCTAGTGCCTCTCATCTCGCGTTGGCATTACTGGCACTGCACTGCAATGGTTTAGGTCCTGTCTGAGTGGGAGACTCCAGAGCATTGATCTCGGCAAGCAACGATCATCCAAGTAGCCTCTAAATTATGGAATACCCCAGGGCTCAGTACTTGGTCGTCTTCTGTTCACATTTATATTTGCCCTCAGCTGATATAATCGCCAAGCACAATCTAGGCTTTAATTTGTATGCAGATGACACTCAACTGTATTGTATCAACATTAATCGTATCAGCATTAAACTGCAAGTCGTACAGTCAGGTCAGACTCGAACAATTGACCTCCAAGACTCTCGAAAAACCTCAAGGCAGCTACTATTGGCTGAATTCTCTGCATCCTAGACCCAAGACAGCCAACGTGTTTGAACGGAGACATATAGTTTTGGGCTGAGTGTGCCTTTGCCTTTCATTTAGACATTGCATATAACACCCTGAAGGAGCTGCAGCTCATGAAGTAGGCCACTTGAAAGGGTGCACAAGCAGTATTTTCATGTTTGCGTTTGCGCATCGCCATACCTGTTAATTAAAAAGGGAGAGTGTGTACGCAGTAATTTAAATTTGGCATTAATAAGTCATTAGCAAAGTGAGCAATCTGTCCAAAGATTTTTAACATGCAGATATTCTACCAGCTCACTAGTTTAAAAAACTGGCTAATTTAACAGCCTCTTTTATATAGAGACAAGAGAGCTCTTGCGGCTCTCACCACTGCATGCAGTGGCAACAAAGGGCTGCCTGCCGGTGGATCGGTAATCTACCGCATCGTATTTCAAAGTGTTCCTTTCAGTAATGTAATGCGTGCCTATAGTTTTTCCCGAATTGTTTGCTTTTATCGCATGCCTCTCGTCCATTCTCGCCTAGGCAAGTGACGGCGAGCAAAGCCGCCGTGGCCCGAGCCATGGACTGCCTGAAGTGCACCGGCTTCGTCAACTACTACGGCATGCAGCGCTTCGGCACGGGCTCCGTGGCCACGCACGAAGTCGGCAAGAAGCTGTTGCGAGGCGACTACTCCGGCGCCGTCGACCTCGTCCTCGGGGAGCGAGCCGGCGACCGGCCCGCCGTCGCGGCTGCGCGGCGAATCTGGAGCACGACGGGCGACGGGCGGGCCACGCTGGCGGCGCTCCCACGCAGCAGCCCGCTCGAGCGGCGCCTGGCCGAGGGGCTGGTGCGGCACCGGTGCAGCGGCCGCGCCGCTGCCGCCGGATCCGCTGCTAGCGAGGGCGCGCAGCAGCAACAGCTGGAGCAGGATCGCTGGCGTCGGGCGCTGGAGTGCCTGCCTCGAGGCACTCGGCTCATGTACGCTCACAGCTATCAGAGCTACGTGTGGAACCGCATCGCCTCGAGGCGCATCCGCGAGCGCGGTCTCAAGCCGGCAATCGGGGACCTCGTCGTGAAAAGGAAGGGCTCAGCTCGCTCATCCGAGCAGCAGCAGCTGCTGCAGCAGCAGCAGCTTGGTAAGCCTGCGCGTAGCCGTCGCAAGGCCAGATCCTCTGTAGCAAGCGCGGCTTAGTGTTGGACCCTCCGCTGTCTATGCTTGTGGGGGGGTAGGGGTGGCAGTAGGGGGGCCTCGATTGCTCGGGTCCTTTATTAGACCCTCGTCGTCCTAGGGTGTTCGCTCAGGGTTTATGTGCTCGCACCACACGACCTAGGTCGTGGATTCGATTCTTGCAGCAGGCAATCCTCTATTGCTCACTTCGACCTTTTGGTCATTGCGATTAAGGCTCTTTTGCTGCCATATAAATGATTTTGTTAAATCGCCTTAGCTTTCACTCGGCTTTCGATTAGAGCGCTGGTATTCGTCCAAAGCTAGTTTTGGTCGATTTCCAGAACATACTGAACATCTTG
The DNA here is from genome assembly GCA_009760855.2 of Cristatella mucedo. Classification (NCBI taxonomy): domain Eukaryota; kingdom Metazoa; phylum Bryozoa; class Phylactolaemata; family Cristatellidae; genus Cristatella; species Cristatella mucedo. The sequence goes on from WPIO01000055.1 coordinate 130,382, forward strand.
ATCGTTCAGGGGCCACTGTAAGAGATGGCAGCACATACTCACACTGTCAAGACTGCTATCGGTAGGGGTCTGGAATACACTATTCTTACTACATTTGGCTGGCTTTTTGTAATTCGATGGAGGTCTAGGTTGAGTCAAGCTTTTTCTTAGGCCCTATACAAATTCATTAGATGTGTGTGTGTGTGTGTGTGTATAATTTGTAAAGCTTCCTGAGAGAACTTGATCTCTATATGGTCACTTCACATGTATGTTGGGCTCGAGCCTGCGACTGTAGTGGTTACGATCTTGTCTTCTTGTAGAATTCTAAGCACCAATGTCAGCCAGGCTCCTCCCTAGGCCACCTGCGGCTGCAAAAACAATCTGACCTTATCTGAGAGTGATAGCCTCGTTTACGTAGCAGCAGTAGAACAGTGCCACCTATCACCACCACCACCACCCCCCCCCACTTGCTCCGAGTAATTATGTTATATCGCCTTGTGTACGACTCGAATGCTATGAACTGGTAAGGAAAGTGCAAGCACTGAAATACTGAAATAGGATCCCGAAGTCTTACATAGTTTTCGAATTTCGTGTTTTCTACCTCGTCATGGCCTTGTCAATTTTTGTCGAAGCTGTTTAGGTGTCGTCTTCTTTGTGCCATGTGTCTTTATTTGCGCCAACTTTTTGTCATTGCAGAGTTGTGCTGGCGTCAATAATAAAAATATACTTGAATAAAGCGCCCTCAGAGAACTCGATCTCTTTCTAGTAGCTTTACATTTAGTTTTCTTTATCGAACCGTCAAAATTAGTAGCTTCTCAGATTATCGCTGACACTCTTTTCGACTGCAGAGCTCGCGAACAATGTGCACCCCAGTCCCAATCGAGGTGCATGCTCTAATCTGTTTGTCGAATATAAATGTGCATGAAGCACGAAGACGATGAGCAGAGTGCAGTTGCATCAGCCACGGCCACATGTTACGTGTTTCTTACTGGTGTCGTGTGCTAGTCCTGTTCTGTTTGCTTTATATTAAATTGGGCAGTCTGTGAGACACAGTCAACAAAGTTCAGATCTCTTAACTCGCCATACGTTCACCTGCAGACATTAGGATGTGGTGAGCAATTATGCCCTTACGAAGATAGCCGGAAATACACTGTGATAGTAACTATAACAACTACAAACTATGAAATGGTGGTGCTTGCAGCACCAGGAAGCGAGCGTGGGAAACTCGGGCTTCGAAACGAGGTTACGCAACTACTGTGATCGCTCAGCCAGTCTTCGTTAGGTATAAACCCTCGTTCCACTTTCCAGGATGGTGTCAGCGTTACACTTTGACTCACCACGCTTTGGTCGTAAGCTAGTTGGTTTTCATAGGTAATCGACTGCTCAGCTAGCCAAGCTTGGCTAGCTGCGCCTCCTACATGCCCACTTATGTGCATGCCGTTACCGAAGGTGAGAATATGGGACGAGTGGCCTGCTGTGAGACTTCAGCCCTAATGGATGCAAAGATAATTGTTGACAGATAATGCCAGTAGCTTGCTACGTTGCTGTTAACACCACACACCGTTATAAGTGGGTCATGCTTGCTGAACGGCTGCTGAGCCAGTGTCGGCTGAGCTAAGCCCTCTTCGGGCACTCCCTCCGGTAGCAAAGTCCCCGTGTGTCGTCTGTGCCTGCTTTGCTAACTTTCCTGCTTTCCTTGGCTCGTTAGACGACCACGGAAGCGGCAAGTGGAATGTGGAGCTACTCGAGCGAGGCGACCAGCTCGGCGAGTACAGTATCTACGACGTGTGCCTGCCTCTACCCGGATACGACATCGTCTACCCGCATAAGGAAGGTGAGCTGATCTCTGCTAGCCAGCTCACCCCTCACGTCCAGGCCACTGTCAACTCACCTAGTGCCTTTTCATACCGACACTGCCTAGAGATTCCTGCTTTTTAGTTAGATGCTTCGGGTTTGTGATGGTCATGTGGATGTGAGCACAATTAATCGTGTGTGTGCGAGTATGATTGATGTCCATGGAATAGGATATCACTTTTATGCTGACGATACTTAGCCGTGTTTGTCATTCAAACTGTCAGAACTTGCTGCAGCAACTGATAACCTGAATGCTTGCCTTGCCGACATTCGATCCGGGATGTCGGAAAATTTCCTGAAACTAAACGACGATAAAACCGAACTGCTGCTCATAGGACACCCTAGGCGTGTGGCTGGATTAGAAGGCTTTGCTGTTCTAGTAGGTGATGCTGTTTTGCGACCATCATCACACGCTCGAAATTTAGTTGTCGTTTTCGACAGCTGTCTAAAATTTTAAAAGCTTCATTCAGATGACTGCTTCTACAGCTAGCCATCACGTCTGATCCCTATCTAAGATTAGGAGCTGTCTTTCACGACGGCTTGTAAAAATATTTAGCCCAGCTCCTTATTTCTGTCTCGGCTTGATTATTGAAATATGAATATGGCTGCAAGGCTAGTTTGCAAATCCCAGAGGTTTGACCACGTGTCTCCTTTGCTAAAAGAGCTAGGGTGGCTGCCGGTTGATCAACAGATGCAGAGCAAAGTTCTTATGCTAACCCACAAGGCCCGTCACGGCTTGGCTCCTTCATGCCTAGCTGAACTGCTGCACCAGTTCCAGCCTTTTCGTGCCCTCAGGCCCTCTATGGACTAGAAATTAGCTGTTCCAGCCCTCTGCTTAAAGATCGTTTGTAACAGAAGCTTTAGCTCTGCATGTCGTAGACTGTGGAACTCGCTTACACGATTCTTACGTAAGGACAGCTACTCTCCTGCTGCCGACTATGGCACATCCTACATCTCTATTCGGCACCTCTTAGCCCGGATATTGCCATCGGTGGTTTCGAGTGCTGTTGAAAAGTCAAGGCATGCTGGTCCGTCCTGTTATCTATTCCATTCGATTTATTCTTCGCCCCAGTGAACTTGTCCACATTTGTTCTTTTGTGCTTTGCGTGCTCACCTCTGTATTATATATGTGACCCTGGTGTGTCGTCTTCTGTGCATGCTGGCATACTTGTTTTCTTTCTCCAGCTACGCATGATAGTTGATAATGTGCCTTTGACAATGTGACTATCGATTCTCTTGCAACAAGTTCAAAGCACTATAATAGAGATATAGTTCTCTTATGGCCTTAACCAAACGGTCTATCGTGGTTGTTATTTTTTTTGTGTCGCTGTGACTGGGACTGGCGTTAGTAACACTAAGAAGTAGATGTTGCTACTGCATTTGCTAATCACTTTTCTAACTAGCTACACGATTCTCAAGTTTAGACTATGGTTACTCCATGACCAGTGCTAACTGCCCATGCCATCTGCCCTAGACACTCAGTCCTTCATCTAGATGTTTAAATCTAAGAACTCTAGCCAGTTGGTAATTTTTATAACAGGACTATGGTGGCACCCCTTCACTAGTGTCTCTTGTAAACGTTACAACAGCTACATTGCACTACCTCTTTTCTATGTGCACTAGCTCTTCATCAAGTTGCACATCCTCCTCAAGTCTTCATAATCTTGCTCCGGTCTACTTGCTCGAAATATCTAATTATCTAGCTTCTCTTTTTATCTATTCAAATCGAGTTGTTTTGCATTACTCATAATCAACCACAGCTCCTTTGGAGACCGTGCCGTAAGTTTCTATGCACCTTTCTAGCCGTCCTGAGCTACTACTTCCATCTTAACCTCTACCTCAACTGCTCTCCTGACTCAGCTATGCTTACCACTTTCTCTTTGTTGTGTGAGACGAAGTCTGTCGGCCACCGAATTCGTAATGAAAGCTGCTTAGGCTGTGAGTGCGCTATACCAAACTCACCAGCGTAACACCCACGTGGTCTTTGTGGAGTTACAGAGATACACTACATTACATTATTATCGTACCACCTGCCTTTCGGAATCCAACAGTCTACAAATACCCCGTACAAACCTCAAATCCTTTGGAGACCGTGCATTTAGTTCGTATGCTCCCAAAGCCTGTAACTCCCTCCCGACCTGCGTCAGAACATCCCCTGACCTGACCACATTTAAAAAGAATTTAAAAACACCAATTTAGGACAGCATTTGGTGGGTCCCTGTGATTCGTCCTTGATGTGCTTGTGTGTGCTGACACTGTGCATGGTGCCACTAACCACATTTGCATGCTGACCCTGTGCATGTCACCCCTAACCATATTATTCATTTTGTTTGTTTATCAAGCATGATATTACTCACCATTCAATTGCATTTCCCTTTGCAGCAAATGTAAAGAGCCCAGAGAGAGATTGAGTTCTCTGAGGGCGCTTTGTCAAGTGCATTATTATTATTATTATTATTGTTATTATTATTGCAAGCACCCAGTGCTGCATTTGCATGCATCAGACGGCTCTGCGGTGGCTTCATCGGTGCAGCTTCTGCCTAACCGCAAGCCAGTCAGCTGATGTATGCGCCTCAGCTGACTGGCAGGGCAGCATCCATAACAACCAGGCTCGAGCAGCAGAGCCCTTTCAGTTGCTCAGGGTGTAACTGAGAGCGTGGGCCAGTGGGGGGACCTATGACCAATGACCCTGCAAGATCAAATTGTATTTTGATGGCGGTCTGTGTGTGATCACTGATTTTGTTGACGTTTTGTAGTCAAAGGCTGGTATGAAGAGATTCTCAAAGAGGACGACCTGACGTTTGACAGCTTCCGTAGTAAATCGAAGTACGCAGCCCGCTATCGTTTATCGACTGCATGATTGCAATTGTGCTTTTGTGTGCACTGCTCTGCATGTGTTCCTTTATCGAAAGGAGTGCCCTGGCTTTGACTGGCCTCGGCTCGCCGATGCTGTTTGCAGGGATTACTCTTTGCCGGGGTCGTACAGAATGCTGATAGTGAAGCCAATCGACCTGACCTGGCAGCTTCGCCGGTACGACGATCCAAACGAGCCTTTGATCGAAAGCGACCTCGACCGGCTTGCTGGCAGGCGGCTCGTGGTTCAGGGTGAGAATTGCCACCCAATTGCCCTACATCTGCTGGAGCTGACCCTCAAGACTTTGTTGACCTTGCTTGTGCCACTGTGCCGCTGCTAGTCCTCTGTTAGAAGTCGAGCACCTCTCTTGTGCCACTGGCTGCGCAAGGGCTGACTGGCAGCTTTTGAAAACTTTGCTGCTGCCACCGTGTCATTCCACCACGGCACCTGAGCGTGGCTGAGAACCAGGTAGAGCCAGCAAAGGTCAAACTAATTGTGCTGCTGCTTCTTGTATAGAACAGAGCTCTCAAGCAAGCATCCGTTTACCGAAGCTCCAGAACTGCAACTTGCATCTTCTGTCATGTTGTTCATCAAGTCGCTGGGCATTTTGTTTATATATTCCTCGCAGTGGCAGTTAAAGCAACCTCGACCTCATTGGGCCAACTCCTCTGAGCAGATGCTATAGCAGACACCGATTGTCGTTCTGTGTTTTTTCAACGTTGGCTGCCTCTGCAGAAGACTGACCTTCTGCTTAAACCGATGAGCAGTTAGTGCCGAAACCCCTATCCGACTCCCAAGGCTCGATCCCCATCCTCGAGATATGCCCTTCATTTGTTCACCGACACCGGCTGCTGAAGGAAGGTGCTGCTTGTTTGCCACACGAGAGCCTTCCCTCGCTGTTTGCTTGGCTGCCTCAAGAGTCATTGTATTCCTGCCGTTCCATCCTGAGAGCACGGTGTTTGAACTATATATATATATATATATATATATATATATATATATATATGTATATATATATATATATATATATATATATATATATATATCCCTCAAGTGTGTGTATATATATATATATACATGCATACATACATACATACATACATACATACACACACACACACTTGAGGGTAAGCTCAGAGCTCTGCTGCCGTGGGTTACAAGTGCTTTGCCTCCATTCCGGGTCATTCCCAAAATGTAATCGTCTTCATTTTTCAAGACATGCTTATTCGAATCGTGCCTTTTTGGCCCAACTCTAGTTCTGACTCCGTCGCCAGTCTCAAAAATGAGAGGCAGCAGAGTCTGGACTTTCTCGAATCTCCTTCATTAAATGTACAGTGCTGCTTGCTACTAAATGGACGGGCAAAGTCAGCTGCTTGAACGGGCGGCCTGCAATTAATCTCTTGGCTCCCAAGACCGGCAATGTGCACCCAGTCCCTTAAGTATTGTTACCAACTTACTAGTTATGGGCAAACCAAGTTTGACTCAGAAATCGGAGACCTAAACACTCAAAATTAATTCTGCTGCCATATGTCCCATAGTGTCTGCACGAAATCCTGCTGACCTGCTCTAAAGTGACCTATCACTCCACTGCATGACACGTCGGCTCCACAGTTAAGTATGCCTACTTTTAGCTGCGTAACATTGCAAAAATTCGGTTCTGCTTAGGCAGGGATACTGCATCGAAATTGATCCATGCATTTCTTACATCCCATGTCGACTTCTGTAGCTCGCTGCCTGCTGGTCTATCGGCCTATGCAATGAGGCGATTACAGTTGGTGCAGTACTCGGCAGCTAGGCTTGTCTGTCGTGAACGTTGCAGTTGCCACATCACACCACTTCTCACCGACCTCCACCGGCTATCAGTCAAGTAGCTCATCGACTTCCAAGTTTCTGTCGCTAACTCGTAGGTCTCTTTATTCTTTGGCTCCAGCCTACCTATCAGAACTACTCCCTTACTATGCTAGGCATCATAGCATCTGCTTTTCTGACTCAAATCATTTAGCTGTGCCTCGAACCAACCTCAAATCCTTTGGAGACCGTGCCTTCAGTTTGTATGTGCCCAAAGCCTTGAACTCACTCCCGACCGTTGTTACGACATAATAACAGTGTAAGGTTTCTGTATAGCACCCAAGAGCACACAAGAAGACACTTAGGGCTCCTGGTTAGTAAGACTTCTGGTTATCAATACCCTCTGAATCAGTTTCAACTCAATACGCAAATCACTTGAACAAGGCAAATACACAGGTGTGTTATAGGAAAGCGTGCTGCTCTTACCCTAAGTCATGCCATGCATGGTTTCGTAATACACAAGCGCTCAAATAACTAGTTTGTTTAGACAAACCAACTTTTGAGGAACTGTTTTTTTTTTACTTCTTTTTGAGTGCCTCCAAATCAGGAGACGGTGTAAGTCGGTAGTGAGTTCCTTAGCTTTGGTATTATATCAGCTGAAAGTATAGTCTCTTAACAGATAAAAGTGATTCGCCCAGACTGGGGAGTAGGTGGTGCGATGGGCAGTCTTGTGTGATGCTAATTCAGTTAGGTTGTCCAGAGGAAGACACTAGAGTGGCTCTTAAGGTAAGTGACGAAGTCAATAAGCTGGCTTATTGGCAGCTAGCACAGATTTGTGAGCAGTGATATAGTGTCACAATAAGTCATTTACGACACATACGCCTAGCTGCCGAGCTTTATATCGATGTGAAGCTTCGTTATGCACTGACAGGAAGACCCGCACCTCATTGAACGATGCTGTTACAGAAATGGATGCCAAGGACGGACAGACTATGCTAGTTCTTATGTAGCAGCCAATATAGGCATCTAATTAAGAGAACATTAGGTATTGGTGTTAGAGGGCAGGGTTATATGTTATGTATAGTTATGTTAAAGCTAATGAGCTCGTGCAAACGTGTGTACAGGGTAAAGATGTATTTTTACAAGGATGCTTGTGTTAAAAATGCACACACATGCTTGGGGTAGCTGTTGGGCCGACAAATGGTTTAATAAAACATGATCGGGTTTTGAGTGAATTAAGCCATCACATAGCCGGTCCGACTTGATTTGCAGAAGAAGATGCGCAAATAGATGCATTACCTTCGTTGCATTACCACTTGCTACGGAAGACCGGCATGTCATGGCAAATGCCGGAACATGCCCGTGTTGCCCGGTGGGGGGTAGCTGTTGTCTCCCATCATCGGCATGCAGTCACAGTGGGCTGCTTGTGTTCATTCGTCAGTTGACCAATTGACTTCAGCTTGCTTAATCCCGTGCAGGTGCCGCTTTCTTGCACGTCTCGTCCTAGCAAGTCGTTTTGCTTCCTGTATTAATCTGTTAGCAGTACAAGATAACAAGTTGAGAATATTACTGCGTTGTACTCTCACGCTTAAAAATACTATGCCTTGTATGGTAGTTGCTGCCATTATCCTGATCATCTTTTTTGTTATTTGTGCCGGTCACCTTTGCTGTAGATTATTGTTTGGCTTGGTGATTTTCAGTTGACGGTGGAACCATATTTATGATCTTTTGGCAGTTATCTCCATGCCGTCACTTAGCTGAGGCCTTGTCATATGTAAGACCTGTCAACCTGATAATCGTGACCTTAGTGGTGTTGTTTTTTTTAGATGGCCGACACACGGCTCTTGTGGTCGAGTTCTCCCTACCAACTTCAAGCTATGCTACGATGGCCTTGCGGGAAGTCATGCGAACCGACACATCATCGGCTCACCAGAGTACTTTAAATTGTGCTGTAGTGTCATCGGTTGTGTCTGGCTCTTAGATGGCTCTATTGCAATAAAGAATAGTGCCAGTGTTGTTACATGAGAAGTAATCCATGCTGTGAGTGAGTAGCTTGTGAGTGATCAGTGACTGAACAAGGTTGTTAGCCATTTCAATTATTCAGACGTTGCTTCACAGCAGTGAGAAGTAATGCATGTACATAAAAATATGTGTGAAGTAGTGCATGCTGTGAAGTGAGTGACTGGCTTGTTACTGACGTCGCTTCACATCCATTTGCTGCTACTTGCAAGGTTCCCGGCTTGACAAGTTGGCTTCTTCAACATGCCTGCCGATCAGTGTCGAGCATCTGTCCAGCCCTCCAATCAAGTGCGTCCTCATGGAGGAGCTGCTATTTCTTTTCAATTTCATGCTGCTGCTGCTGCACTAGATGCGCCTGCTATCCGATGGGGCGCTGCGTGCTACTGACACTGGTCCCCCACTTAGTCCTTGGTCGCTGTTTTGGGCTAGCACAGGGATAAATTCCAACTTTTTTAAATAGTCCTTTCCGGTAGTCGATCTGTTGTTCATTAGGTTGGGTCATGGTAGCTAGGAGCCGACACGAAGTTCGAGAACAAATTATGTGACTCCCTAAAGTATCGTTTGTTTTGCCGAAAGATGAAAACCGCAGTGGGGAAATACAGTCAAAACTTAAGCATTTGTCACCGAGCGCCGGCTCGCGGGCGATCTTAGTCATGTGCCCTCGAAAATAGATGTGCAGTTTGGTTCGCGAACAGCACAGAACGCCAGCCGACGACCATCACCACCTGTGCATTCCCATTCGCACGGAGCAGGGGGAATGCACCGCCCTCTTCGCCCACTGGAGGACCACGGCTGCTGGACCACGGCTGGGCAGCACCGGCCGGCCGTTGCCCAAGCCACATCGGAGGCCGACCATCGCGCGCAGCAGCTAAGCGCTGGCCCATCATCCGACTGCACTTTTTTATGTGCTAAGAATTCTCACTATTCACTCTATTGCAGCTCTTATCAGCAAAAGTGGCTGATGGAAATGCTGGCAGAAGCCGATTCTGGATTTCACATAAAAGGAATAGCGAATGGCGTGCGAGTTTTCGCACTGCTTACCATTACGAAGAGCGCGCGTAGCTTACCCTGGCTGCCCAGCAACTCACCTCCCATGTGATGGCATCCTCACACTTATCCATAAATATTTGATGTGATTATGAATGGTATCTCCGTAAGTATTTCTTGATTGACCACTAACTAGCATTGACTGCTTCAAGAGCTGTTAAGCTGCAATCTTTATAGGAATGTTTGATGTAAACTAATCACTCTGCGACGTTGCCGCGAGTATTTATTATAGTGAACATGCGCTAGCAATTGCAAACTCGCGTTGTTTACACCTTCATTTTGTCCTTTTAAGCTGGCCGCATTATCTAAATTAAGATATTTCTACGCCATTATTCAGTACGGGTACACGTGCAAGGGGAATCGTACTGGCAGGAACTCAATTTCGACATTGCCCTGCCGTGTGCAATACATTCCAAAACTGTTCGTAGCCTATTACTTAAAATGCAAGTTTCGCAATACGTCGATCATAAATTACACATGGCCAAGAATTTCAAGACACTGTGTTTGCTACTTGCACGTTTACTTGCCCGTGTACCTGAATGTGCATTAGCAAGATTAGAACCGAAAAGCCGTTGCTCCAGAAAAGGCTCAAGAGAACAAAGTGATTAAATTAAACGGCTATGTGAGGCAAATTTTCGGATTACATATAATTACCAAATCTAAGTAAGAGTTCTGCTGTTTAGAATTAGTAAATAAGGGTGGATAGTTTAGGAAATAATTGTTTGTAGATCGTGGAGATTTCTCGGAGAAAATAGCCGGGCAAGCGATTGGCCCACCGGTAGGGCCTCATTTTTGCTGGAACACGACTGCCGAATGGCGTTGAGAATATTTGCTTACCTTGCATCACAGGGTCAAAAAATCCAGACTCCAAATCGCACTTATGGGAACCTTACTTTGGAATTGGCAGGTGTATCGCAGTTCAAAATTGCATGGTTTCATTAAACCGTAAGCGCGAAATTTCGTGAACTTTAGTGTCAAATCTGGAAGACTGCTTTCTGTAATACGAGATCTAAACCGCAGTCTCGAGACGCCTATAATAGAAACGGCAGCTGTATCGAAATCTGAAACTATGTAGAGCGCCTTACTTGGTCGGTCCATTGGAGACCGTAGCAAGAGAGAGACGGAGCTTGAACAATTGCGTAAAATTCGCTGGTTTAACCCCAATACACCATTTTACGCGAGTTGAAATTTCAACCGCAGGTGCTCGACGCTTGTAAAAAAGACAGCAACGATTAAATTTCGAAAATGTAGAGCCAATAACTTATTATTTTTTTATTAATTATTTATTACTCCAATTTCTTACTCTATTATTATTACTTTATTATTTTTGCCGGGATATTTCAGGCCTCTTTTCAAGAACGCGAATGCGAAACGGCATAAAACTTGAGGGGAGAACCCGTAATAGTTTTCTGTAATGTGGAATCGAGTCCGCGGTTTTGAGACGCCTATTGTGGGTGTAGCAGCTGTATCGCAGCTTGATTATTTAAGAGGGCTCACTAGGCCGGGCCATCGAAGGATATTGCATGAGACCGCCCAAACGAAATCGAGTGAAATTAGGTGAGTAAAACGGAAACACTGCCTTCTATCATTTAAAATCTAAGCCACAATTGTTTGACGTCTACTACGGACATGGCAGCTGTATCGCAGTTTGATTTGCAGCAAATGTAAAGCGCCTAGAGAGAGATTGAGTTCTCTGAGGGCGCTTTATCAAGTGCATTATTATTATTATTATCATTATTGAATATTTAGGGCAGCTCATGGGGCCCATGCCAGTTGAGATCATTGCATTTGAACGCGCATGCACAACGGCAAGAACTTTGGTAGGTAAACCTAAAACACTGTTTTCTATAATGCGGGAACAAAACCACAGTTGTGCTAGGACTATCGTGGAAATGGCAGCTGTGCTTAAATCTGAAGTCATTAGGTAGCCCATCGGGCCGAGTCATCCATAAACTTAGAGGAGTGCCCTCGCCGAGCATACGCCCGTACATTCTGTAAGTGTACCGAGTCGCAGAGAGTTGGTAAATTTGCCAGAACAACTTCATGCGATGCGCCATATTAAGCCGGGGTCGCCGTTAAACGAATCCTGTGTGTGATGACGATATAGCCGATTTCAAAGACTTCCTGAGAGTCTGCAACCGGCAGCTTAGAAAAGCCGGGCTTCTTTTTTCACTCGGAAACTGACATGCTGACTGGACGCTGACCTAAAACAGATTTGTAAGATGGTAAGCAACTTGCTTACCAATTCTGAGAGGTCTCATTCCGCAGCTAGTTGCGACTCATCCGACATTTTTCAGCTTTTTTCCTTGAAAGAATTGAACACATCCATGCCTCCATTAAGGCCCCACTGATTAAAGCAATTTTTGAGTCACAAGCTGTGACCTTCCTATGAGATTTTCTGAGCTTTCTACACACGATGTGTGGTGACCTAGGGAGTAAAAAGATCTAGTCTCCTGGAGACTCGATGGCATACTCCCCAAGGTCTTGACTGGCAGAAAAATTTAGCTCTGAAAAATTTCATTTGGAATTCATGCGACACCACCCCACTAAAACTGCTATTCCCCTAGTAACCAATAAAAATAAACTAAAAGCGCATCTATTGATCACAGCCTATTGGTCCCTGCGATTCGTCCTTTGTATGCTTTTGAATGCTGAAACGGTGCATGCTGCCACTAACCATACTTGCACACTGACCCCGTGCATGTCACCGTAACCATGTCATTCTTGTTGTTTATTGAGCATGCTACCACTAGTCATTCGATTATTCTTCCTTTGCAGAATTGTAAAAAGCTTAGAAAAAGACTTGAGTACTCTGAGGGCATCACATCAAATGTATTATTATTAATATTCATCAACGATGACGGGAATGTAACTGGCCAGCCGCTGCTGGTTCCATCAGCTGCCTTCGACACTATTGATCACGATATCCTACTAGAACGATTCAAAATAACGATCGGTCTGGCAGACAAGGCGCTGGCGTGGTTCCAATCGTACTTGTCCAGTCTTGCTCAATTAGTGTCGAGTTAGGGTCAGGTCTCATCGTTGAAAGACCAGTCAGGGATCTGTCATCGGTCCTTTGCCGTTCTCCATTCATATCGAGCCTCTGGGAAAAGTGATTGTGGTCCGTGGAATCAGCTGTCACTTTTATGCTAACGATACTCTGCTGTATTTGTCATTTCTGCTGTCGGAATCTGCTGCAGCGACCATGAACTAAATGCTTGACTTGCAGACATTCGATCCCGGATGTCGGCATATTTCCTTAAACTTAACAGCAATAGAACGAAACTGCTTCTCAATCGACAGCCACACCCAAGCGTGCTGCGGGACAAGAAGACGAACACCATTCTGTATAATTTATATCAAAACCTTAGTTTCGTGACTCTTATGGCTGAAAAAGCAGCTGTATCATAGTTAAACATATAGAGTGGAGTGCTTGGCCGGGCTATCGGAAGCCATTTCGTGAGATCGATGCATTCGCAACGGCATGCAATTTAGTGGGTAAACCAGAAACGCTGCTTTCCCTAATGTGGAATCAAAACCCTGGTTTCCGGAAGCTTATTTTAGAAATGGCAGTTATTGTATATCGCTGTTCGCCTATTTAGGGAGGCTCTCTCTAGACGAGGCCCATTGCATGGGAATGCACTGCACAACGATGAAAAACTTCTGTTGTTAAAACCCAGAACTGTGATCTCAACAATTTCGAATCAAAACCGCAGTTGAGCAACATTTATTGTTGAAATAATAGCTGTCTCACATTTCAAACAATACGAAGGTTCACTGGGCTGGGCCATGTGAAGGCCCTGGCATGTGAACCACACGTGCAGTCGCATGTTTGGTGAGTTAACCTGGAACACCACTCTCAACAATTTGGAATCAAAAGCTAAATTTCGCGAAGCTTATGGAAATCACAGCTGCAGCGCAGCTTGTGGCAGTTATTCGTAGGAGCCTTAAAGTATTACTGACCAGCAGCTGCCTCGTAACGAGAATAGAACGGCAGCACTTCCTGCTGCAGACTGCAAGAGTTGGCTTGACATCAGTAAGGCGGCTAGCTCGATGAGTTCTCGAGAAGCAGTTACAGTCGTTTACTCTCGCAGAGCGATGCAACCATACCCTTAATGTACATATCGGCTGCCACGAAGCGCGTGCAATGCCAGAGAACGTCGCGTTGCTGCACCGGTAAAACGGTATCGCCCACTGATGATGTGGTGACGTCTGAATCGAGACGGGCGATGCCGGCGCTGCCGTCGTCGACCTTCTTGCCACTCACTGCAGTGTCGTCGTCGTCGCACGACAGACTGGTTGGACGCAGCCCAGACAGCCACTGCAGCGGCTTCACCGGCGAAGACGCCGCTGCTGTTGGTGGCACACTACTCACCCGGCCTCCACCAGCGTTCAACTCGGAGTACGCACAGTCGTTATACTGCTCGCACTGCTCCGGCTGCAACCGAATGGCTGCTGCCGCCTCGATTCCAGCTCGACGACCGCTGCCACTCTGTGCGCACCGCTGCTCGTCCGCTCCAGCACAGTTCCTGGCTACGCCGATTGAGGCCACAGCAGGTCCTGCACCGGTGACCGCACCGGCGAACGCGCCGACGGAACACGTTTCCTCGACCTGCGGGCCGCAAGACAGCCGCCTAAGCTGCACCGAGGCTGAGCCATCGGTCGCGTCACGTGACGACAACCCCGTCGCCCAGTCGGAGTCTGGCGGCTGCAGCTGCACTCCTGCACCTAACCAACTCGCTCCACGGGCGGCCTGCACCAGCGCTTGCTTGTGCGGCAGCGACCGACCGCATGCGGACGTGGCCGCCGGAGCTGCACGATCGACACGCGCTGCCTTGCATCTGACACGCGATGCCGGAAGCTGGAGCTCATCGCCCGACTCGAGGCGAGTCGTCGCGAGAAAGCTCTCGATAGCGCAGCACAGGGCGTCGTAGCGACCCCGACTCGGCGTGTCGAAGCAGAGCGTCTCGAGCTCGGCACTGCTCTGTGGAGCCTCGCTGCCGCTCGCCTTCGCATCTGGCAGCTCTGCGGGCGGCAGCTCGGCTCCGGCGTCGCCGCTTCGCAGCGCTGCCACCGCGTCCCACACAGCTGCTGCTGCAGCGGCGGCAGCAGCTCTGCCCGCGCCGCAACCGCCCCGGCGACTGCGCTGCCCACGGGGCGTGGCAGCCACGTCTGGATTCCCGCGGCCTCGTCGAACGGCGCCCAGCTCGGCGGTCGCGGGGTCGTCGTCGTCACTGCCGCCTTCGCCGGCGGCCCTCACGCAGGCTGCTTGCCCGTCGATGCATTGCGCTGCAGCCGTGGCCTCCGCCGTTGCGACCCCTGCTTCACTGGTGCTCGTGCTTCTTACGTCACACTCGGCGGTGCTAACGGCCTTCTTGAGCTCGAACGTCTCGACGATGTCAGGGGCAACGGCCGCGGCAGCAGCCGCTACTACTGCCGATTCATCGGCGCCGGGCGCAGCGAACGACGCCGCTCGGTCGACGAGGTCGCTGGGCACGCTCTCTGCAAGGTTGAAGCGGCATTGAAGCCAGCAGCAGGGGGGGGGGGGGAGACAGCAGCAACCGAGACCAAAGCGCTACTGAACCGATACGGGAAATAGGACCGAGCAAGGGAGCGACTCAGCCCACTCGAGGCGCTCTCGCTGACTGCTGCGCACCGGGCAGGTCAAGGACGGGCGTCCTCGCACTGGCTAGCAGCCGGCTGAAGGCCTCGCGCTCCTCGGCCGTCGCGATGTAGGTGAGCGCCAAGCCGTGACTGCCGAAGCGGCCCGCACGGCCGATCCGGTGCAGGTACGTATCATAGTCCTTGGGCACGTCGAGGTTGATGACGAGATTCACTTTGTCCACATCGATGCCGCGTGAGATCTGAAGCGCAGACAGGGCAGATCAAAAGAAAAGAGAGAGCAATAGCGTGCAGAGCCGGCTCGGCGACCGCTCCATGGAAAGTGCAAATACAGGTCGGTGCAGTGCAAATGCTGGGTCGATTGGTCAGCCTACTGGTGGGGGAAGGAAAGGGGTCCAACCCCATCCTCCTCCCCCCCCCCCCCCCCCCCCCCCCCCCGCCAGAGCCACACATACGAGGTCGGTGGCGACGAGGATGCGACACTGGCTTGCTCGCAGGTCGCTCATGGCGCTCAGCCGGCGCTGCTGGTCTTGACTGCCCGATATGTATGTCGAAGGCCAGCCCCGTGCGCACAGCAGCTGCGACAAATTCTCGGCTCTGCAAGAACAAGTTCGCTAGCGCCATCTGCTGGACGCTATCTTCGACCAAAAAAACCTTCCACGATATGCCAAAATGCCACGCGGGGCTGCAAGCTGCTGCATGGACCGTGACAGCATCGCGCTTTTGCTAGCTGAACGCCAGGGACTCACAATTAGTGCACACTCCCAGCGGAAGGCAGGAGCGAGTAGCAGCACGCACGTGTCAGCAGCAGCGGTGCTCGACTCGCAGATAAGGCGGCGTTACGGAGCTGCCAGCATGGATGTGCATGCTGCATGCTAAGTCGTAGGGGTGAGGTGCACTCGGCTTCCTGTGCCGCAAGGTACCCTGCTTCTACCCACGCCTTTTTAATGCCAGCAGCTGAAGGTGTAATGACAGCCAAGGGGGAGCGGGTACGGCGTGAGCGGGTGTGAGTGTGGCTGGGGCATCGCTTGCGCCAGCAGTAGGGACACGGCTTGGCCGACAGGGGCTGAACCGTCTGGCCGATGATGAATCGCCGCCGATGTTCTCTGAAGGCGCTTTATCAAGTTCCTTATTATTATTACTATTATTATTATGGACAATGAATCGGCTTTCGTGCATTCGCACGCCGGTTCGATCTGTCAGGCTGTGCCTTTTGCTCGACGCATTTCTTCTCAACTGCATGCCAGCAATGCCACACGAAGTCGAGGCTCATACAAAGACACCATTTCAGCGCTAACAACAACACTGCTGCATGATTCACTAGCCCCCACGAGCACGGCTACAATCTCCCCACTCGAGGGGCTTGCGTGTGCTGCCCAGCGCTATCAGAGCGCTGAGCTTCGGACGACCTAACAAAAACCATTGCCCTGCACGAAGCAATGTTAATGCACACCCGGATGCATGCCGTCCCAAAGGGAATGTAGGAGACGATGAAAGCAACCGAGCGCAAGCCGGTGGCAAGCGCTGACCGACAGGGTCCGGCAGGAAGTGCTCCGAATGCGCACAACGGCACTGCCGTTGTGCGCATGTGCAAAGTGCCTCGCCGCCGGAACCCCCAAGCAACGGGAGCAGCAGCAGCAGCCTGCACAGCGTGCTGCTGCTTGAACTAGCTAGGGCAGCGCCGAATGAATGCAGCTAGACTTGAGCGGAGAAAGCATGCGGTGCTTGGCAACACGTACCTTGTTTGCAGATTGGAGAATATAAGGCACTGGTGGAAAGACACCTGGGCAAGGAAGGCGAGGAGGTGCTCGACCTTGACATTGTACGCCAAATGAAGGGATGGCCGAGAGCGCAAAGCCTTCTTGAACTGCTTGATCCCTGGGCAAAAAAGAAAAATGAGCTGGGCATCATAGGAGCATCGAGTGAGGGCAGATGAGAGTCATACACAACTGATCGCACCGAGATTCTAGAATTTCAAACACACATTAGTGTACTTGACATCCATCCTCTAGCCACGCCACGCAGAGTTTTCGGTTCGGCAGCACCGAAGTGAGAGTACGAGCCCACAAGCAGGCGCCGTGCTGCGCCATTGGAAACCACGGCAGAAGGGCGGCATGACACAGGGATGGCACTAGAGCAGCCGCTGGTCTGAAGCTGGCGACATGAAATGGCATTCCAGGTGGTATTCGCACGGCACGGACTTCCGACGGGCACTCTGCCTCGAGGCTGCATCTTACCAAGCAGCGACGGGTCGGCGGCATTGAGTCGCACCATCGTCGGGTCGTGCATGTAGGCCATCACGTGCTCGGCCAGCGCCTCGGGATAGGTAGCCGATGCAGCTATCATCTGCTTGCTCTCGGGCAGCGTCGAGTAAATCCAGCTGCCACACGAGCGAATGCGAGTTGTCGAAATAGCCTAAGTCAGCTCAAGCTGCAGCGAGCAGCAGCGGACCGGCTTCACTGGAGGGGGGGTGGAGAGAAGGAGGGCGATGGGGGCTGGGTGTCGCCCTTTGCCGAACGCAGCTATGGTAGGGAAGCGTCGGCGGGCAGGCTGGCATCTAGCGATGAGCAGACAAGGAGCACTGCCTGCCCCCCAACTCACTTGATCTGCTCTTGGAACCCCTGCTCGAGCAGCTTGTCGGCTTCGTCGAGTACAAGTAACCGCACACCACCGGTCTTCATCAGCTGACTCTCGATCAGCTGCTTTATCCTGCCTAAATAACAAAGATGAATCAGTATAACAACAGAGAGAGAGAGAGAGAGAGAGAGAGAGAGAGAGAGAGAGAGAGAGAGAGAGAGAGAGAGAGAGAGAGAGAGAGAGAGATGGAGAGGAGAGAGAGAGACAGAGGAGAGAGAGAGAGAGAGAGAGAGAGAGAGAGAGAGAGAGAGAGAGAGAGAGAGAGAGAGAGAGAGAGAGAGAGAGAGAGAGAGAGAGAGAGAGAGAGAGAGAGAGCTTTTGATACCATCGATCACAAAGTACTTCTAGAGCGCCTCTCATCTTGCCTGGGCATCACTGGCACTGCTCTGCAGTGGTTCAGGTCCTATCTCAGTGGGAGACTCCAGGGTGTTGACGTGAATGGACAAAGATCATCTGAAGTACCTCTAAAATATGGAGTACCTCAGGGCTCTGTGCTAGGTCCGGTCCTTTTCACCGTTTATACTCTCCCTCTCGCTGATGTGATTGCCAAGCACAATCTAGGCTTTCACTTCTATGCGGATGACACTCAGTTGTACCTTTGCTGTGATCCCTCCCAGCCTTCGAGCACCTCAAATTCTCTAAACTCACTTGCTGCATGCATTGATGACATCCGATCATGGATGGCAGCAAATTTTCTAAAACTAAACGATGATAAAACTAACTTACTAGTTATGGGCAAACCTAGTGTTATTCAGAAATTGGAAAGGCTGACTCTCAAAATTGGCTCTGCCAGCATATCTCCAGTTGAATCAGCTCGAAATCTAGGTGTCATATTCCAAAGCGACCTCTCGTTAGACGACCATATCAGCTCCACAGTCAAATCCGCCTATTTTCAGCTTCATAACATTGCTAAAATTCGGGCTTGTTTAGATAAGGATACAACGTTCAAGTTGGTCCATGCATTCGTGACATCTCGTCTCGACTTCTGCAACTCACTGCTTACAGGCCTACCAGCATGTGCGATCAGGCGATTGCAGCTCGTGCAAAACTCTGTAGCTAGGCTTGTCTGTCGTGAGCGTCGCAGTTGCCACATTACTCCACTTCTCGCCGACCTGCACTGGTTACCAGTCAAGCAACGGATTGACTTCAAGGTTTTGTCGCTCACTTTTAGGTCTCTTCATTCTATGGCTCCAGCCTATCTTTCAGAGATACTACCCCATCAGGCAAAGCATCGTACCACTCGCTTTTCGGAATCCAACAGTCTAGAAATACCTCGTACAAACCTTAAATCCTTTGGAGACCGTGCATTTAGCTCGTATGCTCCCACAGCCTGGAACTCCCTCCCGACCTGCATCAGAACATCCCCTGACCTGACCACATTTAAAAGAAACTTAAAAACATACCTATTTAGGACAGCATTTAGTGGGTCCTTGTGATTCGTCCTCGATGTGCTTATGCGTGCTGACACTGTTCATGCTGCCACTAACCACATTTGCATGCTGACCCAGTGCATGTAACCCCTAACCATGTTATTCATTTTGTTTGTTTTTCAAGCATGATTTTACTTACTATTCTATTGCGTATCACTTTGCAGCAAATGTAAAGCGCCTAGAAAGAGATTAAGTTCTCTGAGGACGCTTTATCAAGTGCAATATTATTATTATTATTATTATTATAGAGAGAGGGAGGGAGAGACACAGAGAGAGACAGAGAGAGACAGAGAGAGAGAGAGAGAGAGAGAGAGAGAGAGAGAGAGAGAGAGAGAGAGAGAGAGAGAGAGAGAGAGAGGGGAGAGACAGAGACAGAGAGAGAGACAGAGAGAGAGACAGGGAGAGACAGGGAGAGAGAGAGAGAGAGAGAGAGAGAGCAAGAAAGGACAACAAGAGAAAAGAAAGAAGAAAGAAGACTGGGGAGAGGATGCCACAAGAGAAAGGGAAAGGAGAAAGAGATAGTGAGGGACAGGTGAGACAGAGAGAGAGGAGAAACAGAGCAGGACAGAACAGGAAAAGAAAGAGGAAAGAGTGAAAGAGACATGAAGAAGAAAACATGAGACAATAGAGACATGAAGACAAAACCAAAAAGACTGGAGATTATGTGGCCTGAGTAGAGACAGAGAATGAGAGGCCGACAGAAAGAGAGACTGGGAAGAGCAGGAAGAGACAGGCAGACATAAACAAGTGCTAAGATCAAATATCAAATGCTCACATGGGCAAGAAAGCAAATGACCACACCCCTTTCAACTGCACTACAACATGCACTAAGAGGCCATGTCTCATCACACCGTGAGAGGAGACACGGGCACAGGGCGGTCAACAACCAACTGCCATCATCACTCTGTGCCTCATCACGGTTGTCTAACCTGGTGTTCCCACGGCTATGTGACACTTTGACAGCTTCTGCTTGTCAGCACTGACAGGCATTCCACCAATGAAGACGTGGCACTTCAGGCCGATGAAGGCGCACCCAATCGACATTACGACTTGGTGTATTTGCACGGCAATCTCTCTGGTGGGTGCTAGTACTAGCACCTAAAAGCAACGAGAACGATGGATGGAAGCTGTCAGATGCAGATGTAGAAAGCAATCACTCGTGAGGTGGGATTAGATGACAAAAAGATGACTTTGAAATAACACGGGTATCACTAGTGCAGCTAAGCGGTTGATGCTTGAAGCACTAGTCACAAAACAACATACTCAAGATAGTTTGCTCATCTGTTGGGGCCACGATGTGATATCACAGCATCAAGTATCGCCATCACTGGCTGTCACACAGGTGATGTTACGTAAGACATATTGACTGCAGCTTAGTAATACCTAACTAAAACTAACATAGGTGAAGCTTTGTACCTGCTTTGACTCTCAGTTCCTGTTCCGATGCTAACAAATATACAGTTGAGGAAAACGTTTGTGCACCGTGAATTAAAAAATTTAATGAAATAATAATTGAGTGAATTTGATAATAATTCAATGAAAAACACGCACGAACTTTGTTCTCATACTTGGAGAACAAACGGTAAGCAACTGACTTGTCCAGAAACTCCTGCAATGCGGCAACGCCTGTAAACAGGACTGCCGAAAGTCACTGCATGCTCCACACGAAAAGTCTGTCGTAGGCAGGCGGATGAGACATGTCGCAAGTCGAAAGCAAGGCTGTACAAGCTGTATCCTTTTACTATTGCTTGCAGCAAAATTCCATGGGATGCTTTAAACGGCAGGTAAGTTTATCGAGATTGTGTTACGGTAAGCAAAACAGCCAAATTCAAAAGTGTCAATCAATGTCTTAGCCTTTTCTTGAACAGAATCACCAAGCTAACTACTGCAATGCATTTGTGAAGTCACAAGCCGTCATGTTAAAAAAAAATGCATGCACTATCAAAAGCCACCTTGCCTCTGACTGGGTCATATACAAATCTCAAGTGTAAAACCCACTTACTGTACATGGTTTTGTAGAGTTATATATGGAGATATCACACACGCATGCACGTGCGCATGTGCACACACACGCACGCACGCACACACACACACACACACACACACACACACACACACACACGTGAAAGATACACTTGTCAGCATGCATTCTGTTCTCACTCATCGCACTAAATTAGACATCTTTTGGTGATTGAGCATTCAGTATGCACCAAAAGTGTAGAACTTGCTTTCAATTAGGGTCACTGTGTGACTTCAATGAACTTGCATTCCATACTCTCATCTCAAAACCCATCTTTTCTGGTCAGCTTTTCCTACATCCCAGCAAACTTGCCTTTTTTTGTTCCGGTATGCTGTGGGTAAATACATGTGCACAATTCAGTGAATGTTACAAGATGTATGTCTTCCTAACGGCCGGACGGCCTTTAGTGTCTTCATGTTTGCTTTAGCATGCTGACCTAAGCATGATATATACTTGCTTTTACATGCCTGATACTGTGCATGACTCAGACCCTTAGAGAACAGACCCCCCTTTCATCGAGTTGCAAAGCCAAGATTGAGATTAAGCTCTCTTAAGGCGCAATACAAACAATCTATTTTATTGTTAATGAAAATTAAAAATATTATATCTGTATAGCACCCTAAGAGAAGTTGATATCTATACAGGTGCTTAACTTGTATCGAAGGGCTTGCACCCATAAACAAACAGAATTCGTCAAAAAGTACTTCATTAGCCTGGCACTAGGCTTAGGGTAGTTATCTTGCTGCCAAGTATAACGTATCTCCGAGCAGCGTACTTTAGCTTTGAAATTCAACTTTCTTGATCAATAATAACTTTAAAGTTCTTTGTTGACGATTATGGTGTTGGCTGATGAGTGGCTTGCCTAGTAGCCTGACCATAACACATAGAACGTATGTGGCAGAATATTTTAAGGCAGGCAAGAAGAGACATTCGGCATACATCAGTAGCTACATTTTTCATTGAAACTTGGGCTCTAAGGAAATGTGCTACAGCAGAAGAGACAATAAGCTGGTGTTCTATGCCTGGCCAGACAAGGGCGGTAAGAAAGAATCGCGATAGGAAGACTAAGGAATATAGACATAGGAAGAAGACTGCCGTCACACTAAACGTATACATACCAGTAGTAAGCATGCTTGCTTTTGGGCTGTCAACAAAGATTTTCGCACGATGCGAATAACCTTAGCATTCCTGGCATCGTGGAAAACCCTCTTACGGACTTAGAGAGTCTGAGCAGCTGCGGTCATGCTGCAAGGATGATTTTTTTTACACCGAGTGTATGTCTGCGAGCTGACGCACTTGAGCATAACTTCGTGGATATTCACTACACCAAACGCTTTCAGTAGCTCTAAGTAAGCATACGCATACATATATCTATGTATGCATAGACATACATACACACAACTGGTATACTCAATTCTGAGCCGTGATGGCACACTAGGTAAGGCGGTTGACCGAGGTCGTGGGTTCGATTCCTGCGGTGGGCGATTCTTTATCGCCACTGCAAGCGGTGGTGATAGCCGTAAAGGCTCTTCTGTCGCTATACAAAAAGAGGCTGTTTAATCAGCTAGGATTTTTTTAGACCTTTTTAAGGTCAGGCGAACTCGGTTGCTCTGTAAGGCAAGCGAAAACGATTATTCTACAACTCTACCGACGGTGTCAGCATGGGTGCACCGCCAACCGACGGACGACAATAGTACACGTGCAGAAAAACGACGAAAAAACGCCGGGAGTCACATGCGGCGAAACAGCAGACCGCCAGTAAACCAGCAGCGACGGCCAACCGGACAGGAGCACGCAGTCCCAGATGGAAAAGTGCCTAACGCACGCCCAGCCGTTCGGCGTTGCAGCCACCGCCATTTCTTGCTTGTCTATAGCAGCTGCCGCAAGCATCTTCACGAGGGCGCGGTGGCGGCGCTCACCTGCGGTACCCGGCTGCTCAGGTCCAGGCTTTCGAGAGCGACGATCGTGAAGACGCACGTCTTTCCCGTGCCCGACTTAGCCTGCACGATAAGATCTGAAAGCGAAAAATGCAAGAGCTACATGGCGCTAGCTGCTGCCGAGCTCTGCGCGAGTCGCGCCCAGAGGGTCTGGCGGCAGCACGAAGCGACGCAGCGCAGGAAGCGCCTGCATCCGTACGAGCGTAGAGGGGGGGGCGCGCAACTCTCGGGTTGGCGAGCAAGGAGCGCGGAGCTAAAGATCGCCAGGCGAGAGCCAACGAAGCACGAACCGAGTCCACACCGTCCGAGCGGTATGGCCCGCAGCTGAATAGGCGACGGCCGCTCGAATCCCGACTTGCGAAGTCCGTCGAGCACCTGAGGGTGGAAGGTGAGCGCCGAGAAGTCGACGTCTTCGAGAGTTTTGACGTCGTCAGTGCGTTTTTTACCGACCACGCTGATATCCTGGTCGCCTTCTGACGGCATGCTCGCATCGGCCGTCGCGCTCGGAGATCGCAGCGCACGGGCTTGCGGCTCGCAGGGCGCAGGGCGCCGACGCACGCGGGCAGCGATCCTCGCATGGATCCGCTGTGAGCGGCGCGGTTGAAGAGCTTTCGCTTGTCGGAGGCAATTTCTATGGGACGTCCATGGCCGCGCTGTGCCGGCGCCTGGTCGGCGGGTGCCTTCGATTCCGCCTGCAGGCCAGCATTCAGGGTGCGGCTGTGGTCGAACGCGAGCGCGACTTCGGTGGCGTGAAAAATTCGCTCTCGTTCTTTCGTACTGGTGACCGTCGATACGCTGCGACCGCCGCTGTCGGCAAGCCGCACTGCAATGTTGGTACTATCGGTCACGTTGACCACGGCAAGACGACGTTGTCCTCTGCAATCACGCTGGTCTTGGCTGCAGCTGGCAAGGCCGCCCCGATGAAGTATGAAGATATCGACCGGGCTCCAGAAGAGAAAGCTCGCGGAATCACCATCAATGCCTGCCACTTGGGCTACGAGTCGGACAAGAGGCACTACGCGCATACCGACTGCCCTGGACACATTGACTACATCAAGAACATGATTTGCGGTGCCAATCAAATGGATGCAGCCATACTGGTCGTGTCTGCTGCTGACGGCGTAATGCCGCAGACGCGAGAGCACCTCCTTCTCACCAAGCAGATCGGCGTCGGGAAAGTAGTGGTGTACATTAATAAGATTGATCTGGTCGACAGCGAGACTGTGGAACTAGTAGAGCTGGAAGTGCGGGACCTTCTGGATGAGTTCGACTTGGATGGAAGTAACGTGCCGTTCGTATGCGGCTCAGCTAAGCATGCCATGGAAGGCACTCGACCGGATATCGGTGAGCAGTCTATTCTTAAACTGGTGCAGACATTGGACGACTACATTCCAACGCCGATTCGAAACGTAGACGGCCCATTACTGCTTCCAGTGGAGCAAGCGTTCTCAGTTCCTGGTCGTGGTACGGTGGCTGTGGGCACCATCGAGAGAGGTAAGTAGGTAGCTATGTCTCCTCGTCCGGTGCCTTTTAATGTGGGCATTCTGGCCCTATCCAGGCGCCGCATGCTGGTTCTCCGATCGTATTACTCGCTAAGTAGCAGTGCTATAGATGCAAAGAAGGCGTCAGGCTGTGTAGAAAAAGGGTAAATTATTTCTGCCGCGATGTACTTTTTAGTCACTGTGTTTATAATGAGTAGATAGCATTGACCAGTCGCCAAACTCCCGGTATGGCGATAGCTAGATGCTGCAATACAAGTTTCTCGCCAGCTATGCAGTATCGTCTAGAAGGTGCATGCAGCATACTTAGCATTCAAAGCAAATCAGTAAACAATATAAAAAATATTAGATGATTCAACAGCCTCATTTGCGTAATGGCAAAAGAGTTTTAACGGCTATCACCAGGTAGGCCATGCTTGTTTTAAATGATGACATTCGTGAATCCATAATTTATTTATTATAAATAATGCATGTCATGATTGAATTATCTATGAAACCATTAACGTGGTCATAATATTTGAGCAGGATCGTTTCCAAACCGTTGTACTATCTCGTACAAATTTTGCAGTTTTTGCATGAGACTATCTGGGAGGTACTGCTAACTTTAACTCGGCTTCTATTTGCTTTCCTGTTGTCCTTTTCAAGCAGAATGGACTTGGACTCATCAGTCCATGGGATTATGATGCCAGTCATCTGCCGTGAAGAAAGTGTACAGTAGGGTCCTTAAGAGCCCATCCAGTTCATGTTTCTTGATGAGCATTTAGTGCGTTTAGCGACCCTCGAGAATGTAGCTTATTAGCCTCTTTTGCAATACATCCTTTGTCGACGCTCTTTCATTAATGACTACTGCTGACCCTAACAGCTCGCAAGCCATCGCTTCCCACACTTTAACACCCATCACATTCAGGCTTTGGTCGAAACTGCGACAGCGTGTTACCAGTGGTAACAATAATCTATCGCCCGACCTCCAGGTACCAAGTCTTCTGTAATTCCAGGATTTGCTCTGATTTCTATTTAGTGTGCCAGAAATCGTCTCTCTTCCTCGTATTGGGTAATTTGAAATAATTCATTCCGATTGCTCAACTGGCCTCTTAAGTGTCAAATTGTGTACCCTGACTTGATTCATTTTCTTGTGTGGCTAATTTGCACAGCCTCACTCGCACCTCACGCTTGCCTCACCAAATATTCTCCCACAAGTGTATGCTGGCAACTCCTATTACTACAAAATTCTGCTCGTCTAACCACTCGTGAATCTAATTTAGTCGGTTTTTTGTGTCCCTGTCTATATCCAGAATCATTTGTGAATCACAAAACCTTAATTGCCTTGTCCTTGATGTAGTCCGAAAAAATATCCTCCTCACCCTTACACTACTCAATCCTCCGCCCGACCTGTCCTCACCTGTACAATGCTTCAGCACGACACTTCTTGACGAGTTTGCTTCTTTGAGTTAGCATTCTGTGTGCCCTCGCCCAGATAGCTAATGGTTTACTGCAGGCATGAACTAGCTATCAGAACTAAGCTAAAGCTTGAGAAAACATGCAACAGATTAGGGCTGTCTGTCCATCGACTGGCATACGAGGACTATTTTAGATCTTATCATCTGTCGATCGTGTTTCCTTTGCAGCAAATGTAAAGCGCCTAGAAAGAGAAGAGTTCTCTGAGGTCGCTTTATCAAATGTATTGTTATTATTATTATTCAAGCTGTGGCTAACTCTAGCTTTTATAAAAAAAAAAAAGTCGATTCACCGATGCGCAATCCAAAAATGCTAGTGTCGACCATCATCCATCTCCTTTACCTCGGTAAGGTCAGCACTTTATTGATCTCTATGGCGACCAAGCCGATCTCTTCTCTCACTTTTTTTGTCGTCAAGATGGATAAGATCAGAGTTTCCAACCTTAAGATGGCATCCCTGCTGGAATCCTCTCCCTCATTTATGTGCAACTGCTCCATATCGACCTTCAAGCCTTTCACTAGTGGCCTCTTGAAGTTGATCTCCCAGTCTATGAATACTACTAGCCCCCTATACCCCTACCCACCGTTCTCCTTCTGGGATGCATAGATTTGCTGCCGTGCATAACTATTATCACAAATATTTCCGTACTCTGTTTTCGCGCCGGCCCCCCTGCACATTAAAAAAAAAAAATAATTGTTAGGCCACTCGTTAGGAAGGCAGCTGAGCACTTGCTGTTCTGTCTGCCTACTGAGTGTCCTATCAAGGACACGCGAAAGAGTAGTAGCAGACCAGCTACATTCTTATATCAAAACTTGAAACCTAGTAAGTTCGAGTCAGGTTTTGCAGCTCATTGCTGCTCAAAGTAAGCACTGCTGCGAGTGTATAGTGGCCTTCTCAGGAATGCAGACTTACATAGTTCGCCTGCTTATTTTGCTGGATCTTTTGGCAGCATTTGATGCATGTTGATCATCTTTTCCTTCTCAGGGATCTCTCAGTCACAATAGATATTCTTCTTCTGGCCGACGTAGTCGCCAAGCACAACCCAGGCTTTCATTTGTGTGCAGATGACTCTGTATGAAGGTTTTTGTCACTCACTTTTAGGTCCCTTCATTTTCTGGTTCCAGCTAACCTATCAGAACTACTTCGCAACCAGGCTAACCATCGTACCACCCACACTTCTGACTCAAGTTGGTTAGCAATGCCTCAAACGAACCGAAAATCCTTTGGAGACCGTGCCATTAGTTCGTATGCTTATTTAGCCTGGAACTCACCCTCAACTGACGTCACAACATTCCTGAATTGAAATTTCAAAAGAAGCTAAAAAGTGCTCCAGTTTCTAACAGCATTTGCTGGGTCCTTATGGCAGCCGTGATGGCACACTAGGTAAGGTGGTTGCTTTCACGACCTCGGTCCCGAGGTCGTGGGTTCGATTCCTGAAGTGGGCGATTCTTTATCGCCACTGCAAGCAGTGGCGATAGCCGTAAAGGCTCTTCTGTAAAGGTTCTTCTTTATACAAAAAGAGGCTGTTTGATCAGCTAGGATTTGTTTGTTTGTTATTTGTTTGTCCTTTGTTCTTGTGCATACTGTCGCTGTGCTTGCTACCACATTTGCTTGTTGACACTTAGCATGTTACCTCTCACCCAATGATCACGTTTCTTTTACAGTATGTTTGAAGTGCCTATAAAGAGATTAAGTTCACCGAGTGCACTATTCAAATTCATTATTACTATTATTACGCTGACCTGCAAGGCCCGCCACGACTTGGCTCCTTCATACCTAGCTGAACTGCTGCATCAGTTTCAGCCTGTTCGCGCCCTCAGGTCCTGTGTGGACGATAAATTAGCTGTCCCATTCCTCCGCTTAAAGACAGTTGGCGACAGAAGCTTTAGCTCTGCATGTCCTAGATTGAGGAACTCGCTTCCACAATTCTTACGCGACGACAACTACTCTCCTACTGCCGACTATGGCTCATCCTTTTCAGCGGTCCTGAGCTGCTACTTCCATTCTACTCACTACCTCAACTGCTCTCCTGACTCTGCTATGCTTCCCACATTCTCTTTGTTGCGTGAGACGAAGTCAGTTGGCTACCGAATGCGTACCGAAAGCCGCTTAGGCTGTGAGTGCGCTATACAAAACTCTCCTGCTTAACACCCACACGGTCTTAATGACTTTGTGGAGTTACTGACGGAGATACGTTACATTACATTACTATTAGTACTGTTATTATTATCACCTGTGCTGTGATTCCTTCCCCTCTTCCAACAGACTGACTGATTCGGCCCATATTTCGAGTGCTTAGAAAGAGACCTAGTTCTCTTAGGGTGCTATGCAACTGTTATATTGTTATATTGTTGTTATAACTGTCATTGGTCACCACTTCATGTCTTTCATGGGCAGCCAGACCAGCCTGTCGTGCATCCATTCCTTATGCCGAAAGGCTCGCATGAGTATAATGTATCGCTTGTTGGCAGAGTTTTTAGTGTCTGGCTTCTGGAGTCTGGCTTTTTGCTCTCGCCCACTTCATGCAGGGCATACTGCTAGCTAACAACAGAAAGGTTTGGCAAGGGCCCGATTTTGAGCTTAGTAACATGGCGTTAAATATTATTATTTGGGCTAGGCATCAGTATTGGTTAGTGCCTTACTTTACCTAATTGAACATCTAATGGAAGGCTTGCTGGAAGCCAATGGCTTGACCACCAGAGTTGCATTAGTGGTAAGGTGCTTGCAATTCATGGCCGACGTTGTGGTTTTGAGTCCTCCCAGAGACAAATCTTTATTGCCAGCTGCCAGCCACTAGGGCTTTTCTGCAACTGTATACATTCGGCTGGCTAATCAGCTGCTTTGTGTGTATATGACTTTGTTAGTCCAAGATATCCTGAGTTTTAGGGGTGGCAAGGAGCTTGGGGGGACACCGGCATAATTGATCGGTTTCTATGGAACACGTACGAGCATGCCTAGGATCATATGGTGACACTGCCTGGTTTCAGTTGAGGAACTGTGCCAAAATCAGGGCCTGTATAGGCAAGACAATTCGGGCTTATTTAGACAGGGCACATCTAAGTTGGTCCGTGCATTTGTGACGTCCAGTCTTGACTCATTTAACTCACTGCTTGCTGGTCTACCGGCGTGTGCAATCAGGCGCTTACACCTGGTGCAAAACTCTGCAGCTAAGCTTGTCTGTCGTGAATGTTGCAGTTGCCACATCACACCACTTCTCGTCGACCTGTACTGGCTGCCAATCAAGCAACTTCAAGGTTTTGTCGCTCACTTTTAGGTCCCTTCATTCTTTGGCTCGAGCCTACCTATCAGATCTACTCCCCAGCAGGCCAAGCATCGTACCAACTGCTTTTCGGAATCTAATTGTTTACCAGTACCTCGTACAAACCTCAAAGCCTTTGAATACCGTGCCGTTAGTTCGTATGCTCCCAAAGGCTGGAACTCACTCCCGACTTGTGTCACGGCATCCCCTGACCTGACCACATTTGAAAAGTGATTAAAAACTGTCCTATTTATGACAGCATTTAGTTAGTCCCTGTGATTCGTCTTTTATGTGCCTATGCATGCTGACACTGTTGCATGCTGCCACTAACCACACTTGCATGCTGACCCTGTGCATGTCATCCCTAACCATGTTATTCTTGTTGTTTATCGAGCATGCTACCACTAACCATTCGATCGTGTTTCCTTTGCAGCAAATATAAAGCGCCTAGAAAGAGACAGAGTTCTCTTAGGGCACTTTATCAAGTGTGTTAGTATTATTATTATTATTATTATTATAATTATTATTATCATTATACGACCCTCCGAACTGATTCACACGTTTGTGACATGGCTTATAGATTACTGCAGTCCTCTTTATGTGGTACTCGTGGCCTGTGCTTTTAATCGTCTTCGCCTGATACAGCACTCGTTTAGCTCGTCTTGTCTGTTGCCACGGTTTAGCTCCCACATCACACCATGACTATGACCTGTTTATCTGGTCTGGCAGAGAGGCCACCCGCCAGCTTCTGCGGTGTCTCCTCTGCTGCAGCACGCAGAACCTGAATTGTACAGAAAAGTTCATATGTTTATATAGGCCCAACACCCACCTCAGCCGACTGGTTATATCGCTCCATAATCGCTCTTCGTGGTTTGTTATTTTGCACACACAAAATAATTCGTTTGCCTAGACGGGATACAGCATCCAATTTGGTCCATGCAGATGTAACGTGCCATCTGTAAGTCACTACTTTCTGGTCTACATGCCTATGGGGTAAGGCACATTCCGTTTGGATTTTCAGTCTATGCAATAAGCTTCTTTCAGGCACCTATTGTTCCAAAAATGTAGGTCCACTTAGACAGGGATAGCACAGCCAAGTTGGTTAACAAAAATACTAGCTGATTCAACAGCCTCTTTTATATGGCAAAATAAGAGCTTTTACTGCTATCACTACCGCTTGCAGTGGCAATAAAGGATCGCCCACCCCAGGATTAGAACTCACGACCTCGGGACCGAGGTCGTGAAAAGCAACGCCTTACCTAGTGTGCCATCACGGCTCACCAATACAGTTGTGATATCCCTTTTTGACTTCTGTGACTTATGGCTCGCAGGCCTTCCTGCCCATGCAATTAAAAGATTGCAGCCGGTGCAAAACTCGGCAGCTAGGCTTGTCTGTCGTGAGCGTGGCATGCCACGTTACATCGCTTCTCACTGATCTGGTCCAACTAGCCGTGAATGGACGTCGAGATTTTGTCACTCACTTTCAGGTCCCTTAACTATCCTATCTCAGCCTATTTATTCGGACTACTCCTTGATCGGACTACTCCTTGACCTGGTACTTTGAGCAGGCTCATCCCGAGCCGCCTGCTCGTCTGACTCAAGTTGCTTAGCTTTGCCTCGAACCAACCACAAATTCTTTGGAGATTGTTCCCTCCATTTACTCCCAAAGCTTGGAACTCACGCTCGACTGACGTTACGACATCTCAGACTTGACATTTAGGAAGTAGCTAAAGTACCACCTGTTCCCGACAGCATTTGCCGGGCCCTTGTGAATTGTCGTTTGTGTGCTTATGCATGCTGACGCTAGAGCTATCACTAGCCAATTTACCCACTCTAATAATTAATAATAATACTACTATTATTATTATTACTATTATGTGTGGGTTTAAGGCTTTAGCAACTTCAGCAGCCTAGTCCTTTGCTACAAACGCGGCACAGGGCTGCTGCAATTAGGAGTGACCATGCCTTCGACTGGACATGTCCATGGCATTAAATGTAGAAATGTCTATTTCATTGCCACTAAGTGGACCTATGCACATCATCGGCCATAGCTTAGCACCTGCTGGTTCGAAGTCCAAAGCGCAACTGACTTGTTTGGAACCCCAGATACAAGTGACTCCCCATTTATTGAGTTGAGCTTTTTAGATAGCGACACATCCGGTGCCCAATCTGTAGAATTCAGGAATCGTTTATAATCTCATCTCGTAATCAGCATTTTACTAATCAGCATTTTCGCAAGCTTACCGATCTGGCATGCACATGCTGCACTGGACACTCGGTGTTTTCTCGAGCATGACGAATCGTCTGGCAGCTCTGCTGGGCTTATTTTGGCTGCCACTGGCAACAGGTCACCTGCAAACGTGTCACTCTCAGCTGCCGGCAACAGAGTCAGCCGCCTGGTGCAGCTCACCAGGAAGGCGTGGCCGATCAATGTTTTTGTTAGGTATCCCAGAAAAAAGGCATGCCAATTAATTCATCAGAGCATTGGTCTTACCTTTCTGTGGGGATTGGAGCCTTAAGAGGCACATTTTCACTGGCAGCAGCTCAGATTCGTCCTACCCAGTCTCTGGTCTTCCAGCTGCTCTGTTGATTGCTTCAGAGCTATTACAGCACCCCACCAGCTGCTCTGTTGGTTGCTGCAGAGCTATTACAGCACCCCACCAGCAGCCCCTTCGGTGCTCAATTCTGAACTTCCTGCATTCTTATTAGTCGGTTCCCCTAATTTGTGCGATGTCCTTTTGATTTTTCTTTACGCGACCAGGCCGTTGGCGGTAGCACTTGCATGCTAGAACTTGCATGAGAGAGCTGTGCGTACGGGTAACTTCTTCAAATTGTCAGCGATGAATGTTGATTACTTGTCCCGACAGCTGGCCGGCTGCGTTTTTTTTTTGCTGTTGCTGGATGAATCGCATTTTTGGTGGCATAATGCATTTTTGTCTGCACAAGAATGGCAAACTCTGGTCAGAGCATTTTGAGCAGACGTGCTTGCTTTCGGCTTTTGTCGTATGTCGCAATAGTGCTCGTTTGAGCAATAGCTGCTGTTTGAGAAAGTGAAAGCAAAAAAATCGCCGCCACGCCAATTCATTGTGCACGTAGGTGTACTGCGAAAGGGCGCGAGTGTCGACGTGATTGGCTTTGGCCAGAAGCTGGACACGTCTGTTTCCGACATCGAAGTGTTTCACGCGTCGGTGCCGGCCGCCGAAGCCGGACAGAACGTCGGCGTGCTGCTGCGCGGCGTGCGGCCCACGCAGCTCGAGCGCGGCGCGTACGTCGCCGAGCGCGGCTCCGTGAGCCAGCATGAGCTGTTCACGGCGCAGCTGTACGTGCTCACGAGCGCCGAGGGCGGCCGCCTCAAGCCGCTGACAGACGGCTACTCGCAGCCGCTGTACAGCAGCATCTGGTCGATCAACGCCTGTGTCATGCTGCCGCCGAAAACCATGGTCATGCCCGGCGACGTCACCACGGCCCAGGTGCTCCTGCGCAAGCCCATGGTGCTCCAGCCGGGCCAGCGCTTCTCCATGCGCGAGAACAAGTTCACGTCGGTCACCGGCATCGTGTCGGAAGTGTCCAAGGAGATCGGCGCTCACGTGATCCAAGGCTTCAATGCGCAGAAGCCCGCAACGCACAAGCTCGAGACCAATTCGCGCTCGGCCCTGAGAAAGCTGCGCAAATTCAGCAAGGACCCGTGACGCCCTTACCGCCACAACATGGGCCCCTGCCCCCGTGCTGCCCGTTTGGCCTGGCGCCGAACGATTGTCGCAAGCTCCGCCCTTCTGGCCTGCGAAGCCGCATGACCATGATGGTGAGCCGCACTGCTGTCAGCGGCGCCTGGTGCCGTGGAATGCTAGAGTGCGAACTGGAAGCTGTTGCTGCGTGTGTCCATGTGTGCGTGACGTGTCGATGGTCGCCCGGAGCAAGCAGTTTGGATGTGGTTAAGTGACTGAGGTTTTTCCCATCGCCATTGCGGGCTCAGTTCTTCTGAAACTCGCTGTGTCGACTTGCTGCGCTTCGCTGCCGGCGAAGTCCTTGCTGCTCTGCTTCAGAGCCTCATTAATACACTCTGGCTGCTGAAGCGCGTCTGTCTCAGCCGGTTTTGGGGTCTGCTGCTGATTTCGGCTGACTAGCCATGAGACTTGCTTAGTAATCCCTCTCGGTCAGTTTGGTGGTTGCACCAACAATAACAATAATAATACATTTGCATATCGCCCTTAATCTCCCTCTAGGCACTTTATATATGCTGTAAAGGAAGTGCGACGAGAAGAATTGGTCAGAGCTTCGTTATTGCTACTGGGGTAGTAGGCGGATGGGGCTTGCACCGGAAGTGGTTGTCTCGATTGCTGCCAGTCGACTGTGATTGAGCAGCCTGTCTTGCTGAAAAGCACATGATATGTGGAATTCACTTGGGACGCACAGTAAAAGTTCCAGCAGCTATCTGCACTGTAAGCAAGGCAACTAGCTACTGGTCGGCGACTGCCTTTTACCTAATTAGAACCACAATACGATAAGACTCAAATATGGCTACAAAGTTTGGCTGAGCGTCAAGGTGACAGCTGGTTCACGAGCAAGTTACGCATTCGTTCTCATTCTTTTTTTTGTTGAAGCTCTACCCCATACTGCTATTTTATAGGAACCGTGAATTATGTATCTCTCGGCATTTCTTGTATGGTGGCAAAGTTAATAGCTAGTAATACAGCTGAGGGTGGGCAACAAATCTGCTGCTATAGTAGGGCAACAGGCCGCTAGGTGGTAAGCTAGGTTAGTGTGGTTATAACGCAAGACTGGGGTCCATTCTACGGCCCAGTGCTCATTGGTGAGACAGTAATTGGCTCTCGGGAATTTTGGCAGTGCAGATATATTATATTCATTATTGATTACTGCAGCAACATTATTTTGGAAAGTTACAGGTCAACTCTTACGTCGATAACAAAGTTGGCAGCTTTTTTTGTTTTACTCTCTGGCAGTGAGCAACTGCTGACTGCTTGATCCCGAACTCTGTGTAGTTCGGGCTGGCAGAGCAGCTTCGATAGCAGTCTACAGAGTAAACTTTTTGAAGAGCCAATCGGTAATCTGAAAATAGCCTGTATTCAATGTACGCGATTAGAATGCCAAGGTCGAATACATTGCACTTGGCTCGTGTCCTTTCTCAGACAATGGCAGGTTGACTTGGGGCCATCGTGTTTTCACTCCAGTCGTCTGCTAGCCGCAGGGGGGGGGCAGCCGCAAGTGCCATAAGTCAGCCTCAGCGATGGTCTCTGCTCGGCGACCGCAATGGACGTCACGGTAGCAGCTTGGAGCCCAGTTGCAATTAAAAGCTAGCGTACTGCACCGGCAGTACACTGGTATTTGGGTCGGTCGTGAAAGTGGTTCTTTAACAATTATGAACTCCAAAGCATAATGGAGAGTGTGCTGGCTCCCTAGTTTCGATAGCTCAATCGTTACAGCACAAAACAGAGGTTACAGGATCCTCCCTGGCTTGACGAAAATATAATCACTTAGTCTCATAGTTTTCACTCTTTCTGTGTGGCGGTTTGGCTAAAGCCGCATCAATGCTCTCCGTGTTGATTCCAGTCCGTCGTCTGTTTTGCTACGGTCATCGTTCTTGGTTGCCTTCAGCTTTGTTGCTTCGTTCTAGCTGCCTGCTACAGCTCCACCCACCCACAGAGTGGTCATGTGACATAGATTTCGTTAGGGGGATAGTGTAGCTGTGACTCCCTAAAACAGCCAGGACAAAGTGAGTGTTACGAAGGCAGGAGAGTTTTCTCAAGCCCACTCGAAATCCGAGCGGCGTTCGGCACGCATACGGTAGCAAGCAGACTTGATGTCGCACAAAAAAAGAAGAGGATAAGCACAGCTGGGTCAGCAGGGCAGTCGAGAAGGCCTATAGCACGGAAGTAGCAGCTCTGAACGGCTGGAAATGATGTGTCGCAGTCGGCACCCGAAGAGAAACGTCGGTACGAAAGAATTGTGGAAGTGAACTTCGTAGTTATAGACATGAAGAGCAAATCCTTCTGCTGCTAAAATGGTCTTTGAACATGGGAATGAAACTGCTAATTTATTGTCCGCGGAGAATCCGAGGGAAGCGGAGGCTGAGACTGGTGCAGGAGTTCACTTAGTTGGGAAGTAACTATGCCACGTTGGGCCTGTTCGGTCACTGCAAGAAGTTTGCACTTGATGCGTTGATCAACCGATCTAACCATCGAAGCTTCTCCAGCAAAGAAGACAAGTGGCTGAACTTGTGTGATTTGTTGCCTTGCCTGGCTATAAACCATAGAACTCTGTAGTTGACGGATCTGCTAGATGACACTTTTACGACACAGGTTAAACACGATCGGGCATATGCGACTTGAACCTCGCCAGTGCCTCATCTGCCAGACCTATAATAATAATAATAATAATAATACACTTGATAAAGCGCCCTCAGAGAAAATATCTTTCTAGGCGCTTTACACTTGCTGTAAAGGTAACGCGATCAAATGGTTAATTGTAGTATGCTCAATAAACAACAAGAATAACATGGCTAGGGGTGACAGGCACAGGGTCAGCATGCAAGTGTGGTTAGTGGCAGCATGCAACCGTGTCAGCACGGACAAGCACATAAAAGACGAATTGCGGCGACCCACTAAATGCTGTCGTAAAAAATTGAGTTTTTAATTTCTTTTTAAATGTGGTCAAGTTTGGGGATGTCGTAACGGAAGTAGGAAGTGAGTTCTAGGCTTTGGGAGCATACGAACTAAAGACACGGTCTCCAAATGATCTATCGTTGTTACCGATCGTTCAAGTAGGAAAGTGTGATCAATAGTGTCGAACGCAGCTGATAGATTAAGCAGAGCAAGTGCAGTAACAGTGTCGCCGCCGTTCCCCCTTATGATGTCTGTCATTGGTCACACGATGGAGGGCCGTTTCAGAGGAGTGACGTCTCTTGAATCCCGACTGACATTTTTTGACAATTATGCCACAAGCTGCTTGGCAACAATCTTATCTAGAATCTTTGACAAAAAAAGGGATGAGTGGATGCTGGTCGATAGCTTGCTTTGACCTCTGAATTAAATAAATCCGACGGCCGATTTTAAACAGTTTGGAATAACCCATAAACCAGATGAAACGACACTCCCCCATGCACCTCATGGTGAATTCAAGCCTTTCTCAGATGCCGTTTACACCCGCCGCCCCATGGTCTGATGCCAATATGAAGAGCCCGAAGTATGGTATAAACAGGGACTCACTGAACGCACTGATGATTAGCCTCTCACGTCGTCCAAAATTCATTTAAAAGCCATGAAGAAGGCATGCCGTTGACTGCGCCTGCCATAGGTTGTTTGTTCGTTCTTGCCACCGGCATGGCCCAGAAGTAGAACCGTGCTCAGCATCTCCGTCTTTGTCCAGTCCTTCATCCAGTCTTGGACCAATTCACCCGTCTTTGTGACCTATGCACAAAAGACTGTATATGTGGAGCAAGACGGACCCTGTAAACGAGGCTGTCGTTTCGGAATTCTGAGCTAGATTTGCACAGCCTAGAGACATCGTGTGGCATTCGCTTTTTAAGTTTTCTTTCTTGTGCTGACATTGTTTCTGCTTACCACACAAAATCTTCCGCTTATCGTTAGCCCACCACAACCGTTGGCCAACGAGTGGGACAGCGGTAGCAATGGTGGCAGACGTGACAACGAAGTGTTAACTGCTAGTTGAATCAATAGCCTCTTTTGCATAGCGACAGAAGGGCCATAACGGCTAACGTGACCACTTGCAGCTGCAATAAAGGATCGCCCACTGCAGGATACGAACCCACGACCTCAGCACCGAGATCGTGAAAAGCAACCGTATTCCCTCGATCTCTAAAGCTATCAATTGGCTGTGCCGCCGACGACAAGTCAAACACAATTTATAAATGTATATTAGGCAGTAAGCTGCATAGATGTTCGGCAGAATCTGCAGTCGTTGTTGAAAAGTGCGCATCGAGCGGTAGAATTGAGTCGCGGGCTGTGTGCATTTAGCCTCAGCACTGGTGTCGATTCTGCTGCTTTTGACGGGTTGAGGATTGAACGACCTGCTAACCAAATGTAAAGCACCTAGAAAGAGATTGAGTTTTCTGAGGGCGCTTTATCAAGTGTATTATCAATATTATTATTAGACCTACACTCAGCCGAGCTCAGGCGTAGTCTCGACACTGGCACACCGTCACTTTGCAGATGATAAGGATGAGTTAAGATGAGGTTGTATCTGGTGATTAGTGAAAACTTTTAGCCGGGCGCGATGGCCTTGCCGGAAGCTATGGCAAGATGTCACGAATGGCACGAGCGTGGGGCTATCGTAGAAAACGGATGTCAATCCTTCTGAATCAAGCCAAATGTCTGTGGACTAGTCTTCGAATGGCGAACTCTTTTCACAATTGGTCTATCGGATTTCGGGAGCAGTATTCGAAGTCCTAGTTAATCAGAATGGGCATCCGGCTGATCTTTTACAGCACAATGCCGACCTGTTTCGGCCCAGGTGTGCTCGGGTTCTCGTTTTATGTGACCTAGATTTTGGGGCTCGAGCTGTGTGGCATATGTGATTCAATTTTCTTAGGCAGCAAGACAGATGAAATACATTTTTCGTACGAATAATCAGACTTACGGCAGTACCCACCTAAGCAGTTTTGCACCCCAGAATTTGCAAATTACCGGGGATTTTCGCTAAAAAAGATAGTAAATGCTCTGTCAAAATGCAGTTAACAATGGAGGACTCCCACTAAAGCTAAAACCAAAGTGTACTTGGAATTTTTACCTCTATGAAATAACCGGAAAAATGTAGTTGTTTTGACCATGACATCTCGTGGATCTAGATCCGAACACCGTCGAGAAAGTACGGGCTATTCTGGATCTGTCAGATGTTTGCCGCAAATGCGTGAATGACCAGATAAGTATGGTTCTCAAAAACTGAGCTAAGGTTTTGAGGCAGATTTCTACAACTACCGGTAGCAGCCCCAAAATGCGTGTCTGGGGCGCACTTAATCGATATGGCAATATTTCGTGTGCGTCATTGGTACTATTCAGTTTATCAATTTTTTTTAAGAGCTGAACAAAATCCTCATGTTAAGCTGGTAGTTTAACATTGCTCGGGTTTCCAATGTAAACAACGAAGATGAGTAACGAAGCTGATAGTGATGTGTCAAAATTAAGCATACTAAGCAACGTTTTGACTTACATAGTATCTTTCTGAAAGAGACGGCTTAGAGGCGCCGATCCAGTAAGAAACGCGTATAATCATTGGTTGTCCAGCACAGCGTTCTTTTACAGGTTCCTCGCATTAGCCGCTGCATCAACTCCTTGTTTTCAAGTGTAAAAGTCTTTCTGCAAGTCTAGCTGTACAGGAAATTTTATAATTTTATTTTTCTAGTTTCATCTTTGCGAAAAAGTGAACTGATTAGCTACTAAAAAAGTCAAGAAAGTTATTCGCTGTCGCCGTGAACTATTTTTGCTAAGAGACGCAATTTTTAAATCAATATTGGAATCAGTGTTAGATCCAAAACGCGACCGAGATTAAATCGTTCGCATGGGAGAAGAAATTAGGGCGCGGCGCTCGGTAGCCGAAGATATTAATAATAAGAGTCACAAAGGAGGGCAGCTTCGGGCCATGTTATGGTTTGGACGACTGCAAGCCAAATGCGTACGATAGTCAGCCGTCCTCTGCCTTCAGATGTGGAGCAGCAGGGAGCGAAGTTCGTCCGTCACGTGCGGAGTGGCAGCGCGCGGAAGTTACGTTTATTAAACCTCGGGCATGTGCAGAACATATTTTTCGTGCGTCACCTGAGCCGAGCACATTATGAGCCATGTGTTTGCGGCCTAGATCTACCCAAATGTGAAACCGCTACATCCAACCTGTAAAAATTAGCTTGTCGGAGGAATTGGATATTTGGTAAGGCTTCGTAGCAATTAGATTGTCTTTGCCTGACTGTTCGTAACTTAGTTTTAACATGGAACTTGAAAGGCGGGTTTCCT
The DNA here is from genome assembly GCA_009760855.2 of Cristatella mucedo. Taxonomy (NCBI): domain Eukaryota; kingdom Metazoa; phylum Bryozoa; class Phylactolaemata; family Cristatellidae; genus Cristatella; species Cristatella mucedo. The sequence continues at coordinate 169,759 of WPIO01000055.1, forward strand.
TATTTACGTGACAGTTACATTTCGACTGCCATATAGCCGTGATGGCACATCAGGTAAGGCGGTTGCTTTCACGACCTCGGTCCCGCGGTCGTGGGTTCGTTTCCTGCAGTGGGCGATTCTTTATCGCCACTGCAAGCGGTAGTGATAGCCGTAAAGGCTCTTCTGTCGCTATGCAAAAAGAGGCTGTTTAATCAGCTAGGATTTATTTATTTATATTGAGTCGGTGAAATGATAATGATAATAATAAAAACAATAATGCACTTGATAAAGCGCCCTCAGAGAGCTCGATATCTTTCTAGGTGCTTTACATTTGCTGCAAAGGGAAACGGGATTGAATGATGAGTAATAACATCCTTGATGAAAAACATTGATAACATGGTTAGGGGTGACATGCACAGGATCAGCATGCAAGTGTGGTTAGTGGCAGCATGCACAGCATAAGCACATGAAGGACGAATCACAGGTACCCACTAAATGCTGTCCTAAACAGGTGTGCATTTTAAGTTCCTTTAAAATGTGGTCAAGTCAGGGGATGCTGTGACACAAGTCGGGAGTGGGTTCCAGGCTTTGGGAGCATACGAGCTAAATGCACGGTCTTCAAAGGATTTGAGGTTTGTACGAGGTATTGGTAAACTGTTGGATTCCAAAAAGCGGGTGGTACGATGCTTGGCCTGGTGGGGGAGTAGATATGATAGATAGGCTGGAGCCAAATAATGAAGTGACGTAAAAGTTAGCGACAAAACCTTGAGGTCGATCCGTGGCTTGACTGAGAGCCAGTGCAGGTCGGCGAGAAGTGGTGTGATATGGCAACTCCGAAGCTCACGACGGACAAGCCTGGCTACAGAGTTTTGCACCAGCTGCAATCGCCTGATTGCACATGCCGGTAGGCCAGCAAGCATTGAGTTACAGAAGTCAAGACGGGATGTCACGAATGCATGGATCAACTTGGACGTGGTATCCCTATCTAAACAAGCCCGAATTTTAGCAATGTTATGAAGCTGGAAATAGGCAAACTTGATTGTGGAGCTGATGTGGTCGTCTAACGAGAGGTCACTTTGGAACGTGACACCTAGATTTCGAGATGATTCAACAGGAGATATGCTGGCAGAGCCAATTTTGAGCGTCAGCCTTTCCAATTTGTGAATCACACTGGGTTTGCCCATAACTAATAAGTTAGTTTGACCACCGTTTAGTTAAAGAAAATTTGCTGCCATCCATGTGCAGATGTCATCAATCCATGCAGCAAGTAAGTTGAGAGAATTTTAGGTGCTCGAAGGCTGGGAGGGATCAAAGCAAAGGTACAAGTAAGTGTCATCCGCATAGAAGTGAAAGCCTAAATTGTGCCTAAAAAGAAAGCCTAATTTGAAGAAAAACTAAACTTCAGATGATCTTCGTCCATTCACGTCAATACTCCGGAGTCTCCCACTGAGATAGAATCTGATGAAGTAGCAGCCAACTTGCCCCAGTTCGGCATTCACTAAAATGTTCTGCTGAACCTTTTTGAATGTTGATGCCTTGCTTAACCAAAATTAAGCAAATTAAAGAAGTGCATTTTCGGAACTTGAGTGAATTTCCTTAAAGACAGTTGGCGACAGAAGCTTTAGCTCTGCAGGTCCTAGACTGTGGAACTCGCTTCCACAATTCTTACGCAACGACATCTACTCTCCAACTGCCGACTATGGCACATCTTTTTCAGCGGTCCTGAACTGCTACTTCTATGCTACTCACTACCTCAACTGCTCTCCTAAGTCTGCTATGCTTCCCACTTTCTCTTTGTTGCGTGAGACGAAGTCTGTTGGCTACCGAATGCGTACCGAAAGCCACTTAGGCTGTGAGTGCGCTATAAAAAACTCTCCTGCGTAACACCCACATGGTCTTTATGACTTTGTGGAGTTACTGACGGAGATACAATTTGGAATAAAGGCTCATGTGATGGTTTTCATGGCGCAGTACTAACAACTGACAAGCATATACAATCGATACAATTAGGACTTAGTAGTCTTCAGAGTATTGATACCCTAAGAGCAAACGTACGTCAACGTCGAAAGCAAAAGTTTCAAATATCTAAGCCGAACGTCTTGGGTAACGAGCAGTTTATAGAAAAAATTCGTGGACTGTTGTTAGACCAGCATTTGAGTGTGCTTACAACAGCAGGCTTGAACATCCCAATAATTACATACTAATAATACAACAAAATAATAAAATAATACAATAACATATACTAATAATTACACAATAAGAATAATCTGCAAGAAACAAATGCAATTAGGCGACCGGTGAAGCATGGATGAAGGTCAAAGGTTAAAGGTAGATGATTTTATGAAGTACCTCTGAAATATGGAGTACCTCAGGGCTCAGTGCTAGGTCCGGTTCTTTTCACGGTTTATACTCTGCCTCTTGCTGATGTGATTGCCAAGCACAATCTAGGCTTTCACTTCTATGCGGATGACACTCAGTTGTACCTTTGCTTTGATCCCTCCCAGCCTTCGAGCACCTCAAATTCTCTAAACTCACTAGCTGCATGCATTGATGACATGTGCACATGGATGCCAGCAAATTTTCTAAAACTTAACGATGATAAAACTAACTTTCTAGTTATGGGCAAATCCAGTGTGATCCAGAGATTGGAAAGGCTGACTCTCAAAATTGGCTCTGCCAGCATATCTCCAGTTGAATCAGCTCGAAATCTAACTGTCATATTCCAAAGCGACCTCTCGTTAGACGACCATATCAGCTCCACAGTCAAATCCGCCTATTTTCAGCTTCATAACATTGCTAAAATTCGGGCTTGTTTAGATAAAGATACCACATCTAAGTTGTTCCATGCATTCGTGACATCCCGTCTTGACTTCTGCAACTCACTGCTTACTGGCCTACCAGCATGTGCGATCAGGCGATTGCAGCTGGTGCAAAACTCTGCAGCTAGACTTGTCTGTCGTGAGCGTCGCAGTTGCCACATTACTCCACTTCTCGCCGACCTGCACTGGCTACCAGTCAAGCAACGGATTGACTTCAAGGTTTTGTCGCTCACTTTTAGGTCCCTTCATTCTATGGCTCCAGCCTATCTGTCAGATATACTACCCCATCAGGCCAAGCATCGTACCACCCGTTTTTCGGAATCCAACAGTCTACAAATACCTCGTACAAACCTTAAATTCTTTGGAGACCGTGCATTTAGTTCATATGCTCCGAAAGCCTGGAACTCCCTCCCGACCTGCGTCAGAACATCCCCTGACCTGACCACATTTAAAAGGAACCTAAAAACACACCTATTTAGGACAGCATTTAGTGGGTACCTGTGATTCGTCCTTGATGTGCTTATGCGTGCGTGCTGACACTGTGCATGCTGCCACTAACCACATTTGCATGCTGACCCTGTGCATGTCACCCCTAACCATATTATTCATTTCGTTTCTTATTCAAGCATGATTTTACTTACCATTCAATTGCATTTCACTTTACAGCAAATGTAAAGCGCCTAGAGAGAGATTGAGTTCTCTGAGGGCGCTTTATCAAGTGAATTATTTTTATTATTAATTATTATTATGAATGAAACCGGAAATGTGATATATGGCTAGATAAAACAGATTTCATGGTTATACGTAAGAGCAAAGAAATAGCTGCTGATAACGGCAGGTTTCTGGTACCCTAGCCTGCACTAAAAATTTTAACGCGAACTGGTCGCTCTTCCTGTGGCGATCGTGGCCACTTTGGAGCCAGTGACTGTTGTAACTAGCCTTGAGACTGCTATTGCTAAAATTGTCGAGGTGTCAGGGGATGTTGTGACTTCAGTCGAGAGGGATTTCTAGGCTTTAAGAGTAGATAAATTAAAAGCACGGTCTCTAAAGGATCTTTGGCTCGTACGAGGGATAGCTTAAGTTTGAGTCAGAACTACATGTGATACGATGCTTTGCCCAGCGTGGTAGTTGTTCTGATAGGTCGGCTCGAGGCAGAGAATGAATTTTTTTTTAAAGAGTGACAAACCCGAAAAGTTGATACGCTGCTTGATTGGGAGCCAGTTCAGGTCTTCAAGAAGTGGTGTAATGTAGCAACTGAGACGCTCACGACTAACAAACCTAGTTGCGGATTTTTGGGCCAATTGTTGATGCCTGATTGCACAGGCTGGTATACCTTTAAGAAGCGAATTACAGAAGTTGAGACGGGATGTCACGAAAGTATGGGCCAACTTGGCTGTAATATCCTTGTCAAAGCTGGCAAGAATATATGTTAATATTACGTAGCTATAAGTTGGAAGACTTGACTGTGGAATGTGGAGCCGATGTAATCGTCTTGTGAAATTTGACTTTGGAGCAGGACACCTAGATTTCGTACAGATGCTACGGGAGATATGCTGCCAGAGCTGATTTTGAACGTTAAACTTTCCAACTTTTCTGAGTCACACTCTATGCGCCCATAACTAGTAAAAGGGTTTTGTGAGCATTGAATTTAAGAAAGTTTGCTTCCAGTCATGTGCGAATGTTGTCGATACATGCAGCAAGGGAGTTGAGAGAATTCGACGTGCTGGATGGGTGGAAAGGATCAAAGCATAAATACAGCTATATGTCATCGGCATAGCAACAAAAGCCTGGATTGTGCTTTGCAATGACATCGGCAAGAGGGAGAGTATACATTGTGAGATGAAGCGGAGCCCTGAGCACAGACCCCGTACTCCAGTGGTTCCTTTAGAAGTTCCTTTAGTGGACACCGGACGTTGTCTCTAATACCATGCAGACTGTTTCACTCAATATAAGGCAGACAAGACTGAATCGCTGAGACGCTGCTAGTCATGCACCTAATAAAAAATAAACTGAAAACGCTCGTGCAACTAACTGTTCAGGGAAGTCTGCTTATCCTAGGTAATGTGACAGCGCCCAACCTTCGCTATATGCCAGACGAGGAAGTGCGTTTTATCAATGTTCAGTATGCTATCTAGCCGGCTCAAGGAGGCCTCTTCTTTAAAGTATCGCATGGTTCCTTTTCTGTGACGATTGGATTGACTATGCAACTTAGTGAGCGCAATGCCGTGATCTCCGGTGCAGGCATGCCAACGAAATATATGTGCTTACGACCAAGCTGTGGTTGCATAATTGCTGCTACGTAAAAGCAAATGGATCAGGCTTCCTACTCCGATTAGTAGTAACCTATCACTGCCTGCATTTTTAAAGTTGGGTTTGAAAGGAAATCAGTGAACGTATTAATCAAAAAGCTCTGTTGGACATCGCGCCTGTACCCAAGCGAGCGTCATTAGTCTATGGCGGCCTTAATGCGATACGGCCAGCCACGCTTCGCCGGCTAGGCCAAGTCTGACCTTTGACCTGAGGTCGGACGGATGATGACACACCTTAATCTGGGCAATCGAGTACAAGAAGTTGATCGGCTGAGACGTGGAGTCTGGTGGCGCAGAGTGTCCCGTCGCTCAGTATCCACATCCCAGTGGATGGACGGACGGCGTTCGCTGACCACGATAGCACCCGCGGAAAGCCACGAGGACCCACTCACTGGCCGAGCATGCGAAAGGCGTTAGGCACGCTTGCTGTTATTGCTGTATATTCCGTGTTCTAATTTGTAATGTTGTTCTTAGCCTCTCCCTCGCTGAGCTGGAGCTCACAGCAAGATAAGGTCAAAGCCCCGCTAGTGAGTCTCCGCTGTGCCCCCCACTCTCATACCTCTAGCGAGATAGTAGCTGGTAGTTGAGCCGTGATGGCACACTAGGTAAGGTGGTTGCTTTCACGACCTCGGTCCCGAGGTCATGGGTTCGATTCCTGCGGTGGGCGATTCTTTATCGCCACTGCAAGCGGTGGTGATAGCCGCAAAGGCTCTTCTGTCGCTATACAAAAAAGAGGCTGTTTAATCAACTAGGATTTATAGTGGTGGAACAGCCGAGCTGCCTTCAAGATTGCTTGGGTCCGAAGGCGTGACTTCCTCTATCGGAACTTTTGTGTCGTTGTTGTCCACGGCACCCCAACCCCCCCCCCGTGGCTTGATGTACCTCCAGGGTCTCCCAGCAGCACTGTTTGGTTCGCATTATTGTTGGCCTATGCGCTATTGTCATAAAGAGGTTTAACCAAACTGCCGCTCGTCTTGCTCTAGGTCGGCCATAGCGATGTGGCATCGGGCAATGTAGCTGTGACAGGGTGTGGTCAGGCGGGAAATAGCCTCCAACACGGGTGTATTTCGTCAATGCTCGCAGTGTTACATCGCACAGTCGCTCTCCCCTCGGTCCTGTTCTGTTTCCCGCTGCCTCCTCAACAACAGCAGCGACTCAACGCTCGTCAAAACAGGAACTCATTCAACCATAATCTTGTGTAACTCATAAACAAATAAAACCATTAACTCACAATAAACCATAAAACCACATTCTGTCGGCGCACCCAGGTGTTGGTGTTGGTGCTGCACCTACAAGTCGCTAACCGTAGTACGAAATGCAGGCATCGCCAGCATTTTTAAAAGCGTTGGCTGAGACCAGTACCGTTGGGAGCGCTGCGTCTGCGGCCTAGTTCTGCTCGGACGCACACCGCGTTTGTAAGAGCGGGCGCTCGCCAGCTTCCAGCCACGCGAAGTGCTCGTGACCTGAACCTCCTAAACGCAGGGTGGTTTGTGAACACACGCATTACAGTTCAGCTTGTTGTTACGACGGCGGTGTGTTGTGAAGATAGAGACCAGATAGCTACAGCGACAGTGGGGGAAGAAGACGTCTGAGCATGTCCCTTTTCAATTTACGTTATAGCTTACTCAGCTAGTACTTTTAGTAGTAGCTAGTACTTGCTGGTAGTCAGCTAGTACTTTTTATCGCGCTGGATTCTCAGATAAGCGGTTCCAAGAAATTGTCCTTCAGATTTCAGAATAATAAATATCTTGGCATTCATAATCTGGTTAATAGGTACGCTGCTATTTCACTACCCTTTCCTTAAACACGGGCCTTCCTCGCTGCAATAATAATGCAGTCAAACACGACAAACTTTGGTATGTATCATTGTTTGGCTTCGCCATCTCTGTAAAACATTACAAGCTGATTTAACAGCCTCTTTTGTGAGAAATAGTAGAGCCGTTACGGCTAAACGCACCTAATTACAACAGCACTTAGTGAGTCCCTGCGAGTCGGCTTTTATGTGCTTATGCGTGCTGACACTGTGCATACTGCCACTATCCGCGTTATTCTTGTTGTTTATTGAGCATACTACCACTAACCATTCGATCGCGTTAACTTTGCAGCAAATGTAAAGCGCCTAGAAAGAGACTGAGTTCTCTATGGGCGCTTGATCATGTGTGTTATTATTATTATTATTAATATAACCAACGCTTGCAGCGGCAAAAAGGATCGCCCATTGCCGGATTCGAATCCACGACCTCAGGACCAAGGTCATGAAAAGCAACCACCTTACCTTGTGTGCCATCAATGTTAAGCAGCATAAAACCGGAAGCTATGGAACAGACAGTCCTATGCCGCCCTGAGCTTCGTACCTGCGCGCTTCGGCGCGGCTGCTACGTCTGCCTCGCCGGTCCCGATGCGCCGCCGCGCATCGCCGCCGCGGCTCGCCGCCGCGCATCGGGATGAGCTAGCATCGGTTACCTGCGCTTTACCTGAGGCAAAGGACTTTATTTAAGGAGTCGCTGCAGCCGTTCATCGCATTATGAACGCGCGGGGAGGACCGGTTCGCGTCGGCCTGGGAGTAAAGACGTCGCGCGTCATTAGCTAGTTACGGCTGCCGCTGATTAATAACTCCCCGGGGTGCGCTTTTCAAAGGCTCGCAGAGCGCGCCCGCCGCCCACCGCCGCCGGCTCGCGGCGCCCGCCTAATTTTCAGTTCGTAGCGGCGCGGTCCTCGGAGCAACTATCGCGGCGACGGGCGGCGGCGGCTGGCGGCGGCCGCTGCAAGCAAGCAAGCCGCGCTCTCCCGCCCGCCCGCCGCTCCCGCGGGGCGTCAAACTCTGCACAGCGAGCTGCTCGGCTAACCAGACTCGACTGCGGGAGGCCCGGACTCCGCCGCCGCGGCGGCGGCGGCGGCGGCGGCGGTGGGTGGGGGCGGGTCTCGCCGAGTGCAGCGCCCGGGTCGATTAGCCCATAATCGACGCGCTCGCTCGCTGCCTTGACGACAGGATGGAGACGCGACCGGGTTTTCAGGTATCGCTCCATTAGCGAGCGCCCGAGCGCCGCCGCGGCGGCGGCTGCGCTAGCGGTCGGCCTATGGGAGTTGCTGTTGCGCCGCGCGTCGGCAGAGGGCCGAGGCGGGCTGGGAGAAAATCAATGGAAAATTGATTTCTCTTCGGCCGATTTTCCGAGGAGGACGCCATTGCAGAACCAGCCGCGCAGCGAGCACCGGCCGCCAGCGTAAGTGCGCAGGGCGGCCGCCGCCGCGAATTGGCGCGACTCTCTAATCTACTCCGCACGCAGAGGTGTCGTCGCGCCTCTCTCGCGTGCCACCTCGCGGCGGTTGACGACGAATGACCGCTTGAAATCAGACTACCGCCGCTAGCGGGATTATTCGCCGTGCAATAGCGCGGCTTGCACTGGCCGGCGGGACCAGCGACATATCGACGGATTGCGCGTTTTCCGTAACAGGTATGGCGGCTACTGGACCAGCGGCCTAATGGCATCAGCGATGGACGTATAATGCTGCACTCTCATCATGAAATGGACTGCGTTAGCGACAGCATGCTGGACCGCAGCAATGCTTTTAGCGGAACCAGGCCGCGGCTCGACGCTGCTGCCCTTTGAAGAGTAAGTCGTGCTGGCGCTGCCGCTCGCCAAGCGCCGCGCCCAGCCCCCGGGGGACGACGGCCGCACTAAGGTCGCCGAGTCGTCGTGGCCGCGGCGAGCAGCAGCCCGCACGTTCGCGAACGTTCTGCCAGCTGCGCTCGCCCAGCCGGCGAAGTGCACCGCGCTGCGCGCGCGCTGACGGCCAGCCGCGAGCCGCGCCCCCACCCACCGACATAGGAGTCGGTGTTTGGGGCGGTGACAGTGACAGTGGCAGTGGCAGTGGCAGTGGCAGGCACTCGCCTTTCGACCCTGCCGCAGTTCGGTGAGCCGCGCCGCGGCGGCCGACGATTCGCGCTTCGTTCGCTAAAGAGCTCACTTCGCTAACAGCCGCGCGCACGCGCTCATTCATAAGTCCAAGGCGGCTAATCCCCGCAGGAAGGGCCCGTAGCGCGTGGGTGCTGGCGGGAGGCGGGAAGCACGGATGCGCCGCGTGCTGCGGAGGCGGCGGCTCTTGACCTCCGGCATGCCAACCGCCGGCCCAGCCCACTCTGGACGTCGCGCGTGCCGCAACGGCGCGCGCCAGCTAGACTGACGTGGCTGGTCGGTGGAAGCAGCGACGTCCGACAGAGTGGGGGTGGGGGTGGGTGCAGCCCTGAGGAGTCGCCTGAGCTCCGACTGAGGCTGCACGCTCCGCGCCGCCTCCGGACGCCACGCGCAGCCTAGTGGCGCCGCCACTAGTCGGCGGCAACCGCGGCGAGCGACCTCGCAGCGACCCCGAACGCGGTGCAAGCATTATGACGTGCGAGCGTTACTAGTTACTATTGCGCTCTTCTGCCGGAAATTAGACGGGTAGGTGCGTCGCTCTGCGAAGGATGCAGGTTCCGGAAGTTTGAGTGTCGTAAGATAGTCTCGCGTCGCAAGTAACGTCGACGCCACCAGCGCTATGGCGGCCGTCTTGGAGCAGAACAACCTCAATTATATATTGTAAAAGTACATATTACTGCAACACACGCACGCACACACACACGCGCACACACGCTCGCACACACACGCACACTCACATGGCTTAACGAACGTAGCGGTGTATGGCCTGGTCTTGAGAGGCATTTTCGCGCTGCGGACGGTCCGATTTCCGGACATTGGCCACCGAGGATTCTGCCGCAAATATGCCCAAGTGCTCGTTAACTATGTGCTAACCGCTGCTCTTTGCATCCGAAATAAACTAGTGTTACTAGATAGCAGAAGTTGCTGGATTATAGACGGCGAAATGTTGTGCACGCATTCTAGAGTCTGCTAGTTAGAGGTAAACTCTCCGAAGCTCGAAATCCGGGCATCTTACATCTACTTTGTAAATTTGTTAAAAATGCAACAATATCCCGGCCCTACATCGCTACGTTGAGTATAGGCACACCTTAGTATTAGTCGAACGAGCACAGTAATTTCAAACACAGATTTCGATAGTCCTGTTTTATAAGACGGCAGCCGCAGAGCTCATTTGTGGCGGCAGTTAGATGTGGAAAATGGACGCTGTTACAAGCGTCGGCTTGACATGCCCACCATTTCAATACACCGGCTGTGGCTGACCTGCGGCGTGCCTGCGACGCGCCTGTAATGCGCCATGTTTTCCCCTTTAATACCTAAAACTGTTCACGCGGAAAAGAAACGATGGCGACCTCTAAACTAGAATTTTCTATTTCTGGTTCGTGGAAATATCGGCCTCGGCGAATGTACCTTGGTTGGGAGCGAGGCCAGCTATCGCGGTGCCAGCGGCTTGTCGTAATCCTGCAGAGTAGCGTTTGCCCTTGTCTACTGCTTGGACGGCGCTCTGCTTGCAGCTGCCCAGCTGCCACGTCACGAGCGCTCTGGCTTCCGATGTCCAGCCTGCCTGCCTTGCGAAGCAGTGGCTTCCAGACTTTGTGCAATGACCAGTAGCCGAATTCGCTCGCACGCCCATCCTGCTGTTCTGGTTGACTCTTCGGAGGAAGATGCCCGCCATAGGTGGCTGGTTGTTGAAGTTCTCCGGTCGCTTGGTGGGCCGTCGTCACCGATCATTTTCAATAGCTGAGACTCGCTAGCGAAGACGCCAGTTTCTGCCTGCTGTCGCACAACGGAGCTGCCATATTCCGGGGCCCTCAATTCGAAAGAGAGAGAGAGAGAGAGAGAGAGAGAGAGAGAGAGAGAGAGAGAGAGAGAGAGAGAGAGAGAGAGAGAGAGAGAGAGAGAGAGAGAGAGAGAGAGACAGAGAGAGAGAGACAGAGAGACAGAGAGACAGAGAGAGACAGAGAGAGACAGAGAGAGACAGAGAGAACAAACGCTCGCCGTCCTCCAGCTAGTGCACAGGTCTGCCTTTGGCTGCTGCTGTCTTTCACATGCAGCAGAAAAAAATTGTCTTTGCGTGTCTTCCACTCCGGACTCTCGCTCATCGGAGGCGGCAAGCTTCTGCCCGGACGGGAAACGAATGCCTAAGCAAGGCCCTGATTGGCAGGATTGAACGACGATCCCGGTGTTTCGATTTCTCCCAGATGCTGTAAGCTGTTGCCATTCTCGCGAAGCCGGCGAAGCAAAGGCAATCTCCAGGATAGGCTTGTGCATGCTCCGGTGGGTGCTGCGACGGTTCGGGGTCAGAGGGCACGTGCATGGATGCGTGCATGCACGCGCGAGCTCGCTCATGCATGCATGCTCGTGGACGGTGAGCTTGTGTCCGTGCATGCAAACGAAAATACACTCATCGTTGCGAATGGGAGTGTGGCAGCTTTTGCGGCTGAAAAGCTAGGCTACAAGCGCAGCACTCGTTATGACGCTAGACTCAGCCGACATGCGACGAATACAGGTGAAGCTCAGAACCTTTGAACCATGGGGCAATCGACTTGTAGGAGCAGTACTAATGAGCCTCCGCCGCGCAGGTATGCCGACAGGAGCAGAACACGACAGCAACAAAGGACTCCCATAACGTAAGACTAGTTCACATCCATAATGAAGTAGAGAAGTCGGTTCGACAGCAAGGGAGGTTCGCAGGCTTCCAGAGCCAGCCATGGCATACAGCAATGCGTGTACATCGTCCAGAGCATCGCCTTTTCCTTGCCCGATTCGAACTCTTGAGTGAACTCTTGGTTGGCTCAAAGCCTCGAGCACAGCTTCCTGAGCTTAAATGGCTGGATATTTCAGGGCTTCCGCTTTCCTGCCGCCAAACCATAGATTATCGCATAGTCGGTTCAGAGCCGTTGTAATGCAGAAACTGAGAATATTAAATATCTCGGCAGCAATAATCTTGCGGGTCTAGCTCATCGCACAGTTTCAGTAAGTACACGTGCCTGGAGTGTGCATGCAAAGTCGACACGTCCAGGCACAATATACAATGCTTGCGCACTCGACTGCAGGCTCAGCATCCGAGAGGCTCTTCGTATCTCCCCTACTCACTCGCAATCTTTTGGCACGAGTAAAAAAGTAAAGTAAAGCATTGCCGATTCAACGGTCTCTTTTATTTGGCAGCAGAAAAGCCGCGATGATAGCTTTTGCTCAACTTTCGGCTGGCAGTAAGGAACTGCCTGCAGCAAGACTCAAACCTATGAGTTGAGCTGTGATTTGAGATCCTCTTAGTGCTGGGCCAGGACCCCGGGATGTGGGAGGTACATCCGGAAAATGGCCACGAGCCTTGTGCCTCTATTTTTCGAATGCACGAGGCATGAGGTGAGATCTAAATGTTTGGTGTTGAGCTGAGTTTGCATTGAGTGAGGTAGCGTCCAACGATTGGTATCCCTGTGCAAGCGTTTGCCTCAAGCTTCTTTAGAAAAGTTCTACCTGATTTAACAGCCTCCTTTTGTATAGTGGCGGAAGAGCCTTAGTAGAGGCTATCACCGCCCCTTGCAGCGGCAATATAGGATCGCCCACAGCTCGTGATTCGTATCAGCGACATCGCGATAGAGAGGGGGAAGAGCAGCACTAGCCTTCTGCTAGTTCTTGGTCGTCCCCATTGTTGCCCATTTTCTTCACTGCCATCGTCATAAATCGAAATCGCAATCTTCTGCCCCCTTTCATCGACACTGCTGAGGCACAGGACTCGGATAAGAGAACTGGTCTGCCGAAAGGGCACACACAGTTTTGGCATACACATATTAAGCAGGCAGGGCAGTTGGCAGGCAGCGTTGTATACACAAGCAGTTCTTCTTGATGAACGAGCACAAGTCTGGTGCCTCACTTGCTCGGATGCTGCAGTGGCTGCCGGCATTTCCACACATTTCCAGCTCGAACTGACGCAGGCTCGGGCTGCCCGGAGGCGGGGTGCCGGGGGTGTGTGCCGGGGGGGGGGGGAAGAGGAGGGGTAGGGGTAGTGGCAGCGGCAGCACAGGGAGCTAGCACAGGACGCCTTGTCTTGCTAGGCCCGCCCGAGGTGTCAGGCCGGTTCTTGCACTCGCATGCGTCAGCCTGCACATTGTAGCCCCAGTCGAATCCCTCATGAGGGGCACTAAATGCTTGTCGGGGCGGCTCAACTGCATCATCAGCAGCGGCAGCAGTAGCCGCTTGAACTTGCTCAAGGAGATAGCTATCCCTCCCCTGCTAGCGACTGTCGAGCCCCTTTGCAGATAGTCTTGCAGTGCGCCAAGCAGACCATTCCAGCCAGTGTGCAGAGCCGACAACTCTAGGCCGTCCGACGAGGCAGAGAATATCCAGCAATGCAGAAAAACGAAAAAGACACAGCATTCGAATTCACGAAAACTGCGTAATTTAAACGCTGCCATGTAATGGGCAGCAGCAGCAGCAGCAGCGCCGAGCCGTACCCGAGGAACAGCCGCTTGCTCTGCTCTAGAATTTGCCGGCTTCTCATCGCTGTTCTGCTTCCTGCTCCCGTGCAGGGATGCTCCTCGATCGTCCCTGATCGGTGGCTGACTTGGGCTCTGCATGCCTTCGCTTTCCTTTCCTATCTGGCAGACGTCCGCTGAACAGTATTGCACGGGCACAGGCCTCGATCTCGTGCGAGATGCAGAGAGAATAGCCTGCTGTCGAGCGTGCCGCTCTGGCAGTCCCCCCTGATGGCCGCCCTCGCCGATTTGGAGGGACTTTACGGGCTGCACTGCTTGATCTGAGGGGCCTATCAAGCGGCATTCCGGCTGCGAGGGATGCAGCTAGTATGTACCTACTCCCTGTGCGTGCATGGGTGTATGCATGGGTGCATACATGCGTACATTGGTGCATGCATTGGTGCATGAGTGGGTGCATGCCTGGGTATGTGCCTTGGTGCACCTGCATGTGCTTGCGCGCGTGTGTGCTTGTGTGTGTGTGTGTGTGTGTGTGTGTGTGTATGTGTGTGTGTGTGTGTATGCACGTGCTTGCGCGCATGTGTAAGTGCCACTTGAGTGTTGCTACCCATCGATTGGGCTGCTTGTCTTCGGTCGCATTCATGCAGCTGTTTGGGAAATAGCCGGGCTCTTGTGTAAACTATTTGTTGGTCTGAATTCTACAGCTGCCTCTCTGAGAGCTGGCTGAGAGCTGTGGATGCTGAGAGTGGAGTAGAGCACTGCTCTGCTGCAGTTACCATGGCAGCACGATGGATTGAGGTCAACTCCCAGCACCCAGCATTGCCAGCACGCCCAGCGCCTTGTAGGGAGGAGGAGGAGGAGGAGGAGGAGGTACACCCTGCACCTTTAGGGGCTGCAACCCCTCAGGTTTGCCGAGCAAAACTCCTGCATCCCTCGACAGCCACTGCCAAATGACTGTTGCTAAAGGAAAGCTTACCTATTCCCTGATGGCACAGCAAAATACTGCAGGACCGAGGGCATTCGTTGGCTGTCGTCCTGCTTGCAACTACCTGCCTTTGTGTCTCCTTGCTGACCGGAAGGCACAAACGTGCCAACACCCGAGACCAGCTCTGGTGCATGTGTAGTTATGCAGGCAGCGGTGCAGGACTTCTTAAAGGCTTGTTCTGGTTGCTCGTTCATAGTAGTTTGTTTGCTCTCAGGCTTGCCGGCAGAGGAATGCATGCTGAAGACGATGGTTGGCGCATTGTCACCGAACTCCCAGAGAGGCTAGTCTTGCATTCGAGTATGTCTGGTAGCATGCAGCATACATGAAAAGATCCTCTGTGTGTTCATTGCACACGTCCTTAGACAAATTTAGCATCATGTTTAAGTGCAGATAGAATAAATAATAATAATAAATAAATCCTAGCTGATTAAGCAGCCTCTTTTTGTACATCGACAGAAGAGTCTTTACGGCTATCACCACCGCTTGCAGTGGCGATAAAGGATCGCCCACGACAGGTATCGAACCCACGACCTCGGGACCGAGGTCGGGAAAGCAACCACCTTACCCAGTGTGCCATCGCAGCTCACCAAGAATAGCAGGTCTCACGTCTGTGCCAACTTGGAGATGCCGCCACCGAGGCTAACAATTCAGCAGATAGAGCTGGATAGACAGAGCCTAAGCGTACTAAGTGTGGCGTGCCTGGCTACAGTCACAGATTGAAACGAACTGCAATAGCCTTTCCCTGTCCACCTTAGGATGACCATCAGCTGGACTCTCGTGGTGCAGCTATTAAGCTAAAAGCTTGGCAATGGCAACAGCAGAGGCATCGGGTGTGTGAGCAAGCCTAACGAGCAAATGTAAAGCGCCTAGAAAGAAATTGAGTTCTCTGAGGGTGCTTTATCAAGTGTATTACTATTATTAATATTAATATTATTATTATTATTATCATGCAGTGATGAAGAGTTATATCTCCCAAAATAATTTATCCCTATGCGTCATGAATTATCATTCACATAACAAGAACAGATGGAGCCATGGCAGTGGAGCTTAACAAAAAAATTGCAAGGTCAACTATAATTAAATGTAGCAACAGTTTTGGTTTTGATCATCTGACATCCTTGAACTATCAAGGTCACGGTCTCTGTCTTAATATCCCAAACAATAGAATCAATGAAAAATCAACTGATTCAAAAGCTAAATATTATAAAAAACTTCAAGAGCCTCAACTTATGCAGGAAATTTAGCAATTTATGTAACCAATTTAGAAAGATAGATAAAAGAATTAAGATATTAATTAATAATGCATGAAGCAGAATATCAAGTTTGTGAATGCTTGAAGACATGTGTAGCACTACTGACCGTACATGCACCATCAGTTTTAATCATCACCCCATTGCATGTAGAAAGAAGCCAAACTCAAAATCCAAATTTGACGTTGGTCGGTTGGATATTGGTTGAGTTATGGAATTTAGGAACGTTAAAAAAATGACTTCTGGGGAAAAGCTTCAACGAAAGCAAGAGAGGATCTCAAAGCATGAAAATCGATGTAACGAAGCCCAATTAACTTGAAAAATGTATACGATGGTTAAAGTATGCAAATCAATTCTTAATCAAATATTAAATTAACTATTTCACATTGATCGGATCCCGATCAGTGGAGTGTGACATTTGCCATGCACCAGGGCAGGCTGTTTACAAAAGGGGTGGTCATTCTAAAGGCCAGCTTTCAGAGCATTCCGGTAATGGCAGCATATTGGGGGATGGGAGAGTCCCGGGGTCTTATTAAATAGTGCAGGTCCCAAGAGTGCATATATTTGAAGGGAGAGCATTATTTTCGTGACGCATAGCACCGACGCACTGACCTAGCTTGCCCTCATCAACCCCCTCTTGTAATGTATCTCCGTCTGTAACTCCACAAAGTCATAAAGACCATGTGGGTGTTACGAAGGAAAGTTTTGTATAGTGCACTCACAGCCTAAGCGGCTTTCGGTACGAATTCGGTAGCCAACAGACTTCGTCTCGTGCAAAAAGAGAAAGTGGGAAGCATAGCAGAGTCGGGAGAGCAGTTGAGGTAGTGAGTAGCATGGAAGTAGCGGCTCAGGACCGCTGGAAAGGATGAGCCATAGTCGACAGCAGGAGAGTAGTTGTCGTTGTGCAAGAATTGTGGAAGCGAGTTCTACAGTTTGTTGTGAGTAATGAAAGCTTTAAGTACTCGGTCAGTGTTCTTACGGTCAGCTTACTGCCTTAGTGCCCTGGACATTTTATTTTTAGACTAATAATATCCGATTAATATTTTAGACTTTGATTTTTCTTGGGTTTGGGCTTTTACATCATTTGATCGGGATCTGTAAATGGTGCTTTTAGGACCTTGACAGCTGTCAGTGTGCCTAAACAGATCTTGGTTAATAACGGCTTAAATGTAAACTTAATCCCCTTCATATCCCGCGAATCGTCTAGAATAATCTTTCACAAACTGATTCCCAATGAATAAGCCCTCTTAAAGCAGACCAGGAAGAAACAGCGATTTACTAACTGCCGATGGCTATGATGAGTAAAAATATGGAAGACCGACTTTCAGGCCAATAAACTATAACCGGAGTTCAATCGATTCAGAGGCAATGGCTCTCTTAGAGGTTCGCCAGTGGCTGCAGCTTACATGAGACAGCTAACGATAGGTCTCACTTAAAACAATGCCTCAGCACTTCCGGTTGCATCAGAGAGAAAGGTGGTTTACAGCAATCCGTGTAAACATATGTATGGAAAGTAACAAAATCAGAAATTGCATAGAGTGGCCGATCCCACCTGAGCCCCTTTGATGCTATCAGGTTTATAGTGACCTTTGGTTGTACTGTTAATTAGTACATTCTGAAAGGATTCCATGCTTCTTTTGAGAGCCACTGTGGTCTCCATTTCGGGCTCAGTAGTTGCTATTTTCTAAACTCAAATGAGAAAATCTCCACCGGGTCTATGTTTAGCGAAAGCTTTTAATAACTTGGTCGAGGGACTGCTTCCGGTGTGAATATCTCTTAAAAATAGTTTTCCAAATCTTGTTCAGGTCATTTGCCAAGCACTGCAGCTTCAGATTGCTTTTATAACACGTGCGTCGTTTGAAAGACAGCGGTTTTCTATTATGTTTTCCCTGGGCATGCATCCCTTTGCAGAGTTTGCTTAGTCGAGTCGGGGGGGGGGGAGGGAGACGGAAGTCAAACCCTGCCGATGAGCGGTCGAGAGATGCAGCTTTTTCAGTGTGAGGCTAAAGAGACTTGTAAGAAGCTTTGATTCGCAGACCAGCCTCAAGGCTCATCACTGCAGCAGCCACTGTACACGTGATTGCCTTTGCCTGAGCCATTGCACGTTGACCAATCTCCATTAGCAAATGGCTGCCCATAATGCCCCTGTTACCACAGCGTCACCATTCTTGCTAAATTAATAGCAGTGTGAATGCTATTAGGGTGACCGATACTTGGGGATGACCTATGCCTGACCGATGCTTGCATGATGCCCACCCAATCAGCATGGAGGCATCACCTGGTGTGGCAAAGCTCCAATGATTGACTGATCCTCTGCTGTGCCCTGGGGGGGGGGGGGCTCCCAATGTGGTCGTTGGGAGCATGCTGTGCCAATCTGTGCCAGTCTGTGCCGTTTATGCAGTCGGTAGCCTGTGCAAACGTGCATGTGCGTGTGCGGCGCACGAGCGTGTGTGTGTGTGTGTGTGTGTGTGTGTGTGTGTGTGTGTGTGTGTGTGTGTGTGTGTGTGTGTGTGTGTGTGTGTGTGAGTGCATGGGTGAGTGACAGATAAGCAGGCATCAGTCGGTGAGCATCACTAAGCTTTGCAGCAAGATAGTAACCCTGATAGTTGCTTAGCATTATTCATCCAACTGGCAAATAGCCTATTACTGTGAATGTACATTAACCTTCAACCGAAGTGTTTGTGCAGGTAAGTGCCCAATCGCTGGGCTGTACAGCACCACCGAGTATTTCTAATATGGCAGAAGGTGACAGGGAGCTCGTGCACTTACAAAGGGATCTGTTTGCCTTTACAGCTTGATTGTTCCTTTCATTGATTCTGACTGACTCGGACTTTGGGCTGGAAACAAAGTCTGCCCTGCTGCTGCAGCTGCCAATCTTTGCTACTGCTGCTGCTATTGTTGCTGCAGCTACCACAGCCAGCCGTGCCGTAGCTGTTGTTACCACTGATTTGAAGATAAATAGTTAGGACCCATATTCGCCTTTGCATGGCTTCTATAGTGGCCGAGGCGAGATTCTGTGGCAAGCTTACCCACTAGCGGCATGCAAACACTGCAGTTTTGTTTATAATAATAATAATAATGATAATTCACTTGATAAAGCGCCCTCAGAGAACTTAATCTCTCTCTAGGCGCTTTACATTTGCTGCAAAGTAAAATGCAATTGAATGGTAAGTAAAATCATGCTTGAAAAACAAACAAAACGAATAACATGGTTAGGGGTGACATGCACAGGGTCAGCATGCAAATGTGGTTAGTGGCAGCATGCACAGTGTCAGCACGCATAAGCACATCGAGGACGAATCACAGGGACCCGCTAAATGCTGTCCTAAATAGGTGTGTTTTTAGGTTCCTTTTAAATGTAGTCAGGTCGGGGGATGTTCTGACGCAGGTCGGGAGGGAGTTCCAGGCTGTGGGAGCATGATGAAATGTTTGGTAGTTCATTCGATACCACCACCAGCAGCATTACAGTGATGAATGCTCGGCACAGAACTTGGTCACGCTTAATTTTGTGGCTCAAAGGCTATCTGAAAGAACACGTACATCCAACCTGAGTGTATGTATGCATGTGCAAAGACGCGCACACACACACACACACACACACACGCACACACACAGACACACACACGGACGCACGCACGGACGCACGCACGGACGCACGCACGGACGCAAGCACGGACGCAAGCACGGACGCACGCATGCATGCACACATCACACTTTTACAATTACGGGCAAGCGTGGGTATTAAAGAATATTAATTTGATTACTCATGCTATGCTACGGACGTAGGAGCATAGCTTTAATCAGAGAATGCCAGAAAAGCTGAGAGCCACATTTACTGGCTCACACACGTTGATCTGTAAACTGTACATACATTCATAAGCTAGTAGATCATGCATCAAGGTACACAGGTATACCAGGTAAACGTATGTACAGATGCAGATATTTTTTGGATGTACCATATCTACAGGGATCTATCTACATGTCCTTACCCAAGGTTTTTGTCTATGTTTAAACATTTATATTCACCATGTAAATGTACACCCGAACACACAAACACACAGGCACACGCACATATACACCTGCATTATATGCACGGTACATTATATATGCACATTGCATGGAATATAGGTACGGTCTACATTACATAATTTATTGAGCAATTATTGTCTAACCATCTAGGCTGTCTACAAATGTGCAACGTTTATAATAATACAAGAGAGGCCTGTGAAGTTATGTGCAGGGTTATATGCTTATGCATGTTATAGATGCTGCAAAGGCTTGCAAGTTAGTGGTTATAGAGAAGGATATCGATTAATTTACATTTTTAAACCTCACCAACCAGTCTTCGCATTTGTTGCTCGATGAGCAACCTATTGGTCATGGGATCGGTGATCGTGATCGCTCGATCGGTGATCGTGAGATACTAGATTTGATTTCGTGCCTAGATCTCGTCACATTTTGCTTACACGGATTGTACAGCAGGCAGCACTTGGGCTTTGCGTTCGTGAGGAATCCGAAGCAAGAGTGCCTCAGGCTGGCGGCAATTCAAAGCCAGCCAGAAAAGACCATTCGGTAGTCGAGGCAGCAGCAGTTGAATGCCAGTCTCTCCCGGGAAATTACCCAATGCTTTGCCGCGCATCGGTAGGGGTGAGCAGCAGCAGAAGACAAGCAGGCAAAGGATGGCTCATTAATAATAAAAATAATAATAATGATGCACTTGATAAAGCGCCCTCAGAGAACTCAATCTCCTTCTAGGCGCTTTACATTTGCTGCAAAGGGAAGCGCGATTGAATGGTGAGTAATATCATGCTTGATAAACATGGATAACATGGTTAGGGGTGACATGCACGATCAATTCAATAGCTTCAGAGGGACCTGAGCAGTTTCACTGCTTGCACCATAATGCTTGCAGCGGGTCGACGAAGTATCGGCTTAGCTAACTAGCTCGAACCCAAGACCTGTGCAACACGAAGCACATCGAAAAGTCGAAACTGGCATAAGGCCCAGCGGCATCGGCTGCTCACCAAATAAATGCTGTTGGACAGGGTCACCGCAATGGCACCTCGGTTGAGCTCCGATGAGATGCAGAGATCCCTGAGCAAACAGTGGTGGTGCTCCATCGTGCACAGCTGGCACGCACGAGAGCATGACCGAGGCGCCAGTGGCAGGTCTGTCACTGGCGCTTTGGTCTACCACTGGCGCCTCGTGCAGCGTAGTAGCGCCTGCAAGCTTAAAGTGCTTGCAGTCAAGCTTTGCCAATAAATTAGATTGCACACAATGGCCGGCAAGAAATGGCTGCACGGACGATGCTTACGAAATCGACGAATTCAGTGCAGTTGATTTGATGATGCTGCCACTGTTCTGAGCAGCTTGTTTGCTGCTGCCTTCACCGAAACATGGAGCTTAGAGACTGGGGGGGGGGGCTGGTACAACGAGAACAGTGGACTTACAAAGCGCAGTGACTTCTCGACGCAGTCTACGACGTGGACCAATTTTCTTACCGCATATTTTTGGTTTGCAGGACAGCTGCCTGGGCTAACAAGCTCGGCACAGAGCTTTACAAGATTTGCTCCAAGGCGACCGGCCTGCACGAGCTGAGGAAGGTCAGTGCTAAGCGCTCATCGCCTTCTTTTTATCGAGGCACCTTGCATCTCAGCCCAGGTCAGCAAGCCTGGCCCAGCTCAGCCCACCTGTCCATGCAGCAGCAGCAGCAGCAGCAGCAGCAGCAGCAGCAGCAGCAGCAGCAGCAGCAGCAGCAGCAGCAGCAGCAGCAGCAGCAGCAGCAGCAGCAGCAGCAGCAGCAGCAGCAGCAGCAGCAGCAGCAGCAGCAGCAGCAGCAGCAGCAGCAAGCAGCAGCAGCAAGCAGCAGCAAGCAGCAGCAAGCAGCAGCAGCAGCAGCAGCAAGCAGCAGCAAGCAGCAGCAGCAGCAAGCAGCAGCAGCCGGAGGAGGAGATTTTGCACAGGCCCGGTGGTGGGGTACAGCAATGCAGACATGCAGGCCAGCAGTACGAGCGCTGCGTCACGTGCTACATGAGATCTACCTGGTGGCCACTGCTGCTGCCTGGACTTACTGGGATGGCGGTGCCAGTGGTGGTTGGTGGGGTAGTGCTAACTCGCCTGCTTCCAGCCAGCCAGCCAGCCAGCCAGTGCTGGCAGAGGAGGGGGGGGGGAACTGGGCGACAGCCAAACGGAATTACACGGCAGATTGCACTCGGGGGAGCACGCAAAATTCATTTGCAAACTGTCAGCAGCTTCTTTAGCACCCACCCAACCAGGCCTCTCTCCCCACACTCCCAACCGGGACCCCTATTGACCGACAGGAACTGTGGGTGGATGCCACCACCTTTGCGCCCTGTGCGGTTCAGTCCTGCCTCCCGCTTGCCGTCGAGTGATCAGCTCGATGGGGCGAGGCTCCGGTCTGGCGCGAAATGCTCATGCTCGCCATGCCCGCCACAGTTAGTGCAATGGAATCCGTCTGGCAGACGAAAAGGCTGCATGACGACGACCACATCAGAACTCTCCCTATAAGTGCCGATGTTTGATGCTCTGAGCTGGCAAGCCGACGAATGAGTTGCTCTTTGACATCGCAGCACACCAACCTATTAGCAGATCAGCAAGGTGGGTGGGGGTGTGGAGTGGGGTGGGGTGGGGGATGCACGGTGTCACGCAAGATCGTCTTAGTAAACGTTCGGCATCGACAGTGGTTCATAGGATTTTGCTTGGACTCGTCTGAACTTAGGCCGGGTTTTGTCTGCCGAGCATGGGTCTTGTTAGTTTTATGTAGAGCAGCACCAACGATCCAGTTCTTGACAATCTAGTTGGTACAGATCTCAGAAGCTCCCCTAATCGCCGTCTGTGATTTCTGCTCACCGCACTCAGCCACGTGCGTGCGTCTCGTGTGGCACAGTAGTAAGGTAGGGTGAGAGATCTTACTGAATCGCTATCTACGTCTGTTCATAGCAGCAGCTGCTGCTGAGTGAGGCTCCACTCATCTTCAAGGCTTAACTTCGTGGCAGCTGCATGTTGCACGGCTGCCACAAAGTCAAATATTTCCATAGCAGCTGCCTGAGCATCGATCGTTGGATTTGCATGTTAGGCATCGACATCAATAGGCCCATTGCTGATTAGTTCGGTCTCAGGTAGTGCTTAGCCTGCTGATAGTATGCACGGCCTCCCATCCCCTCCACACCCCCTGTCTATTGACTACACATGTACTCTTTTACCAAGGTGGCCTCACGCTTCGCGACTACTCCGGTCGTGGGTTCGACTCCTACAGCAGGCGATCCATTATTGCCTACTGCAAGCAGGGGGATAGCCACAAAGACTCTCATACCCTTATATTAATGGGGCTGTTTGATCTGCCAATATTTACTGCATCGCCAGTGCACTAGCCCGACATGCAGGATTCAGATTCAGATGCTTGACAAATATGTCACTAACTGGCACTAACGACTTTCGGCTTGCACTCAGATAGTCGGAACTTTATTTCATGGTTCCAGAGGCAGCAGAGTTTTTTTCGGACAGTGCTGAGGCTATCCTGCTCCCTCCTCCGAGGGCGAGCAGGTGGGATGCATCACTAATAAAGCATCGCATTCATCCAATCCAGTCTGCCAAAATCGCTCCCCAGAGTATTCCAACTGCTAGCTGATTTATAACAGAACCCTTAAATATCCCTAGGAATATTGTAGCAACATGAGAGAGAAAGGGAGAGAGGTGAGAGAAAGTGTGTGTACGTACGCTCGTGTGTGAGTGCACATGTGTGTGCGTGTGCGTGCGCGAGCGTGTGTGTGGCTCTCTGCGTGCGTGTGTGTGGCTGTGTGTGGCTGTGTGTGTGGCTGTGTGTGTGTGTGTGAAACTGAGCAATATGAAGAAGCTGACAGAGCCACATAGGCACACAAAGAGAGAGACTAGAGACACAGAGAGACACAGACAGAGTGAGTGAGCTAGGAAAGGGAAAGATGAGACAGTCAAAGACTGAAAGATATGGACAGGCCGAGAGAAAGAGAGAGGGAGTGAAAAAGGGAGACGCCGACGGAAATAATAAGAAATAGGCAGCCGGACACAGAGAGAAAGAGAGAGAGAGAGAGAGAGAGAGAGAGAGAGAGAGAGAGAGAGAGAGAGAGAGAGAGAGAGAGGGAGGCATTTTAGGAGCAGAATGACAGAAAGAGAGCAATTTCGAGGGAGAGGGAGAGAGAGTGATAAGAAGGAGAGATGCAGAAGTTTGCATTCTTTCTTTCCTATTGTTTAACCTACGGTTTTCTACAATAGGGGCGCAGTAAGCTGCTGAGTTACTAATACCGTCCGGTAGATGTGATCCAAAAAGAAGATACGACCCATAAACAAGCAGAGGTAGCCTTAATGGAGCATTAATTATGCCAAAGAAGAGGGCCCTAGCATGCACTTTACTCCTTACTGGGCCGCAATAGCTCAAGAGCCAAGGTGCTTGCTCTTTACGACCAAGGTCGTGGGTTCAAATCTTACAGTGGGCGATCCCTTATTGCCATGTGCAAGCAGTGGTAAAAGCCGTTAAGGCTCCTCTGCTGCTATACAAATGAGGCTGTTAAATCAGCTAATATTTATTTCCTTATGGTCTAATAGTCCAGGGGAAAGGGCTAATATTCACTGGCCCGGGCATACCAGGTTTGAGAGCATTGGTGTAGCGGCTGCTTTAGCCTGCTGTGAATTACCTACGGGACCGAGAAGCTAGTAGCACATGGAGGGGTTTCTGGTGGCAGCAACGCCTCAGCTGCTCCTGGCTGTTGCAGCAGTAGGTAGCAGCTGAGTAGCCATCCACTGGCATCTTTGTGCAAGTTTTAAAGCCTGCTCTCGTGCCTGGCGGCCACAGAGAGCAGCAGCAGCAGCAGCAGCAGCTGCTGCTGCTACAGAAGCAGTAAAAGCAAGCTATTCTAGCACTGGTCTGCCTAGGCAGTGGTCAGTGGCTAGGCCCTAATCTGCATTCATTTTAGTGTGCTTGCTGTCTGCTGGAGTGCTAGATAATGGTCCTTCTCAGTCGAGTGGCAAGGCTCTATGACCCGTTGTTCGGCCAGTGCAGAGTGTCAGATGGAGATAAGTTGAGTGTCAGTCTGGAGTACGGCGGACAGTGGCTGAGGAATGTGTGCTGTTTCGTTTAGCTGGACACGGCTACAGGCAAGAGTCTCATCCAGAAGTCTCTGACTTGGGAGCCCTTTTGTCCCAACCCCAGCAAACCTTGCAGCTCGACTTAAAAGAAGGGGCTGCCATGCTTAGCGAAGGGCCGGAAAAAAGAGAGACTTGGACAGTCGCAGGTCTTCGTCCGCAGCTTCACTGTCGTCTGCAGAGGAGCTGCCATTTTATTTTATCTCAAGACAGCTTAAAGAAGGGGGAGGCTCGCCTTTTGCTAGGAAGGGTCATCACAAGGGGGCGTGCCAGACCTGTTTTGAGGCGTGGCTGCCTGCCACTGGATGGCAACCACATCTTCCCATAGCTCTCCTCTCTCGGAGGGGAGCTATGGGAAGATGTGGTTGCCTGGCGGGCCACCACCGAGCCTTGTCCACTGCTGCAGTGTAGCTCGTGAAACTGACCCACACACTAGCCTACGGCAGGCTCTGTGGCCAGTGAGAGGGTTGCCACTAATCATTTCATAGTGAATCCAAGGAGGACTGTGTGCTGTCTGTTGCACTTGCAGCTGTGCTTCAGAGGGGCTTCAGAGGGCACATCTTAGAGAAGAGCCACACCTTGAAACCTCCAGCTCAAGGGAGTCTGTATCTCAGGAGTGGTTTGCTTGGGCTGGAGCCCAAGTAGAGTGTTTCCCCCTTTTCAGTGGCCTTCTGTGTACTGCGCAGTTTGCAAGTGGCTTTAACCGACCGGTCAAATAGGTGGCTTCTCTCTCTCTGTCTCTCTCTCTGTCTCTCTCTCTCTCTCTCTCTCTCTCTCTCTCTCTCTCTCTCTCTCTCTCTCTCTCTCTCTCTCTCTCTCTCTCTCTCTCTCTCTCTCTCTCTCTCTCTCTCTCTCTCTCTCTCTCTCTGTCCCCGTCTCTCTGCCTCTCTCTGTTTCTCCGTCTCTCTCTCTGTCTCATTCTGTCTCTGTCTCATTCTGTCTCTCTCTCTCTCTGTCGCCTGCTCTGTCTCTCTCTCTTTCTATCTTTCTTTCTCTGGTCTCTCTCTCCCTCTCCCTCTCCCTCTCTCTCTCTCTCTCTCTCTCTCTCTCTCTCTCTCTCTCTCTCTCTCTCTCTCTCTCTCTCTCTCTGTCTCCCTCTTTGTATCCCTCTCTCTCTCTCTTGCTCTCTCTTTCTCTTGCTCTCTCTCTTTCTCTCACTCTCCCTATTTCTCTCTCTTTCTCTCACTCTCCCTCCCTCACTCTCTCTCTCTTTCTCTATCTCTGTCTCTCTGTCTCCGTTCCCTGTCTCTCTCTCTCTCTCTCTCTCTCTCTCTCTCTCTCTCTCTCTCTCTCTCTCTCTATGTGTGTCACTGTCTCTCTGTCTCTGTCTGTCTCTGTCTGTCTCTGTCTGTCTGTCTGTCTCTCTCTCTCTCTCTCTCTCTCTCTCTCTCTCTCTCTCTCTCTCTCTCTCTCTCTCTCTCTCTCTCTCTCTCTCTCTCTCTCTCTCTCTATCTCTGTCTCCCTTTTGATCCACCTCTCTGCCTCTGTATCTCCATGCCTCTCTCTAGAGCAATCTGGAAGGGGCAGGTAGGAATTGCATACATCTGCACTGCCTTTGAGGAGGAGTGGGGTGTGAAGTGAAAGCTAAGCTGGCCAGGTGGGGAAGGGGGCACCTCTCTGGGGTAGAGATGCCTTCTGACACTCCTCCGGCTCAAGAACTTCCTGGTTGTTTACTCTCTACAAGCTAACTCTATGACAAACAGAGGAACAGAAGGCGATGAAGATAGGGAGCTAGAAGAGAAGGTAAAGAGGCAGAGGGCTAAGGGCAGAGGGCAGAGGAGGAGAAGGTAGCGAGACTGTCAAAAGGCACTGGCTGACACCGTTAGCCGTGATTGGGCCGAAGCAGATCCTCGGCAGGTGATTTCCCATCGGGCTCTTTATAAAGGTCAATATTGTGGCGCTGATGGTGGCAGCCAGGTGATAGGTTGCAAGCATCTGCGAATAGTGCACGAGTTATGCTGCCGGTGGAGCAGGCATGCATGGGCAGTGAAATTGAGGCTTTAAAAAGTAGTGTAAAGATGGCTTGCTCTGCGGGCTGACAGGCATATTATTGTCTGCTTGGTACCTGTGATGCGATTAGGCTTGTGGGCCCTGCAGCACAGGCAAGGAAGCAGTGCAGTGATTCGTTGTGCCCTGGTGATGGTAGTCGTGGGAAGCCTTCCGGGTTATCATCAAGTGCCTAAAGTACTAGAGTGCTGCTGTAGGAGGCTATCATGATAATCAGTGGCAGCTTACAGGCGGAACATTGTATTAGCTGCTGGATTCAAACACGGGACCTCTTGGTCCAGTACGTGACAGGCACAGGTACAAAACCACAACCCAGAGGTAGCTGCCCCGGAACTGCCGTTGCTTAGCGAAGAGCCGGTGCACTTCATTCTCACATGTTAAGTAAGGTCATGAGAGTTACTTTTTGCTTTCCAAGTTGGACACATAGTTAGGCGCGTCGCTTAGTCTCCGAGCTCAAAATCACGAGAGTGTCCCACCCACCCCCAGCTCTCCTCATGGATTCTCTGGGCATTGGAGGCCCCCTGTGCCTCCTTCAGATTCTCAATCTCAAACCGGCTTTCATATACTGTTTGATGAGCTGCCGTGGGCGTGGCAGTAGCAGGTGCAGAAAGAGATTGGCAGATTGCCTCCGACTCGGCTGGAGACTGCAAGAGGAGGGAGGAGGCTCTGCTGCCCATACGAGATGTCGCAATGCTGAGCGCTTACAGCTGGTGCAAAACTCTTGACAGCCAGGCTTGTCTGTCGCGAGCGTTGCAGTTGCCACAGCACATCACTTCTTGCTCGCCGACCTGCACTGGCTATCAGTCAAGCAACGGATCGACTTCAAGGTTTCGTCACTCACTGTTAGGTCACTTCATTCTTTGGCTCCAGCCTATCTATCAGATCTACTCCCCCACCAGGCCAAGCATCGTACCACGCACTTTTCGGAATTTAACAGTTTACCAATACCTCGTACAAACCTCAAATCCTTTGGAGACCATCATTTAGTTTGTATGCTCCCAGAGCGTGGAACTCACTCCCAACTTGCATCACAACATTCCCTGACTTGACCACATTAAAAAAAACTTAAAGCACCGATTTAGGACAGCATTTAGTGGGTCTCTGTGATTCGTCCTTTATGTGCTTTTGCATGCTGTCACTGTGCATGTTGCCACTAACCACACTTGCATGCTGACCCTGTGCAAGGCACCCCTAACCATGTTATTCATGTTGCTTATTCCTACCACTAACCAGTCGATCGTGTTTCCTTTGCAGCAACTGTAAAGCGCCTAGAGAGAGATTGAGTTCTCTGAGGGTGCTTCATCAATGTATTATTATTATTATTATTATTATTAGTGCTTGTCTACATCTCTCTGCATCTATGCAGGCACCCAGGGTGCATGAAAAGCTTGCTGGGTCGCATAGTGGTAGCCTAGGAATGCACAAGGTAGTCGATCCCTCGAATGCATTGATGATATGTCCCACTCTGTACTACTTACTGCTTGAAACAACT
Source organism: Cristatella mucedo (assembly GCA_009760855.2). NCBI lineage: Eukaryota > Metazoa > Bryozoa > Phylactolaemata > Cristatellidae > Cristatella > Cristatella mucedo. The sequence goes on from WPIO01000055.1 coordinate 198,079, forward strand.
TCCTTATTATGAGCAATTATAGCCGAACCTCCTGGCTCAAGTATAGCACTAAACTTGCCGATGGTACGGCGCAGTGACCCAGAGAAACAATACGCGAAGCCTTCCCCCTTTGCAAGGTTAACCCGCGACCCCGGTGAGTAGAGGCCAGAGTCGAACACACTCACCGATTTTGACTAGAGCCTTACTTCGGCCCTGCATTTATAGAGAGCGTTCGAATCTCTCCGATGCTCTTTTGCTGCCATTTCATCTGGCATAAGTAAATGCGTGCCTCAGATTATGCTGTGGCATCTGAGCTTTTCTACCAGAACCTCTTTAAATACAATTAATAATACACCATAGAAGATCAAAAGCTCTTTCCCTGCACTTTTATATTCTGGAAAGGAAACATGTCAGTTTGTTAGTGATAGCATATACAGTGTCTCACCACATAAGAAATCCGAAAGCGCTAGAGAGTGTACCGGTAAGTGAAAGAGAGCGCAAGAGAAGGAGAGACAGAGATAGTCTCTGTATGTAGGTCTGTGACTCGGTGTGTGTGCGCGCGCACGTGTGTTGGGGTGCATGTGCATGAGCTGGAGAGAGAAAGAAAGTTATAAAGAAATAAAGAAAGAATTGAGACAGTGAAGAGAGAGAGAGAGATAGAGCATGAGAGAGAAAGAGAAAGAGGTCATTGTGGGACAGCAAGATTTAGTGAGTGAGAGAGAGGGAAGGATAAGGAGAGAGCTGGTAGGAGAAAAAGGGAGAGAGAGAGAAGGGAAGTAGAGGCAGGAGGTAGATGAGGAGGCGGAGAAGGGTAGAGGAGGGCATGTATCTAGGCTGTGGGAGAATAAGATCAAGAAAAGCAGGCTTTAGCGCAGTTAGCGATAGACACGCGAGCTTCGCGTGCACGCGCACGTGTGCACGGTCAAGCACTGGATGGACGACAGGCCGATGGTAATGGCCAGCCTATTGTGGGATGCCATGAGACAGCAGGGTGGCTGAGTTGTTTTAGAAATTTAGAGTTTCTACTGTCGATTGGCTAATTCAGGCCCTCATGCAGGTAGGCCTCAGGCTCGTAAGCTAGGTCTATTATGCAGCAACTGCAGGCTCCCTCTAGTTGCTGCCTGAAGCTGTAGCCAGGAATGGTGATCGATGGCTTTTGCAAGTAATCAAGGTGACTTCAGCAGGCAGCTCCCTGGTCACTTTCACTGGTACCCAATTAGCTTGCTATTCCTCAAATGCCACTAGTGACTGGCGTCACAATCAGCTTTGCAGACAGCATCACGTGTCAGGGCCAGTCTGGGTCTAGTGCTATGAACCCAGCAGTGGCTAAGAGCCGCTTATATAACTGCAGCCAAAACAGCGAAGCCAACCGTAGAAAGGGCTGCCTTTGGTCGGAATTTGTCCTTCTATAAAACCCATCCAGACACTGATCTCCTGCACACCTATTTATTAAGGTCATGTGCATTTGCGTACATGTGTGCCTGTGAGTATGTGCGCATGCGTGTGTGTGTGTGTGTGTGTGTGCGCGCGCGTGTGAGTGCACAGGTAAACATGTGTGCATCCGAGCATACGTGAACAAATGGGTGGAGGAAGCGCGAGCTCTCACTGGGTAGTCAGTAGCAGCGGCTTTGGCTGCACTTTGGCTGAACCTCCTGCTGCCCCATTTCGCTGAGCGTCCCTTTGTCCCTTCTTTGCCCCTCCCTGCTGTGTTCTGCTGAAGCAGTCGATGGGGCTAACGCATCGCTTGCTAATCGTCTTGAATGTTGTTCGGTCAAGTCCTGCAGCAAGCAACAGGCATTGCCTGCTGCAAGTGAGGCGAAAGCCCCCTGCTAAGCATCGAATCAGCTAATCTTCACTTTACTTTGCTGGCCCATCCGGGCATCCTTATTCGACTGGCTGCTCTGCCGAATGTCCGCTTGCCTGCAAAGGGAGGGTCGTTGCAGTCGATTTTGGCAATGAAACCACGGTTGGCATCGGCTGCTTCGGATTCGGCATGTCGTCACTGCTTGCAAGCGACTACAGCTGCCAAGCACTGTGAGCAGTCACTTCTCTCTGGTCTTCTGTCAGTGAGGACGCCACAGCGAGGCTTTCTTTGCCCGTTGGGTGGCTGACTGGCCATTCGCAACAACCACACCCACTCGGTGAACTCAATCATCTGCTTCCATAATGCTGGAATCGAAACTTGCGGATGCAGATGCCTATGCAATGTCACGACGACCCATGCCGACCTGAAGAGAGCCAGATTGTGACAGGTTCCAGTAGCTTGCATTAGTCAGCAGGATTTAGCTGCAAGAGTCATTCAGAAGCATCAGCCGAGCAGTCCACTGGATTCTCTACTGTGTTCTCTACTTGCCCCTCCCCATCTCCCCCTCCCCACCGCCACGTTGACCTCAGAGCTGCTCAATAAGACATTAGCTAGGCAGCCCCGGCTAGCTATGCTCGTCACTGATGCACCTCAGGGAGGCCTCCTAGCACCAGTGCGTCGGGGCGGCAGCTGCGGTGGCAGCAGCAGCAGCAGACACGGCAGCAGCCACCGCAAGCAGCAGATACCCGAGGAGCAGTTCTCGAAGGCTCGAGTAACTGGCTCGCTCACTAAGCCAGCACCAAAGCTGGCACGCTGCCTGCGCACGTGAGCTGCTACACATGCATGCGTGATCGCGAGCGGCAGCGTGCCTCGGCGGGGGGGGGGGGGGTCTGCTATGTCGGGCTCGTGGCAGCAGGTTATGCCGTGCAGCAGAGCATCGGTGGCTGATCGTCAGCTCTCCACCCATTCCTCTCTTTCTGTCTCTCTCACTCTCTCTTTCTCTCTATGCAGGATTATACTGAAAAGTACCAAGCAAGCGTAAGGAAAAAAGATGGCAGCAAATTGGTGGAACGGTTTGCCACCGACATCCAGGACTTGTTCAAGAAGAGACTAGAAGCAGTGCAGGTGAGAACGAGTCACCGTCAAGGGGCTTGCTTTCGGAGAAGATCATCGGAGGGCACATTTGAAGCTGAGGTCATAAATCGTAATCTCCATACAGGTGCTATAATGCCGCAGGGCTCGAGCCCATGACTCAAGTCCATGTGCGAAGCCAGAGCAGCCAAAACGGCATTGCAGTAGTTCCGCTCAGCCAGAACCAGGGAGCTGGTCCAATTTTTAGCATGACATTTCGGTAGAAAATCCGTAATCTTAAGCAGGCATTAGACGTGAGGGCTTACTGTTGAGGCATTCTTCGAAACTTTTGATGAATCTTTCAAGAATTAATTAGTTACAGGGTTCGTTACCTATGCTTCGATTTCTTTACTTGCATTTTTATGTCACTTCAGCATTTCACTAGCCGACGTTTAAATTGACTCAAATGTTCAGATACCTACATCAAAATCCTAAATCATACACGCTTTGCTGGTAAAATGACGATTGCCACTACAATAGCTACGAGATTCCTTATTATGCACATACCAGCTGTCTTCACTGGCAGAAAACTGTGCCTGGCCATGACTGAGATTTTTCATGCTTTTCTGAATTAAGGGCTTTACAAAACTCGCGTAAATTGGCCATCGTTCGACCCACACTTTAAAAGCCTATACTAGATTCAGAGGTCCTAGCAAACTATTGCTTCCTTTTCTTGTCAATAGTTCTTGAAAAGGCTATTGCTAAGCAGCTTGTAGCACACATTGGAAAATTGCATTGCAAGAAAAATTTAAGGAGGGATTCAAGCGACACCACTCCACTAAAACTCCTCTCCTCCGAATAGCCAATGACCTATGCAGCAACGATGACGGGAATGCCACTGCCTTAGTCCTGCTGGATCTATCAGATGTCTTCGATACTTTTGATCACGATATCCTACTTGACAGATTGAGAACAGCGATCAGTCTGGCAGATGAGGCACTGGTGGGGTAACAATCGTACTTGTCCGGTCGTGTTCAATCTATGTCGTGTGGGGTCAGGTCTCATCCACCAGACCAGTTGCCTGAGGAGTCCCACAATGTAATGTATCTCCGTCAGTAACTCCACAAAGTCATAAAGACCATGTGGGTGTTACGCAGGAGAGTTTTGTATAGCACACTCACAGCCTAAGCGGCTTTCGGTACGCATTCGGTAGCCAACAGACTTCGTCTCACGCAACAAAGAGAAAGTGGGAAGCATAGCAGAGTTAGGAGAGCAGTTGAGGTAGTGAGTAGCATAGAAGTAGCAGTTCAGGACCGCTGAAAAAGCTGTGCCATAGTCGGCAGTTGGAGAGTAGATGTCGTTGCATAAGAATTGTGGAAGCGAGTTCCACAGTCTAGGACCTGCAGAGCTAAAGCTTCTGTCGCCAACTGTCTTTAAGCGGAGGAAAGGGACAGCTAATTTATTGTCCACACAGGACCTGAGGGCGCGAACAGGCTGAAACTGATGCAGCAGTTCAGCTAGGTATGAAGGAGCCAAGCCGTGGCGGGCCTTGTGGGTCAGCGTAAGAACTTTGCTCTGTATCCTTTGCTCAACCGGCAACCATCCCAGCTCTTCCAGCAAAGGTGACAGGGTCCATCCACGGTCCTTTGCTGCTCTCTATTTATATGAACCTCTATGAACCTCTGGTTTATGACCCGCTGGCAAAAGGGACTTGGGTCTATCCAGTCGTCTATCACTGTATCAGCTGACGACACTTTGCTGTATTTCCTATTTAAACCGTCGGACTCACCTTCGACGACTGATAAACTAAATGCTTGTCATGCGGACATTCGATCCCGGATTTCGGCTAATTTCTTTGAAGTAAATGAAAATGCAGCGGACCTACCACTCACACAGGACACGCCAAGCATGTGGCTGGACAAGGAAACCTTGCTTTTCTAATAGGTGATGCTTTTGTTCGACCACCACATTGAGCTCGGAATTTAGGTGTCATCTTTGACAAACTCGTAAATTTTGAAAGTTTGATTACAAAGATTGCCTCCACATATAGCCATGTCTGATTCCTATCTACGATTAGGGACGGTCTACCTACGGTCTAGGTGGCTCACGAAAAATTAAACTAAGTTCTTTGTTCTGTCTCGGCAAGATTATTGCAATCTATTTTGGCTGAGCTACTGAAAAAAGCCTCTAGGCCTGGTGATAAATGTGGTGGCAAGGCTAGTTAGAAAATCCCAGAGGTTTGACCACGTTCTCCTTTGCTGAAAGAGCTTCGATGGCTTCTAGTGGATTAACGTATACAATGTAAAGCTCTTATGCTGAACCACAAGGCCCGCCACGGATTGGCTCCTTCGAACCTAGCAGAACTGCTTCATCAGTTTCGGCCTCCTCGTGCCCTCAGCTCCACTAGGAGCAAAAAATTAGCTATTCCGTTCATCCGATTACTTCTGACAGTTAGCGACAAGCTTTTGCTTTGCAGGTCCTAGACTGAAGAACACACTTCTACAATTCTTGCGCAACAACACCTACTCTCTTGCTGCCGACCGTGATTCATCTTTTTCAGCTGTCCTTAGCATCTACTCCCATGATACTCACTACCTCAGCTGCCCTCCTGACTCAGCTGTGCTTCTCACTTTCTTTCTCTTGTGCAAGATGAGGTCTGCTGGCTACTGAATGCTTACAGAAAGCCGGCGGGGCTTTGAATGAACGATAGGAAACTTGCTTGTAATGGCCACTTAGTCTTTGTGGTTTTGTGAAATTACAGACGGGGATACATGATATTGCACTTAGCCAGCACGACTAGCGGAGGAGAATATTTCAAGACCAGCATGATGGTCTTCAACACTTGAATCGAAGATTCAGGAATTGCGTGGCTCTATTCGTATTTTAGCTCTTCAAAGGTCCACACTGTGTCCATATTACATTATGTGCCTACCAGCTAATACTAAAACCTGCATTATGTAGCCTTAATATAATAGTTGAGTCATTTATCATTGCCACTCTGTAGAATCCTAATACGTTAATTATCACATTTAGCCATCTCAGTAAAGTAATTTATAACAATCAGCCTCGTGATCTGTAGATGCAACGATGCAGCCAACCCACAGGAGTGACTGAGCTGCAACGACCTTCTCATTTCCGACTTTTCGATGTTTATCATGCTAGACACTGTGCTATTTACCAGGAGAGAGATCGACATTTTTCTGTCTAGTTCCCTATAGGCAAGTGAGGTCTCGTGGTAGCTGGCAGTGGCCGGTCGAAAACCGCACAAGAATAATGTTCAAGTTAAAGATTAGCTGATTTCACAGCCTCGCTTGTTTAGCAGCGGATGAGCCTTAGGGGTCATCACCACCCCTTGCAGTGGGCAATAAGTGATCGCCTACTGCAAGGATCGAACCCAAGACCTGGGTGGTGAACAGCAAGTATTTCGCTAGTGCAGAGCAAGCATTATCTTTGAGCATTAAACGACATGTGCGTCTACTTTCAGCGTATAAAATATAAAGCTGAGGAGCTGCATAAGAAGCACGAATTCGTGACAGATCATCATGAGCTGAATAAAGTGAGTATGACTGCACCGATCACCGAGCAAATGTATGAGAGTGGTGATAGTTGTGTTAATGTAAGCCCTTCTGCTTAAACGCTTTGCACATTTGGTGCCTGTAAATGCTATAGCATGCAAGCATGAGTCGCCTCTTCTTCTACAGTATTGAATTGTACTCGGTCAGTAGTGTACTCCATGGCACCATGAATATAAGGTAGCTAGTGTGCTTGCCAGTAGTATCGCTAAGGCAGAGCAGCTTTCAATGCATCGGCCATGAACAGGTGCATTGAAAGCTGTGCACACACACACACACACACACACACACACACACACACACACACACATGTGTACACATTCGTGTGCAGACATACTCACTGCTACATGAATACACTGTGCATTTGAATGCATGTGCATAAATTTACACGCAATCCAACTATTTGTCTCCCATTTAATGAATGTTCTATCCTCCACCCCATTCTCTTGCTCATTGTCTCTCTCTCTCTCTCCCCCCTCTCTCTCTCTCTCTCTCCCTCTCCCTCTCTCTTGCTTAGACCTTAAACGAGCTATGACTACTAAGCCAGACAAGAGGACGATTAGAAACGATCTGGGCTGACTGTCCATCAACTGGCATACAAGGACTAGTGTAGATCATATAAATCTATTATAGCGATGGTCAAGTCTGAATCTATAAAAAAAGCATAGTGTAACTAATGTACCGTCTAGCAATGCTGATGCTGACCACAACCATCTGCTAAACTGCCCCCAATTTAGCCTCTTAGCTTCTGATCCTTATCTTAATATGGCACTTTGCTTCTCTAGCTTTCTTTTTTTTAGCAAGATAGATAAAGCCAGCCAGTCTATTCCGAGGGTAACAACATCTCCACTAGACTCTTCTCCCTCAGTAGCATCCGTACTAGACTCTTCTGCTGCAATCCTTGCATCAACTCACTGTCTACTCTCAAGCCTGTCATTAGTGATGTCATATTGAAATTAATCTTTCGATCTAAGAAGACTACTACCCCTCTCGACAATATACCCACCTTTTTCCTCCTGCGACATACATATATGCTGCTGTATTGTACGACCAACAAAATACTAATATCCTTAGCCTCAAGTTTTGTCCCGCACTTTTCATAAATATTGTTATTAGGCCACTGATTAGGGAGGCATCGCTAAAACTGGAGAACTTTATCTACTTATCCCCATTCTCCCTACTGCCATTTCTATCATAAACAGATGAACAAGTTGTCGCAGGCCAGCAAAACCATTAAATCGAAGCTTCAAACCTAGCAAATAAGTTATAGTAAGGTTTTAGAGCTAATCACGACAGCAAGTCACCGTTGCTCCAGTTGTATGACAACCTTCGCATGAATGCAGACTGAAGTAGAGTCTCTCGGCTTATTTTACTTGATCTTTCAGCAGCGTTTGATACTATTGATCCCAAAGTCCCTCTCGAGTGCCTCTCATCTTGCATAGGTATCACTGGCACCGGGCATCATGGACATCACAGTCTCGAGTTAGTTCCTACAGTATGTCAGGAGAGACTCCAGAGCATTGATATAAACAGGCAACAATCATGCGAGGAGTCTCAAAATTATGGGTACCCCAGGGGTTTGTGGTGCTTGGCCAACTCCTTTTCACAATGTATGCTCGCACTCTTGATGGTACAATTGCAAAGCACAATCTCGGCTTTCGTTTCTATAAAGATAGCATACAGCGAGAGGTCCCCGTTCTCTGATCCTGTCTAGTCTTCCATCTTGTCAAACTTTCTCAACTCCCTTGCTGAATGAACTGCTAAAATTCGCTCTTAGATAGCAGCAACATTTCCAAGTTTATTGACGACACAACTAACTAAGTAGTTATGAGCAAACCTAGTGTGCCTCAGAAATTCGATAACTTGCTCTTAAAAGTGGGCATGGCCTGAATATCTACTTTAGTTCTTGCATGAAATCTGGGTGCTCGGTTCCACAGTTTCCTTTACAAAGACGACCGCATCGGCTGCACCATCAGGTCTGCATACTTTCAGCTGTGTAACAATGTAAAACATTTGGGCCTTGCGCACATACCACACATTCAAGTTGGTCCATGCATCTGCAACATCCGTTCTCGACATCTGTAACTCATTACTAAGGTCTTCCAGTCTTTGGAGTAACCGTCTTACAATAGATGCGAATCTCTTTAGCTAGGCTTGTCTGTCGTGAGCATCGCAGTTGCCTCATCTAACCACAGCTCGCCGATCGGCACTGGCTGCACGGGCAGCCTGTCAAGCAGCTCGCCGGCTTCGGATAGGTTCCGTCCCTCATGTTTAGGCCCCTACGTTCTCTTGCTCCAGGTTACCTATCCGAACTACTCCATAAACAGTCTGTGCATTACCATACTTGATGGTCTTGCTCCTATATACAAATCCCTGCTCCACCTTTACTCACTTCATCGTTGTAAAAAATGAATGCTTTAAACGTCCCAAAGTCACGAGGGCTAATTGGTCGAAAAGCTAGGGAGTTTTCTGTGCCTCCTCAAAGGTCGAGTCACTTTTAGCGCAGTTGGTAGGTAACCTTCTGTATAAGCTGTGGCATTCAAGCTGCGTGTGTATGAGAACTCCAAGTCCGATCGAGTGCAGGGAAGGCTAGCCTGTGCTATCACCTTAGTCTGTTAGCAAGGGTATATAAAGAATTGCAAATGCTGAATTATTTCAGGTAATATACGCCGATGCAAAAGGGATCGACATGAAGCAAAAGCCAAAGAAATCTAGTGCTGACCAATCTGCTGCTGATGATGATGCTGACGTTAAGGACCTTGCCGTTGATCGTATCATGGAGGCCGATTTCATCGTAAAGCCAAGTCCAGATTTCTACAACCTTCGAGTCAATCTCACCAATAGTACCGTGCATGTGCCGACCAATATCTACACCCGAGGTGAGAAAGAGAGAGAGAGAGAGAGAGAGAGAGAGAGAGAGAGAGAGAGAGAGAGAGAGAGAGAGAGAGAGAGAGAGAGAGAGAGACAGAGAGACAGAGAGAGAGAGAGAGAGAGAGACAGAGACAGAGACAGAGAGAGACAGAGAGAGACAGAGAGAGACAGAGAGAGACAGAGAGAGACAGAGAGAGAGAGAGAGAGAGAGAGAGAGAGAAGAGAGAGAGAGAGAGAGAGAGAGAGAGAGAGAGAGAGAGAGAGAGAGAGAGAGGAAGAGACAGAGAGAGAGAGAGAGAGAGAGAGAGAGAGAGAGAGACAGAGACAGAGACAGATACAGAGACAGAGACAGACAGAGAGACAGAGACAGAGACAAAGAGACAGAGACAGAGAGGTATAGATAAAAGAGGATGTGTATTTGCGTGTGAGGGTGTGTCTGCATGTGTGCATGTGTGTGGGTGTGTGCGCGCGTGTGTGTGTGTGTGTGTGTGTGTGTGTGTGTGTGTGCATCAAGATAGAGTATCACTTCGCAATGCCTAAAGTGCATACAATACATGTAAACTCACTTGCTCCTCACTATTACTCACATTCCCACGTCGATGGAAGCAAACTTTCTCAAGTTCAAAGACGATAAAACCAACTTACTAGTTGTGGGTAAACCACGAGTGACTCAGAAACTAGAAAGATTAACGCTCAACACCGGTGCTTCCAGCATATCTCCTGTTACATCGGCACGAAATCTAGGTGTCATGTCCCAAAGTGACCTTTAACTAGACAGCCACATCAACTCCACAGTCAAATCTGCCAACTTTCAGCTGCTTAATATTTAAAAACTTGAACCTGTTTAGACAGCGATACAACATCGAAGTTGGTCCGTGTATTTGTGACATCTCGTCTTGACTTCTGTAATTCATTGCTTGCAGGTCTACCGGCTAATGCAATGAGGTGCTTACAGGTGCTGCAAAAATCCGAAGCTAGGCTTGTCTATCATAAGCATCGAAGTTGTCACATCGCAACACTTCTTGCCGACCTGCACTGGGTCCCAATCGAATAGTGCATCAACTTCTAGGTTTTGTCACTCACTTTCGGGTCCTTGCATTCTCTTGCTCCAGCCTACCTGTCAGAACTACTCATCAGCAAGATTAAGCAGCATACCACATGCTCTTCTGACTCAGCTCGTTTAATATAATGTATCTTCATCTGCAACTCTACAAAACCACAAAAGACTATGATGATGTTACGCAGGAGAGTTTTGTATAGCACACTCACAGCTTTAGCGGCTTTCGATATGCATTCGGTAGCCAACAGAAATAATAATAATAATAATATTGCACTTGATAAAGCGCCCTCAGAGAACTTAATCTCTCTCTAGGCGCTTTACATTTGCTGCAAAGTGATACGCAATAGAATAGTAAGTAAAATCATGCTTGAAAAACAAACAAAATGAACAATATGGTTAGGGGTGACATGCACAGGGTCAGCATGCAAATGTGGTTAGTGGCAGCATGCACAGTGTCAGCACGCATAAGCACAACAAGGACGAATCACAGGGACCCACTAAATGCTGTCCTAAATAGGTGTGTTAGCCCTGCCTAGAACAAACCTGAAATCCCTTGAAGACAGTGCCTTTAGTTTATATGCTCATAGAGCCTGGAATCCACTCCCAAACGAGGTCACGACATCCCCTGACTTGGCAACATAAAAAGAAACTAAAAATGCACCGTTTTCTTACAGCATTTGGTTAATCTTTGTGATTTGTCCTTTGTATACTTATGCATGCAGACACTGTACATGCTACCAGTCAGCATATGGTGTTGCCTCATTTGCAGCATATGCAGTGTGCCTAGGAAGAGATTTAGTACTGTGATTGCACTATATAAATGTATTATTAGTATTCTTACCATTATTATTATTATTATATGAACAGACGGATTGATCGATGTCAAAGACAACGGTCTCTTGGCTTTCAGCAAGTCATTATTTATCGGCACCTGATTCCATCTGTGGTTTCTGTTGCCGTGCAGGACATAATGCATGCGAATATGTGTTTACTTTGACTAATGTTGAGGTGCTTCTTTTTACATCTAGCTGTTTAGCCGCTTGCTTTTGCCATCCCATTTGTCGCGTGATATCTAAATGCTGAGTGATCGCTGTGTTTGCTGTCTCAATACCTGGTCTGCTCGATAGTTTCATTATCTCAAGTTTAAGTATGTGGCATTATTCGAATCTGAGCGTAAACAGCAATCTCGTGATATGCTTTGAAACCAAGCAATGCTAAAGGCCCCGACTATTATCTAATATAGCCCCAGAGGTGATCGGAAACATCAGTTGGTCAGGCAAGCTGGATGAGTACTTTCGACGAAATTGGGCAGAAAATTGGACCCGCTCGTGGCAATACTTTGCCAGCTCTATGGGATTCTTGCGCTACTTTCCAGGTGAGTGGCCAGTTGATCTGTAATCGTCACAGCTCGAATCGACTGACCACAAGCATGCACATTTTCTGCTGGAAAGAATAACTTAATCACTAAAAAAATGCTTTGACCTCAGAAATGCTAATAAAATAGGAAAATAAAAGGTTGAGGAGTAGAATAGCAAAAGAAGTAAAAAAAAAAGGGACAGTAGCTACATGACTCACGTGTGCCCGCCCAGCTTGTGATTGCAGCTAGAACGTGGAGAAGAACTGAACAAATTCGGTCAAAGTCCTGTCACAGGTGGCTGCGCTAAGCCACCAACATTCCCGAACACGGTTAAGTCGCATTGCAGATCACTTAAGCACAATTTGTTTACACATATTCAATAAGTATAAACACATGCAATGAAACGTATACATTTGTGCACATATTTAAAAATGCATGCACAGACACACGCATGCACATACGTACACGTATGTATACACACACACTCTACCCATGTCTGCATTCCTAAGTAGGTCGCTGTACACCCGAAGCAATGCTGACCGTGGAGTGATTAGCTCTAAAGCCAGACTGGTACTTATTAGCAAGGTTTGAAGTTACAATATATGAGTTCAGCTGGTCTGCCACGACTCGTTCCAGTGTCTTTGATAGGAATGATAGAAGGGAGACTTAGCGGTAGTTGCACAAGTTCTCTTGGTCTAGTGTCGCTTTCTTGAGTAGGGGCATGACTGCAGCTTCTTTGAAAGGTGCTAGGACATGACGTGAGACTAATGACATATCACTGATGTTAGTTATGAATGGTAGCAGCAGATCAATGCAACGCAGGAGCAGGACAGTGGGAATAGGGTCTAAAGGACCTGTTATCCCTTGATTGGGATATAAACTTCAGGACGAGGTCCAAGTGACCAGCTACTTATACCATGATTATGACCACGATACTTACAGACAGGCTATTGGCATCACAGGGGTTCATTCTGCTTGATTGTTTCTGGCAATTGCACTTTTTGGGCACGTTTGCATGCGTTTCAGTGCTTGTTTTTGTTTAAAAAACTTCTCAACCTGATAAAAGATAGGGCACTGAATGCTGAACGACTTTTACATATCAAGGGTCTCAATGGAGATTCCCCTATGGAACTGACGGACATGCATCGACGGCTGATTACGTGATCGACTTGTATGATGCAAGAATGTCGGCTTGGTAAGCTGGCTGAAAACATGGAAACGTACCATAACGTCTATATTGCTTCCTTTGTGGCCTGCTCTCCGACCCACTGGCAGGAATCGCTGGCAATGTCCCTTTGCAGCAAATGTAAAGCGCCTAGAAAGAGATTAAGTTCTCTGAGGGTGCTTTATCAAGTACATTATTATTATTATTATTAATGATATCATGGAAAAAATCTTGATGACCAATCTTCCTCTTGTTGCTGTTGGCTGTGTTTTAGCTACATAGCTTTGGCTCCTCAGAACTACCTCCTGTTTGACAAGTTTACCTAGGGATGCAATTTAATCATTCCTGCTTTTACGGATGAAGTGTAAACCCCAAACATATCAAGACATCATAAATTACAACCAGCAATGCATGTGCATAAAAATATTAACAATAATAATAGTTTTGCTGTATGACTCCTGCTTTTCTCAGCAAGGATTGATGGCCTCATGCTTATAAAGTCATCGAAGTATCCTCAGAAGACAGACTGTCCTGCCATGTCATGTGTTTCCATCTGTATTTCTACAAAGACTAGGTAGGTGTTACTCGGGGGGGGGGGAGTTTTCTATAGCTCACTCAAAGCCTTAGTGGGGTTCGGTACTCATTCGGCAGCCAAAATACTTTATCTCACTCAGCAAAGAGTAAATGAGAAGCATAGTTGAGTCAGGAGGCCAGTTGAGGTAGTGAGTAGCATGAGAGTAGCAGCTCAGGGTATCTGGAAAGGATGTGCTAAGTCGGCAGCAGGAGAGCAGATGTCGTTACCTAAGAATTGTTTTAACAGAGTTCGTTGCCTAAGAATTGTTTTAGCAGAATTCCACAGTTTAGGACCTGAAGGATGAAAGCTTTTGTTAACAATTGTCTTTAAGAGAAAGAATGGAATGGTACAGCAGTTCAGCTAGCTATGAAAGAGCCAAGCCACACTGGGCCTTGTGGGTCAAGGTATGAACTTTACTTGGTCAAGGTTTACTATACTAGGTCAAGTTAAGAACTTTACTGATCATTTGATCAATTGGAGGCCATCGAAAATCTTTCTGGAAAGGAGACATCGTCAAACTTCTGGGATTTTCTTTTATAACTAGCCTCGCCGCTATAGTCATCACCAGCTGCATTGGCCTAGTGGCTTCTTTATTAGCCCACCCAAAATGGAATTTAATTAATCTAGCCTAGACAATACCAGGGAGGTATTTAAATTGTTTGAAAGCCACCTTGGTAGGCAGTCCCTAATCCTAGATAGGGGTGGAAGGTGATGGTTAGCAGTAGGTTCAGTCATCTTAATGAAACTTTCAAAACTTTAGCAGCTGTCAAAGAAGACACCAAAATGTCTTACATGCTGTGAGTGTCACACAGCAGCATCACCGTGCACGCCAGGAGTGTAAGAGAAAGGCCATATATTAGCCGCCCAGTTGCGATCTACTCCAGTAAGGGCTAGCCCACGGTTGTCATACCATATTATCTCGTTGTAATAGCCACGCCATGCGATGTAGCCGTCTATTATGTTGCAAGCTTGGCTGATCTTAAGCCCTGTCGAGATGGGCAAGACCAGTTTTGTCTCAAGTTTATTAGGCTTCGGCCGAGCCTACAGTAGTGGTTTACCTTTTTAACGGGCAGAATGCCTGACAGAAGGTGCATCGCGCTCACCCGATGACATCAAACAAGTTATGACAGCATGCACTCTTAATAGAGTTGGCAGGCTGTATTGAGCCGTTGTAGTGACCAGCAAGCAGCAGATGAGGTGCTGCACGGAAGGCCGCCGTGCTTTCTAGTTGGCGCCTTGGCTAACACTGATCTGATATACGACTAGCGGCAGCTGTCAATGCTCCTGTAGGACTCAACTACCATTTTTGAACCCGGTTTCTGTGCTTTTTGAGTCGGACTCCCACTGGCAGACAGTGAACCCCAAAAAAGCTTCTAAGGCGGTGTTCTGTTGACTGAGCTTAATTAGCCCAGTAACTTGTCGGCGGCCGCACTGTGCTTCTAAAGCTCGCGAGCAAATATGCCGCGCGAAGAAATTTCCCCCGATTTGGCACCCTTCAGGTACGCACAGGCGGCATCGCAGCCAAAGAACGCTCTGCTCCTGCTCGACAGTAGCGGAAGCCTAAAGGGTCGCCGAATGCAAATTGCAAAGGCCACTCTAATGAGAATTCTCGACACGCTCACCGAGAACGACTTCTTTAACGTCATAGTAGTAAGTGCACGCTTTCCTTTCGCCCTTCCCGAGCCTGGAGCGAGCGGACGCAGCAGCAGCAGCGCCAGAGGCAGCACCAGGTGGCACTGCAGCTTGTGAGCCATACGTGATGCCATTTTGCTCCTTTCAGTTCGCCAATGAAACTAGCTTCTTGGACCACTGCTCAAACAATACCCTACTGCAGGCGACCTACCACAACAAAAAGGTACTGGATTAGCCACCGGTCGTTCGACTTTCCCCTTCGTCTGCTGCTGCAAAATCTAGGATCGAGTGATGGCTGTTCGTAGGACGCGAGTCGTCTGGGAGGCTCGCCTTTAGAAAGGCAACCTTCGGTGCCACACATGACAGGCATTTTTTACTAGCTGATTTAACAGCCTCTTTTTGTATAGCGACAGAAGAGCCTTTTCGACTATCACCGCAGCTTGCAGTGGCGATGAAGGATCGCCAACAGCAGGATTCGAACCCATGACCTCGAGGCCGAGGTCGGGAAAAGAAACCGCCTTGCCTAGTGAGCCATTACGGCTCAAAATACTCCTCGGATTGCAATGTAATGGCTTCCCACACAGAGCCACAAAGACTATGCGGGTCTGAAGATCACCGCCGACCCTGCGATGACTTTTTGACCTTTTTGGCCCACTTTAAATGAACGGGCCATCGACAGGTCGTCTGCTCTACTTCCGAACTTTTCCTTTCGGTTTCGCTTCCCAGCCCACGTACAGAGAGTATGACTGAGTGAAGCCAAGGAATGGCCCGCACGAAGCGATCGCCTGCGTGCGAAGCCCGCAGTTTGGAAAGAGCTCGCAGCGTGACCCGGACCGGCTGCTGGAGAAGATGCTGCCCTAAAAGCTGACGCGTTCGGTCCGCCAGACTTCGTAAATGATGTAACGGCCGGCAGCTGGCCGCGTCAATGCCGAGTGCGACGTTTGGCGAGGAGCTGAAGGCGCGAGAAAAGCAGACGGCTTTGGCTCGTGACTCATCTCGCGTTGCCGAAGCCTTTTGCTATGAGGCCCGCGATACACTCGCTTCTACTTGGTGCTTCTTAGGTGGCGATGGAGTCAGTTTTTACAAAGGAAAACTGCTATCGCTCGTCACGTGCCTTTCCTTTAGATTCCCTCCCTCGTCCCAGTTAGGGCTTCCTGTGATGGAATTCGTTATTCTCTGGGTTGCGAAAATGGCACGAGCGCGTATTTTCATCTGTTTGTTATCAAAGATGGCGGGAAATCGCTTGCTATCGCCGTGACGGCATTTCGGACAAGTTCGGCGAGCATCGGCGTGAGTGGCACAAATATAAATAATAACTCATTTGCATAGCGCCCCAAGAGAACTTAATCTCTATTCAGGCACTTCACATATGTCATGGTGCTCGAGCTCACGAACTCAGCCATGGTCGGGGCGGCGAACACCTTAACCGCTGTACCAAACCAGCTTGGTAAATGAGTTTATAGGCAAATGAGTTTATCGAGCCACGAACGTGCTGACCAAGCTGACCTACATTTTGAGTTACAAGACATAACTATGAATTTGACTTTATTTTGTGAGTGTAGTTCTTTGCTCATTTAAAAATTATCGTGCGTGTCGTACTATATACAGCGGTGCCTGGACTTACGAGTTTAATTCGTTGGCCGCGACGGAGCTTGTAACTCAAATTACTCGTAGGCCAAATCAATTTTCCTCATTGAAATGAATTGAAATGTCACTAATCCGTTTCAGGTCCCCAAAACACCACCACTTTTTGTCACCTACTTTTAAATTGAAAAAATGTACTTCTAAATAGCGAATATTGAAAAATACAATACCGTAGAGCATACTGCAATAAACAGGTTTTTATTAAGTATAATGTACAGAAATTACTTTGGAGATCAGACGACTTGAAGATGCTTGAGGAGTTGGAGGAAAAAGGCTGAAAAAAAGAACTGAATCCTATACGCTGACTTTCGCCCCTTTTGGCACGCTTTCTTCATTTTCATCTGCAGGGGTTTTCGATAAAACCCTTTCCAATGAGATATGTTTGTCCTCCCTTTCTGAATGTTTCTGAAAATGAGTTACGCGAGTGTCATTACATATCTCCATCACAAGCCCAGCCGCAACTTTTTCTGGTTGTTTCTTTTGAATAAAGTCAAAGTTTCTTCCACTTTCCCAATGCTTCTTTAGCTCACGTTAGACTAACCTCCTCCGCGTCGCATATTTCCCCGCAAAGCCTCCGTAAGCTGCTACGTCTGTAGCTACTTTGGCTCCTCCGGTGTCAGCTCCTCGCAGTGCTCCTCGATGAGCTCGTTGATGTAATCCTTGATGTCATCGTTGATCATCATCATCATCCATGACATCATTGTCATCATTGACCTTATCCATGTCCAGGCCCATGGACTTGCCGAGGGACGCAATCTCCTCCTACACTGCCGCATCGGGTTCGAGTCTTTTAAAGTCTGTTTCAGACACAAAGGCAGACCAATGCTTCTTCCAAGCAGAGGTCAAGGTCTTTTTTACCACACCCTGCCAGATCATATTAATTATTCTAAAAGCATATCCCGATTTTATAATGATCCTTACAGAACTCTCGAAAGGGGAGATTTGTGCTCTTCGACATGTCAAAGCAGCAGAGGGGGGACAAGTGCTAGGAAGCTTCTTTAAACGAGAAATCACCTGCTGTTCCATTGGCTGCAAAATAGAGGTTGCGTTGGGTGGAAGATAGAGAAACTTTATAAGCTTGAACTTTTCGAGGACGTTATGTTCAAGGTTAGGTGGGTGAGCAGGTGCATAGTCTAGGACGAGAAGGATTTGTAAGGGTAGGTTATTTTCGTAGAGATATTTCTTAAAGTCAGCACCAAAGACTAAATTCACGAAGTCCACAAAGAACTGCCTGGTGGCCCTCGCCCTCTAGTTTCTCCTCTACTAAACCTGCAGGTTTTCTTTCAGAATCTTGTGTGACTGATATGATTTGGGGTTTTTCGAATGATAAACGTACATCGGCTTAATCTAGCAGCCGCCGCTCGCGTTGCAGCACAGTGCGAGGGTTAGCCTATCATCGTAATGTGTCTTCGTTTGCAACTCGCTGCCCCACACAAAGCCATACAGACTATGTGGGTGTTACGCAGGAGAGTTTTGCAGGGAGCACCCACAGCGAAAGTAGCTTCCGGTAAGCATTCGGTAGCCAACTGACTTCATCTCACGAAACAAAGAGAAATTGGGAAGCATAGCAGAGTCAGGAGAGCAGTTGAGGTAGTGAGTAGCATGGAAGTAGCAGCTCAGGACCGCTGAAAAGAATGAGTCGGCAGCAGGAGAGTAGCTGTCGTTTCGTAAGAATTGTGGAAGCGAGTTCCACAGTCTATGACCTGCAGAGCTAAAGCTTCTGTCACCAACGGTCTTTAAGCGGAGGAATGGAACAGATAATTTATTGTCCACACAGGACCTGAGGGCTTGAACAGGCTGAAACTGGTGCAGCAGTTCAGCTAGGTACGGAGGAGCCAAGCCGTGGTGGGCCTTGTGGGTCCGCGTAAGAACGTTGCCCTGTATCCATTGATCAACCGGCAGCCATCTTAAATCTTTTAGCAAAGGAGATGCATGGTCAAACCCCTGGAACTTGAAAAATAGCCTTGCAGCTAAATTCATAGCCAGCTGCAGTGGTCTAGCTACTTTCTTTGGTAGCCCAGCCAAAAGGGAATTACAATAATCAAGCCGAGACATAACTAAGCAGCTAGTTAAATTGTTTGGAAGCCACTGCGGAAGACAGCTCCTAATTTTAGAGAGGGATCGTACGTGATGGCTAGCTGTAGAAGCGGTCTTCTGTATGAAGCTTCTAAAATTTAGGCAGCTGTCAAAAACGACACCTAAATTTCGAGCACGTGGTGATGGTCGCACAACAGCATCACATATTACAAGATCCATGGGTTTGGGGCATGGCATCATATTCTCCCCTGCCTTTATATAAGTCCGCATTGGCATCATCTTCTTGAAGAGTCCCGTCTCGTCACAATTGAAGAATTGTAGGGGGACATATCCTTATGCTGCTATAGTTCGAGCAAAAGGTTTGACGTAATCCTCTGCTGTCTTCATATCCGCTCTCGCTACCTCACCATGCCTGATGACGGAGTAAGTACCGGTCCTCTTTTTAAAATCATCTCAAACCAATCCCGACTGGCTTTAAACGGCTTGACCGATGCCTCGTCCTTGAAGTGCTCGGGGTCCGATGTAGAAAATCAGCGTGATTAGCTTGTGCCTTTATGCGGATTACAGCCTCCGTCGCGGGATCTCCTGCGAGCTGCTTTTCCGTGAACCACACCATCACAGCTTCTCGATATTGTCGTGGATAGATGTCCACTGTTAAGATACCATTTTACGGCCCTTGGCTGGCATTGTAGCCTTTATCGACTAATTCTGCTTCCGTCTGGTGCAGATCGTAGAAGTGCTACGCTTTTCTACTTCGCCTAGTCGACTATACGCACACCTTTGTCAAAGTTTTAGATCATTTCTGTATTCAATTAAAAGCACATCATCCGCTCCTCCTCGTTAGCACTGTCCTTCGTACTACCTTGTTCGGATCTGTGGAGCGATAATCGATGTTTTTCAAAATAGCTGCAAGCAAGAATGCGACCAAAACACTGATGCCTCCACTTCGAGCTAACCGCTTAAAGTGAAGGAGTGAGACTCAGGATGTTTGTTTCGGCGTTCACTGCGGTATTCGCTGTGCCAACTGGCGGTGGGGGTCTCTGAAGTTGGCTCGTAACCCAAATTTTAGTTCTCAACTCAAAGCAAAAACCGGCCGACAGGTGGCCCGTATGCCGAAAAATCCGTTAGTCGGGACACTCGTAAGTCACGGAACCACTATATTCGGTTTTTAAAGTGCTCTATTTTGAGTAAGTGAGCCTCCTGCACACGTGAGCAAGCACACGTGAGCAAGTCACGTGTACATTTGTGCGCTATTTGGTTTCAGAGAATTGAAGCGGCTCTGGAGAACGTGAAAACCGAAAAAGTAGCCGACTTCGTGCAGGCGTTTACCGTCGCGTTTGAACTACTGATTGAGGTAAAGTATTAGCAAGAGCAACTGCCGGAAAGGTAGTATTCACTGGATCTGCTTCAGGCTTAGGCCAACCCAGCTATACAAGTAGCAGTCATGCATCGTTTTATACAGGCTGCGTGGCCTGCAATTGCAAACTCCGGATCGCCGAAGACATATTGCAGCCTGAATTCGTTAATCAGCCCCCACACAGGGCGCAAGCACCGCAAACACGAAATGATGCGCGCATACCCACACGCATGCCTGTAGGTATAGAGACTGGTCCTAGCGCGTCTCTGGGAGCTTCTGCCACACCAGGGACGCCCATATCGATTAAAGTGGTTCATTTTAAGGCAACAAACGAGCTGAGCTTACATTTCTTCTTAAATGCACAATAAGTTCTGATTTTGAACGTGCTTATTTTTGAAGACGCTCAGAAATAGGTATAGTCATAATAATATAATAACAGTAATACATTTGACATAACGCCCTCAGAGAACTCAATCTCTTTCTAGGCACTTACAATTTTCTGAAAAGGAAGCACGATCGAATAATAAGTGGTAGCATGCTCAATGAACCACAAGAATAGCATAGTTAGGGGTGACATGAACAGGGTCAGCATGCAAGTTTCTTTAGTAGCAGCATGCACAGTATCAGCACCCATAAGCACATACAGGACGAATCACAGGGACCCACTCAATGCTGCGATATGGGCGTTTTTAATTTCTTTTTAAATGTGGTCAAGTCAGGAGATGTCGTGAGGCAAGTCGGGAGTGAGTTCCAGGCTTTAGGGGTATACGAACTAAAGACACCGTCTCTATAGGATTTGAAGTTCGTACGTGGTATAGCTAAACAATTCGATATGTATAGTTAAACAATTAGTTGTGACTTTTAAAAACAATATGTACTACAATTTTTCTCGGCATTGGTTTAAGCGGTTTTAAACTATACGCTATTATTATATTATTATATAGTATAGATTAGATTATATGTTAATATTATTTATTATTAAACCAGTTTCTTCGATGAATTCTTTAGCATGTCGAAGAGCAGAGGAGTTCAGCTCAGAAAGCGTATTTTGCAGAGCATGACCAGCATCCCTGCTAACTCCGAATGCAAACCATCGCATTGTATATATCTTTAATTACATATCGGAAGCCACTAGACTTTACTTTGGGGTAGGAAATTTCTTACGCGAGCTAAATCGCGAGCGGTGAATACTGTGAGGTACTCCTCCTCATGATTTCCTCCTCCTAACCCAGAAGAGACTTATGTAGTACAGGTAAAGTCTGCTAGAAGAAAAAATAAAATTGGCCCAGTGGTTAAGGTGCTCACCCCGACCAAGGTCTGGCCGAGGTCGTTGGCTCGAGCCCCGTGGCATATGTGAAGCGCCTGAATAAAGATAAGCTCTCTTTGTACGCTATACAAATGAATCATATTATATTACTATATAAAAAATATGCAGGAAAACCTACGGAAAATAGAACAAAACTCACTTAAAGCTGTGCAGCCTTTGATGGAATTTTGCAAAAGCTGCTTTAGAGTACCATTAGCTTAAACTTTTAAATGTTTTTTTTGTGGCAAAAAAAATGTGCTTGGGTGTTAATCGGCATGAACGCGTGTGACTAAATAACATTAAAAAATATTGATTAAACAAATTAAAATCGACGTAGCATCAGTTCTGACACCAAAAGCTAGCAGCCTGCTGACAATACAATACGCTGCATTGTTTCATTCTTAGCATCCCCTCCGATTCTCGCTTCTCCTTAGTATCAGTTTCTCCTTTTACTTAAGGTTAACGGAACTCAGCAGTGCGCCCAATGCAACAACGCTATCATGGTCATCACTGACGGGTCACCTGAAAGTCACGAGGAAGTGTTCCGCAAGTTTAATTGGGCTTTCGACAAATGGGTGAGAGGAACTGCAGCGCCAGCTGCTCTGTTAGTTGCCCCTGACCTTTATGGTATCGGGGTGGTCTGGCACCGACCTCTTGTTATCGCTTTGAGTATGCACTCTTCGTGAAAATATGAGAGAAAAAGCTTCACATGGACACGCTGTCCTTGCATTATGTGTTCATGCCGTTACCGTCGATCGCTAGCTTCGAGAGACTTCTTCGGTTTTTGTAGTTTCGATCCTTAATGACAGCTTTAGCAGTGATCTTATATTGTTTAGGTAAGAGTATTTACCTATCTCATCGGTCAAGAAATCCCGGAGAATGATGCCATGAAGGTCAGCTGGATGGCTTGTGCCAACAGGGGTACGACGGCACTCGCTTGCAGCGACTCGGCTGCATTCCGAGTCATTGTTTGCACAGCACATTGTTGACGCCTGAAAAGTGCGATTGGTTCTTTGTATTATTACATCAACAGCTACGGCGTAGAAAATGCTCAGGATTAATCGGGAAAATTGATTTATGCATACAGTTATGTAACTAAGGGGGCTCATTTCAGTCAGGTAATCCGATAACCATTTCATGGGCTCCTGATTCGAGCATCCATTGTATAAGTATGGTATCAACCCCACTGACCTCAGGTGTCATATGTAGGACGCTACTTTTTCGTGATAGCCTATGCCTTCTAAATATTTCTACATGCTAGAATTCTTGGCCAAGTTCGGATTACTACTATCTCTAAAAGGAGGAAAGTAGACACTAGTTATTAGCGATCGTACCGTCTGCATGTCACTCACTTTGCCGCCTATTTTAGGTCATTTCTATCACATATACACGATGGCCGACGTACAAGAACATGTCCAAGACTACCTGCGGGTGATGTCGCGTCCACTTGCTATAAAGGCTGTGAACCACACAGTGTTCACCGGCATTAACATAAACTTTCCCGTAAGTGTACCCGTGTGAGCTTAGCCCAAACAGCTCATTAAGCGTTTATAGCAGTCGCAAGAGACCGCGTTTAACTTACAATGCTGCATGTTACGTGGCTGTCTATAACAATTTTAGTTCTCGAAAATGGATTCATCGTATGGAAGCACACTATCACTCTCGGACAGCTGGATTAAGCTGCCTGACGTTAGTATTGACGTTGTTTCCAATCGGTTCGCGAGCGATAGATCGATAGCTCGGTGCATCGAGCTCCTGCAGCTGCCGCTTCTCTTAAGCATTCGTGCTTCTCGCAAGCGAGGTGACAGCACATGCCGTTTGTTTTCCGCGTTTCCGCCCTCTCTGTGGCAGAGCGAGCCGTCGAGTGGCACAGCAAGCCGTCGAGCCCCAGTATCTGAGTGTTGCAAGAAAGTCGTTGTTGCTTTCGCTTCACTGTGTTGTGCGGCTCGTGGTGTTGCAAGCCTTGTCTCAGCGTCTGAAATTGCCGCTTCAACGAGGCCGCGTCTACCTTCAGAAAAAACAGCCGCGCTAGCTTAGAGCATGGATTAGATTAGAGCAGGATAGATTAGAGCATGGATTAGATTAGAGCAGGATAGATTAGGGCTAGCGGGCGGCTCCCCCGCAGCCAGCCACTACAGCTTGCCGAGCAGCCACATTCACTTCTTCTTCTGCAGCGTCTAAAGACTTGCACTCGTGGGCGATGCAGCTCTCGGTGGGTGTGTGAGCATGAAAGGGTAGAGAGTGATACAGAGAGAGCGAGCGAGCGAGAGAGCGGGCGAGCGAGAGAGAGAGAGAGAGAGAGAGAGAGAGAGAGAGAGAGAGAGAGAGAGAGAGAGAGAGAGAGAGAGAGAAACAGCTGCGCAAAGATGGCAAACAAAAAGTGAGTGAGTGAGTGGGAAAAAGGGGACCGACTGCTTTGGTTTGCAGTGGCATAGGTGCTCAACCCGACGAAGGTCTGACCTTGAGGTCGCAGCTTGAGCCGCGTGGTATATGTGAAGCATCTGGACAGAGATTACATTCTCTTAGGACTATATACAAAGTAATTATGTATCTATATATATTGAATATATATATATATATATTATTTTATTACGCATCGAGTCTTGCTTCTGTCCTGCTTTGTCCTTCTCCAGTCTTTGGTGCATACTTCTCCGAGATTATGGCTGCATAAGACTTATGCAAGACTGAACGTAGACTCACAAGCTGAGTATAGTTCTACTTCTTGGCCCGGGCTGGCGAAAGACTGAATGCGTGACCAATCGTGGGCGCCGTCAAGGGTCTGCCTACTTCATTGCCTTTAAAAGCATGGCAGGCGACTCGACCACCGAAATCATTGACTTTGAGTTACACGAGAGTTCTGTTTATGTGACACTAGGAGCTCTTTATATAAGAATCAGATAGGGAGGGTGTAAGCAATAAAGACAGCCGCGGACGACTAAAAGTTCACCGGGAGGTGCAAATCGAAGGGCCATTTCCTACCTCCCAAAAAACAAGTTTACCGCGATCACTCTGGGGATGGAGCACGTAGAAAGCTAAAAGAGGATTTAGGCAAGTAGGAAGACGAAAACTGAACTGAACGTAAACTTCCTACGAGAAGGAAGACCAAAGCTGGACCCAAACGAGACTGAAGCAAGAGTCACCCTGTGAACGCTGCTTTAAAGATTCGGTGACACTTAAGGCCGCAGATTTTGAGTCTCGTGTCTCTTGCTAACCGGTTTACAAGAGGCCTCTGTTGCTCTCAATGAGGAAAACGTCTCATCTTAAGATGCTTCATAGCCGCATCTGAATTGCTGCTGGCGCATGAGCTAAATCAAACCGATTCGAGGAGATTCGGGCTTACCTGGTTAGGCCGCTCGGGATGGTTATGCTGCTCATTCTAAACGACAAAGGTCGCCCGCTTGGGCCCTGGGGCCCAATATGTAAAGCTCCTAGACGGATGAACAGATAATCAGATTGACAATTACGCAATCTAATCACTCTTTGGACATTACACAAATGAGTTAATAATTCCTCAATGAGTTGGTAATTTCTCAATAGACTGTTTTGTGGTAGGGGCAACTCTGGCTTGCTGCGCCTCGTCGTTAACTGTCGCAACATTTTTGAACGCATTTTTGGACTGAGATACAAGGAATGCCACAAAGATGTCATATTCCATTGTCAGTAATCGAAAAAAAATACAATCTGTATGTTCCAGTCGTGTGCTGAAATTTCTTCGACACGTTCCATGGGGTCTTTGTGGAGGCCGGATACTTTCTATTCATTTGAAAGACCCGAGCTAGTAACAGTGGTCTTGCGATGATTTATAATTGGCTGAGAAATAATTTGAGTGCAATCTTGCTCTCAACCTGCGTCAGAACATCCCCTGACCTGACCACATTTAAAAAGAACTTAAAAACACCTATTTAGGACAGCATTTAGTGGGTCCCTGTGATTCGTCCTTGATCTGCTTATGCGTGCTGACACTGTGCATGCTGCCACTAACCACATTTGCATGCTGACCCTTTGCATGTCACCCCTAACCATTTTATTCATTTTGTTTTTATCAAGCATGATATTGCTCACCATTCAGTTGCATTTCCCTTTGCAGCAAATGTAAAGCGCCTAGAGAGAGATTGAGTTCTCTGAGGGCGCTTTATCGAGTGCATTATTATTATTATTATTATTGCTGAAGTATCACAATGCTGTTATTTATTTAATATTTCAGGGACATAAGCCAGAAGCAAGTGTCACCATCGCCGTACCAGTATACGACAAATCAGAGGTGAGGTTGGTCAGGATCCCGAGCTACTATCCGATAACACATCCAGTGCATGTTTAACATTTTCAAGTACACGGTTTTCACGTTTTAATTTAGACGTGCAGAATATTTCCACATAAGTACCTCAAACAGGGCAACTGTTTTATCAAAATTATTACTAAGACCGCTACCGTTCAAATATAGTTTCGAATATAGTATGCATGCAGCATTGTTATTCCATCTCTACAAGTAAGAAACTCTCTCAATTAGATTAGATCAAAACAATTCTTGCATTTCTCATTGACGCATATTCAAGGTTTTTGAAAGGTCCGTGAATCCAATCGCAACCTGATCAATGACGATAGGACAAACCACACAGTTATGAGCAAACCTGACGTCACTAAAAGTACACAATCAATTTCTCCCTAAATTTTATTTTACATATAGTCACTCCAGTGATGTCTGCCCATATCTGGGAATGTTATTCCCAATCGACCGGTCAATGGTTTAGCACATAGCCTCCACTGTCAACCAGGCCTACTTTCAGCTGAGGACGCCGGTCAAGCTAAGCGAGAGGGGTTGGAAGGAAACATACAACTGAGCACGTCAATACCAGAAATCAGTTGAAATGTGGCAGTTAACAACGTGAACTGTCGGCTCTTGATATCGCTCCAGCTGCCCACAACTGCCAAACGCAGACGGCTTAAGACCGTACCAATCCAGGCTTCAATCGTACGGGAAAACCTCAGGCTATCTAATGGCCAGTCTGTATCTTATATGAACCTACCTTTCACGGATTTAATGTGCTAAAATAAAACAATCTGCCACGGTCCCTTCCAGTACATGATATTCGAATTTTCCCTATGTCAAACCATGATTTAATGCTACCCAGAAACACAGATTGTCTTGCAAAGAATTAAAAATTAGTTATTCTCGCTGCTAAGAATTTCACCTGTCATTTTGAAATTGTATTAGCATCTTTTTCTTTGCAGACCAGGATTTCGGTCAAAGCGGGGCCAATAGACAATGGCAAGCTGCTTGGGGTGTCCGCCGCAGACGTTTCCTTGGAGGAAATCATGGCACTGGTGCCGCAATATAAGGTCAGGCAGCGGCTGTCAGCTCCTTTCGCTGGTGGCATTTTGTTTTCGGATGGCAAATAGCCAAGCCCCCTTGTTTCCTTTTCAGCTGGGTGCCAACGGCTACTTTTTTATCATTACTAACAACGGATTCATCGTCACTCACCCGTACTTTCGGCCTCTGGTTAGCGAGTTTGATTTCAGCGATTAACTTCAGCTGGTGACGCCAGCGCGTCTGTTACAAGTGGATGATGATAATGATGTTCAGCACACTCTTTAAATGCTGTCGCTGGCTTTCAGTTAATACTCAGTGTAACTGACTTGCATTTTTAGGTCGAGAGCTGCGCTTTACACATGGATCAGGCCTGCTACCTTTTGCAAATAGTAAGTACTGCACTCAGAAGATACTCACTACGCCGCAGCCACCTCCACATCGGTGTCTGCTGCCGATTCTGCTGAATAATAGTTGGGTCAGGCAGCGACTGAAAAGATTTAATTTTATTTCGCAGTTGGCCACTCTCCGTGCGTTTAAAAGTGACATAATAAACTGGCATTTTTTATGCTGGGCCGCAGTCTCCCTATTTTTCTCAAAAAATGCAGTTTTCCTTCGGGTATGGTTCGAAAGCAACTGCATGAATGTATGAGCTCTGAAAGCAGCGGCCCGGACTGACAAAATATTGTCTGGGCGACAAGTGAGAACTCGATTTTACCACCATCGTTGTCTTCGGATAGCTTTCGCTCAAACGATTAATTAAAAAAGTCATGGTCGCATAGCATTATGTTGCTAAATACAAATACCGCAAACGGTACGTGTTTTTATAAACTTAATGTACAAAATGGCCTTGATAATCTAAAAGACTACGTACGCTAAGTACATGAACGAAAGACTTGAGAATTCATTCATCTGTATTTCTAGTCGCTCTTGGAATCAGCTGAGCATCAACATGAACCATCTAGCGGTGCATTAAGGCTAACACTTTTCACTTATCTCTATGCTTTGTTTTAGAGAACTATAAAAAACTTCTTTAGCATATGGCGGTGAAAGTGGTGATAATTTTTATAAAATTCCGTGCGAAAGCAGAGCTGATCGTCTTGCAATACAATATATGTTTGTAGAACCCCAAGTTTTATAAGTCTGGCAGTACAAAACCAGGTTACAACAACATTGACCTACTTCTAGTGGAAAATGACGACAGCAGTGGCGATCTTATTGACTCGGTGAGTCTTTTCTTTGAGGGCTCAAAGCACGGCCATGTTATCATATTGTCACAGCCTTATAGTTGAGTTGACCCAATAAGGCATCACCTGTTTCAATTGTGGACTTAAGCTGATTGCTAATATGCTCACACATACAGTCTGAGAGTACAGATGTACCTCGTGGTGATGCAGTGGCTGTATCACTTGAGCACATAGGAAGCTCATCGTGTGGTAATGCAGTGGTTGTATCGCTCGAGGAAATGTCTATCGGCTTGTCTATCGGCTCGTAGCATCAATGCACGCATCTATACTACGCCCAGCTCTTTCGTATGGCCTTCGTTCATCTGACATTCGTCCATGACCAAGATGGCGAAATACTTGAGCGCCTACGCCCGGATCATCTTTATAAAGAGTTATTAATGCCAGCGGTCATTGTAAGGGGTGATTAACTCGCTTATTTTTTGGTCTTGCGCACAGGAGAATAAATTGTCATCAGGCGCTGCATCGTAGTTTTTAGCGTAGCTTGAGGCCTCTAAAAACTATGCGAACTAACTGCTAAGATTGCTCACGGAAGAGATCGGCCGTATTTTGCTTGCTACGTCTTGTCTTAAAATTAGAAATGACGTCTTAGCTTAGGCCTGAAGCAGGCTGCAATTTCATCCCAAGCTGCTTGCACAGCATCCTGGAATAGCTGCCTCGTGATACAACGTGAAGTTGGCCAGCGAGCGTCCTAACGCCACTACGATTCCATAATAAGCCCACCGGCGTGTAGAACATGTGAATGTGAAAAATGTTTCTTCGCTGTGAAAGTTTTTCGTGGCTCTTGACTGCCTGTAGCGCTACTGCTACTACTTGACTTTTTACGAGGTATAGTTGATGTGGTCGTTGAAAAAGGGATGAACATGATCCCTGTAGATTGTGTACTCCAGGGAATAAAGTAACCCTAAATGAGTTCACTCGAAAGAGGAGAACGGACATCTGACTCTTTTAATGTTTTCATTATTTTTTATTCTAGTACAATCCTTTAGGTACTAAATGAATACTCGCTCACCTGTTAGTAAAGATTTTCATGCACTTGCTACGCGTAGGCGCTGATTTCAACCTCAGCCATCTAGCATTGCGGTTTGGTAAAAGGTTGCAACATTATAATAATAATAATAATGCATTTGATATGGTACCTTCAGAGAGCCGTGATGGCACACTAGGTAAGGCACTTGTTTTCATGATATCGGTCCCGAGGTCGTGGGTTCGATTCCTGCGGTGGGCGGCACTGCAAGCGGTGGTGATAGCCGCAAAGGCTCTTCTGTCGCTATACAAAAGAGGCTACTTAATCAGCTAGTATTTATTTATTATTAGAGAAATCTTTTTCTAGGCACTATACAATTGCTGCAAAGGAAGCACGATCGAATGGTAAGTGATTGCATGCTCAAATAAAAACAGTAATAACATCGTCGGAAAACAATTAAACCATATCATGGTCATAACATTTCTCTGAAGTAATTTAGAAAGAAAAATTTTGAATAATAACTTTCGCAAGAATTAGTTCTCGTAAAGCAAGTTCTTAGCCCTTTGATGCTTGAATCAGGAAAAACTCCTTAATACCGAACACTTAGACAACCTAAAAATGTTTTGAGATTTCCTGCGCGTTAAAGAAGTTACTCGACCTCTTTTTTTCAGCTTCGCAGAGCAATGATTGATCAAGAAGTGGGCAACATCACCGTCAATGCAACGGGCTATTTTGATATATCATTGGTGAGTATCCAGCCACACTAAGTGATAGAGTCCTGCTAGCAACTGACACAAAGAAGTAGCTGTCCCATTCCTCCGCTTACAGGCAGTTGGCGACAAAAGCTTTATCTCTGCAGGTCCTAGACTGTGGTACTCGCTTCCACAATTCTTACGCAACGACAACTACTCTCCTACTGCCGACTATGGCACATCCTTTTCAGCAGTCCTGAGCGCTACTTCTATGCTACTCACTACCTCAACTGCTCTCCTGACTCTGCTATGCTTCCTTCCCACTTTCTCTTTGTCGCGTGGGACGAAGTCTGTTGGGTACCGAATGCGTACCGAAAGCCGCTTAGGCTGTGAGTGCGCTATACAAAACTCTCCTGCGTAACATCCACATGGTCTTTATAAATTTGTGGAGTTACAGACGGAGATACATACATACATACAACAGCGGTCATGATAAGCGGTGCCGTTTCGTCGCCGTGCAATGCTAGACATTACAGTGTCCTTGTCTGTTTTCCGGAGTTGGAATGAGCCGACTGCTTTCTTTTCAAGTTGGTACCCTTGATTCAGGGAATCAATCTAATCAATACTCTGTTCGTCGTCTGCTCTCCCCGTCTCTCTATCTCCCTTCTCTCTGCCTCTAACTCTCTCACCAACGGTTTTTGATTTCTTACACATTTCCTTTTCCTGGAAGTCTAGCTTGACGGAAGGGTAAAGGCAGGGTAAAGGGTAAAGGGTAAAGGCAGCCTGGACGAATAGCCTCAGCCATAACTGGTGATTTTTAGCATTTTTTTTACTTTTGCATTATGTTTAGCTCTCGGCTCTTGGCAAAAATTAGCTGATGGAACCCTATTGATCAAAGCTGTTGCTAGTATAATAAAGCGCCATCGGCAGGCAGTGGACTAGACAAAATTATTCACCTGCATCCGGCGGGCGATCTTCGAAAACGTATCTTCTTCGACGCATACTGGCTGATCCGCAACGCGTCGCCAATCGCCGCCTGCTAGCAGAGCAGCAACCCCTAGAAATCGCTGCCTGCTAGTAGAGCAGCAACCCCTAGATAATCGCTGCCTTCTAGCAGAGCAGCAACCCATAGAAAATCAGTGCCTGCTAGTAGAGCACTAACTCGTAGCCAATCGCCGCCTGCTAAAGCTGGTTTGGTCCAGTGGTTAGGGTGCTCGCCCCGATCACGGTCTGGCCGAGGTCGTGGGCTCGAGCCCCACGGCATACGTGAAGCGCCTCAATAGAAATTGAGTTGTCTTAGGGCGCTACACAAATGAATCATATTTATATTTATTTATTTAGTAGAACAGCAACTCATTGCGAATTGCCGCCCACTGGCAGAGCACGCTACAAACAGATAATGCAAACGCATACTAGAGGCTTTTATCGTCATTAATTGGAATTTTTCACGCTTGAAATTTCTTAGTGTGCAAAGATAAGCACCCTTATTGAATAGCTTACAACTCCGAAAATTGAACGTAATTGTCATGCAAACAGGCAGCCTTACGAAATGCGGCAGCTTGGAGGCGCCAATGAAGCCAAAGAAAAAAAAAGTAAAACTCCAAAGAAAACGTAAACCAGAAGTAGAAAGCATACGGCTATGCATCTGGGCTCCCAATAGACATGGTACTTATCTTCACGTGTAACTAAAAGATAACGCTGTCATAACGAAATAAAACAAGTTCACTTTTATTTCTGGAAAAATATTGAACAAACGGAGGACCAGTGACAATGCGTGTACCTGTAGCTAAGCCTTTCATTTACTACAAAAGCGCAATAATACGTCTTTTTGCAGTTGTTTTTGGAAGTAACTGCGCAAGCCTTGATCGAGTGAGTGCTGTCATATGTAGCTTTCAGGTGTAAAGTAATAAGTTGGAGCTGCCGTCATTGCTAAGAAGCTAGCTTTTACTGCGGATAACACTCATTCAACACCCGATACCAATTAGGCTAATCGTTATTTTGTGGAGGTGAATGGCAGTGTTATTCCGCGATTGCTCCGTGGAGTCTCCAGACTAGGCAGTTAGCTCAAACGAACTACCTTTTTATTTCCTTAATTAATGAAATGGCAGCAATTTTCGTACTCTCAAGAAATTGTAGCGAGTTTTTTAGCTCAAGAAATGGCCCTGAAGTTTGTGTACAAAAGAAATGAGAGCGCAGTTGCTGTACAGTCGTCTGCTAGAAGCAATATTAAATACCCGGATGCTAACGGATAAATTTCTGAAAGTTTGGGGGCGTGTAATGCTATATTCACCCCGACTCCAGTGTTTAATATTTTTGCAGTTGCTTACTCGATGGAAGTAAGCACATTTTCTTGTCCATATTGGCATATATTCCTAGTCGTGCTTTCCGGTTTAGGCCCGTTGGCTGTGCAGCTAAAGAAACAGCCACTGCTGCCTTGTTGCTTGCACTCCGTCGTTTCTCCGTCGAAGAGCATTGGTTTCCATGGCGATTCAGTCATGCAGCA
Organism: Cristatella mucedo; assembly: GCA_009760855.2. Lineage (NCBI taxonomy): Eukaryota > Metazoa > Bryozoa > Phylactolaemata > Cristatellidae > Cristatella > Cristatella mucedo. The sequence goes on from WPIO01000055.1 coordinate 230,219, forward strand.
GTCGGGCAGCTAGAATGACAGAGCTGACGAGAATGAGAACAGGGATTGTTCAAGCCATGCTTTCCGCAAAGCACGTGTAAAGTGCCTAAAAAGATATTCAGTTATCCGAGGGCGCTATGCAAATGTATTATTACTTTTACTATGCCTGGCCGGCTTGGCGCTGTGCCTGCACCCGTGCGAAACGCCATTGTCGCTTGCTTTTCATTGTGTGGACTGTAGTGATTACTCGCTGATCTGTACATTACGCTGTCCATTTGTAGTCGCGAGTCAGAATACAGACGCAGACCTATTACTACCATCCAATACGAGGCACTACCTACAGGTAGGTAGTGCCTCGGTGGGCTTCGGCGCTTGCTGTTGCAGCTGCTGCTCTGTGGGCGAGTGTCAGTCGTGTCAGATAGGCACGTGCATAGCGCAATGGCTAGAAGAGCGCTTACTGAGTAAGGGAGCCGTAGATAGCGCAGGCAGAACTTAAAAAACTCGCCTATTTAGGACAGCATTCAGTGGGTCCCTGTGATTCGACCTTCGTGTGCTCATGCGTGGTGACACTGTGCATGCTGCCACTAACCGCACTTGCGTGCTGAACCTGTACATGTCACCCCTAACCATGTCATTCATGCTGTTTATCAAGCATGATAATACTCACCATTCAATCGCGTTTCCCTTTGCAGCAAATGTAAAGCGCCTAGAAAGAGATTGAGTTCTCTGAGGGCAATTTATCAAGAAGTGCATTATTATTATTATTAGTAATATTATTAAAGAACAAGCTGTGCCTGTGACCTGTACAATCGCAGACCATGAGCAGCTGCTAGTTTGCTAGTTGCTGCTGCTTCATTGCGATGCGAAATCTCTCAGGAAACGTGATTCTCGTGGACAATCGTAGCACTCGACTGCACTACATGCCTACTTGGCCTACTCGTTTCGTCGTCTTCCCTATGGTCGCACTCATGGTTTCATTAGATAACTATTGCAGCGGAGCAATAGAGCTTCTGTTGAGGCTGCGCCATCGAGAGCATCGGGCGGTCAACTTTATATGTCAAGGAAGCATTAATGTAATGTGGCCACAAAACTTCCATGTAACCTTAATAAACCAAGGGTCTCAGTGACTTTCTGATGGTTAGTTGGCATGGAAATCTTCATTGCTTACTTAGAGAGCTGCCAGCAAATGAGGTAAAATCTCTATAGTTTGTCCAGATTGTGACCAGCAGTTTGACCTTCAATCCGAAAAACGAGTCGAGTGTTGCGAGTAATAAAATTGCAGTGATTGTCTTTTCCTGCCTACTCGAGAATGCCAGCCTCACTCTGACCATCCACGGCAGCAATGGCTTCGCTTCTCCATATATAACTGTAATCGCTTACTGTATATTGTATGTAAAGTTCCTAGAAAGAGATCTGGTTCTCTTAGGGCGCTCTACAAACATCCTGTTTTTAATTTTATTTCTGTAAAACCGCGAGCATGGAATCGTAACTAGGCTATCTTTTCTGTCGTGTCGCGACTTTTTTTTTGCTAATATTTTTATATAGGCCATGGACTCTCTAATGTTTGATGATGCTTGCAGTGGAACAGCGATTTGATCTCTGCTGCTGAAGATCCGCCATATTTTCACGAGGATTAGCTGGCTTCGCTCCTGCTATGACTACCTAATCTATTTAGCCGGCGGTTATTCGTCGATACTTCCGTGCTCATTTGCATATTGGCTTCCCCTTCACCCCTCTTTTGTAGCGTCTCAGCTTCTCTCTCCCAATTTCCCGAGTGCTGCTCGGTGTACATTGTTAGCAATCTAGGTCAGCAAGTCTGAAATATTCTGCTTGGCGAGCCGCGAGCCCAATATCGGTGGGGTTCATTTAACTCTGCCAAGCTTTGCAATGCACTACGAACAGGTCTCTCACGCAGCAGCAGCAGCAGCAGCAGCTACTTCGGTCGTTGCTGCTTAACAATCGTGGAACTTCTCACCGAAACGCATTAGGTCGCGTGACCTTTCCACGGAGCGCAGCCGGCCATCGCGCTTCGTTTACGAGACGTGCCGATCGTGCATCTGTCGAGCATGCGAGATGTTGTTGTCATTGTCGTAGCATCGGCATTTCGTTGCCCAAGAAAGTGGACGCTTACGAAGTATACGGTGAACTGCGAAGTGTGCCGGATCCCCTCGACTTCAACTTCACGCAGTTAGAAATTGCCAACTGGTGAGTGCCGCCGGCAGCGTCGGAGCTGGCGTTGGGCGACATCTTAAAACAGGAGCGCCGATCAAGCTGCTTGCGTTGGCCAACTGCCAACGATGCCAAAGCCAGTGTCTCTGCAAGAGCCACTCACCACAAACGTCTTGGGCTGTTTGAATGCTTAGCTTCTCCAATACCTGAGCGAGACTGATAGCGATGTCTCTCCTCCAATGGCCCCGTCAGTTAACCTTGTGAAGATACGGTGGCCACTCACTAAAAAGACTTACGTAAAAATATCTTATTATGAGAAGCTTTAAAAACCTCAACTAACTTTCCGCCAGTCCGTTTCGCCAGTTTATTCTGATGCAACGAGTGATAGCGAAAAAGCTATGCTATTTCGTGTTGCTTCCAAGCTACAATCTGGGGTTTAGAGCTTCCATTGCAGCTTATGCAAATTATGCAAATTACACAGCGATTGTCTTTTTCTGTCTACTCGAGAATGCCAGCCTCACTCTGACCATCAACGGCAGCCATGGCTCTGCTTCTCCATATATAACTGCAATCGCTTACTGTATATTGTATGCAAAGTGCCTAGAAAGAGATTTAGTTCTCTTAGAGTGCTAGATAAATCTATATTTACTGTTGTTATTACTATTACTAATATTATTAACATTAACACTCCGAAGATACTGCTCTGCCTCGGGTTTACTATGGCCTGAAGCAATCCTAAAAAGGCTTATCAGGTTAGAGTGTCTCTACTTTTTCTCCTTGATCTCCCAATCCACTTGAAAAATCACCTTAAAGACTGGTTTTCGTAAGCATCGCCTCAGTGTTTTCAGCTCGTAGTGTTGTGTGTGCCGGATGCTGCTGCTGTTGTAATTTTCGAAGCGCCTTTACCCTAATGTACTCCGCACCTGCGGCCAATAGCTAAGCCATTTGACGGGTGCTGCGATTCATTGAGCTCTCGTATATGTACGCGTTGAGAGGAATAAAAATGGAGTCTCGTTTACAGCTCACATCCGCGCGCTGTCTCCGTGAGACTCCACAAGAATAGCTGCCGTCAGATCCACTGTTTTACAGCAACAGTAGCCTGGGTGTAATAATCCCAAACGACTTTTCTTTGTAAGAGCACTTTGCTTCGATTGCCAATATGGCCTACGTTCAGCTAAGGAAATTAGCCCAAATCATGGCCTGTTAAGACAATAATACGTCAGTAAAATCTCTTCACCGGTTTTATGCTGCATCTAGGTTACTGCCATTTTCTTTATTCAGGACTTCCGTACTGTTCCCATAATCGTCTGCAGCTAGAGAAAAATTCAGAAGCTCGTTCGGACTGTCGTCAATAGCATAGCTTCCACTTAGCACCACTGCCGACTGAGCTTCACTCAAGCATCTATTTCACTTCAAGATGTTCTTTCTGGCTTACAGATCGCTTCACTCGCGAGCACCTGTCTTCGAGCACGTGCACCCTTCGCTCCTGTCTAGTTTTCTCTCGAGCCGCTCGCTCCTTGGCTTCCAGTAGTCTGGCCATCCCTTGCACTCAGCATGACTCTTTGATGCTCAGGCTTTCAGTCCGAAAGCGTCGACAATCCGGAGCTCGCTACTGCCCGCGCTCGCTACCTGCAAGTACTCTACGCCATTTAAGTCGGAGCCCAAGATGCATCTGCTCCGGATGCATTCGCTTGCCTTTCGTCCGAGCGAACTTGTCCCTTTGGTTCACGCGTGTGCTTTACGCGCTTAACTGAGCACGATTCAGTTCACTCTCACGGCCACAACTGCGTAATGCTTTGAAGAAGGAGGCGTTCTTGTCTAGTCTCTTGAGTGCGGACTAGGACCTCCCAAACCAAAGTGAACTGGAAACGAATCAGCTGCTTGACTGATTTTTATCGGAATTGCTGAAATTGGGCATGTAATCACTAACCAATTGGTATGCTTACTTTCCAGTCAATGTGAAGTGCCTAGAAATATATTTAGCTCGCTTAGGACGCAACATAACAGTGTATCACTTTAACCATTACATATATATATACATACATACATATATATATATATATATATATATATATATATGTATATATATATATATATATATATATATATATACCGTTACAAATAGCGCCTTTTTAGCTACATTTTCGGCAAAAGCTCTCCTTTAGCTTCTCAAGTGATGGCAGATCAGTACTGACCGCCATTGTTTGTAGCTGACCGCAATCGTGTATAGCTGACCGCCATTGTTTGTAGCCATCCAATGGCAGAATTTGTTTCTCTTTGCTGCGCCCAGGACATACTGTAGCTTCACACCGGAGGAGCTTGCAGAGAAGAGCGTGCTGAAACTCGTGCTGGAGCTCGTCAAGAGCAAAGATGCCATCAAAGAAAAGTGTGAGTAGCTCTCATATGTAGACTCTAGGGCTCTCATCTCTCAAGGTCGCAAGGGCCACGCGCTTTCCACTAGATAATACGCTACATGTATTCGCACTGATACCTTTTCGAAAGCGTACTTTCCCGTCATCTGACATTGCCAGCCACAGCCAGTAGTAGTAATTTGACACTGCTTAGTAACATGCTTTGAATCATGCTCTGGTCAAGGTCGATACGCTGCATTAGAGGCAGCCGATGCAGGTTGTTGGGTCATTCTCGAACTTCACTACTCAAGTAGGCCGTAGGTTCGAGACCTGCAGCAGAAATCAATCTCTTGTTGCCCACTGCAAGCTGGGCTAATAGCCATCAGGTTCCACTGTCGCTATATAAATAAGGTGACCAAATCAGCAGCTTTTGACCTAATTTTTTTCGCCGCTTTATCAAATCAGAATTACTCCGGCGAATTGTCTCACTGCAGGGGCTTCGGCAACCACGCGAATGAAAAGACAGCGGCTCATCGGAGTCCATACTAATTAGTCGCTAGCATGTTTTTTCTGATGGCATTCGTTAGTAGATGTGTAATGTAATGTATCTCCGTCTGTAACTCCACAAATTCATAAAGACCATGTGTGTGTTACGCAGGACAGTTTTGTATAGCGCACTCGCATCCTAAGAGACTTTCGGTACGCATTCGGTAGCCAACAGACTTCGTCTCACGAAACAAAGAGAAAGTGGGAAGCATAGCAAAGTCAGGAGAGCAGTTGAGATATAGTAGTGAGTAGTAGTCACATAGTCAGTAGCATAGAAGTAGCCGCGCAGGACCGCTGGAAAGAATGAGCCATAGTCGGCAGTAGGAGAGTAGTTGTCGTGGCGTAATAATTGTGGAAGCGAACTTAACAGTCTATGACCTGCAGAGCTAAAGCTTCTGCCGCCAACGGTCTTTAATCGGAGGAATGGAACAGCTAATTTAGGTCTAGGCTAATTGTCGCGAGTGCACGGACCAGCTTGTCCTTATCTAAGTATGCCAGATTCTTCTTTTATTTCGTGACATAGGCAAGCGTGTGTAGACCGGACTTTGGAGCCAATACGCTCATCTAGTGAGAAGCCATTTTGGCATAGGGGGCGTTACATGGGCACCAATGCCTGAGACGGGCGAGCACCCTCGTTGGCCACGATTCCGCCGCCGTCCGAGATGGCGACAACGTGAACTCAACCTTCTTTGCGAAAGAGACGGTCGCTTGCTTTTGGCGCCCGTTCAGGTTGAATGCGACACACTTGTGGGGCTGTGGGAAGGAGGGCTGAGCATCAAGGGGTTGAGGAAGGAAGGCGAAAGCTAAGGAGGTTGTGGATTGGCGAAGGGTTCCACCTTCCGTCTTCTAACCGAGCACTAAAGTAATTGCTGCCACCTCTTCCGAGCCGGCATCGGCTGCCGACTTTCAATGCGCTTTGTCTATCGAATACGTTCATTGTATGTTCAATGTGTCTATTGGTTTGTATTCGTGTCAGCTGCGGCAAATTTGGAAGCTCCATTCTGGAAGCCTTTCGCTGCGGGCCTGCAAGAAGGGCTGGCGAGTCGGACGGCTGCTCAGACAGCAAACCATATAGGCTGCTGCACTAAGCTTTGGTTACTTCAGGCTGCATGACTCGTACAAAATATGAGTCAGTGCGGCCACCCCAATCAGTCATCGGCGTTGACGTATCAGGGACAAAATAAATTAGCGGCAAGCTGCAACACTAGTGCCACCTAGCGACCTACAAGAGTAGGAACAATTTTTTTAGTTCTCGTTGGCGCTAATCGTGCAGGCGTGCAGTGCATAGTGCCGAGCTAATCGTGCAGGCATGCAGTGCATAGTGCAGAGCGCGTGCTGCTTAGTATTCAACAGGCGACAAACGGTGAGCACGGCAGAGCAGCTAAATGGCTGGCACGCTGGCTGCTGTCGAGCTATTGCTGCTACTGCAGGCTTTTCCTAATTCCTAGGTGACGAAGCGCTGGTGAAGCTGCTCCACTTCGACGCTCACGCAACGAGAGGGATGCTGGCTGTATGGATGGGCAACAACAATCACCCGTCAGATCGGTATTGCCTGCACTTCCGCTTGAGGGCGCATCCATCGGTAACGCTGGGGCTCCCGTTTGGCGGCGGCGGCGCACGGGTTACGAAAACCGTTTTATTTTGAGAGCAGCGGCCACGCTAGCGCTTCCGTTTCAGAAAGTGCCTGTAGCGAGCTACGAGTGTCCCATCTAACGTTGCTCGGTCATCGTTAGCAATTATGTAACGTCACTTTTCTGTACCGTCGTCCATTGGCGGGTCACATCGCCGGGGCCTTACTCTCAACGCGGCCAATCCCCTTGCTTCGGCACGGACGGCACGCTTTTCCGTCTTAAAGCAGTTTTCTTTCACCCTAACCGCTCCCTTGTAAAGGGACGCTCACCCCACCAGAATCCTCGGCGAGTGACTTGGTCCACCCACGTGATGGTGATGGTCCACGTGGTGATTGGTGATTGGCTCACGAAGCTGCGTCAGCTCTCGGTCGCACGAGCTGGCTGGCTGGCTGAGTTCATGCCGCGCTCTGCCGGCTGCACCTGCTGCAGAAGCCGGAGGCAATGCGTACACTCACACTTGCACCGCCGTGCCCGGCGGCGCTCTGCTCAGTTTATCAGCTGACGGGCTGCAGGCTTGCATGACTAGCGGCTCTCTCAGCCGATCAGGACTGGGTCTCTAGCAAGGCGAGTGCGTAAGTCCAGCGGCTGAGAAGAAGTCCTTGTTACAGCGGTTCATCGGAACCGAATCACCCACGGCGGAAGTTCGAAGCGGAAGTTCCTACTCAAGCAGCTCAGCGAGCTCTTTACCGTCCATAGCGCCACCGCCACCCTACAGGGTAGCAGCAGCGAGAGGTTTCTTTTCCTCCTTAGCGAACGCTTCAGCTTACAAAGTTTCAGCACAAGACGAGCTTCCGTATCCCTAATGGAACTCGATGCATTCAAAGCTTACGCGTGCGATTTTTTTAAAGAAGCGACTTCGCGGGTTGGTCAGCGACGGCTGCTGAAAGCAGGCAGAAAAGTGGAACGATGTCGCACAAAAAAGTGCAAAGCCGCAGCAGCACTCGCTGCTGCTATCGAAGGCCGACAACAACCTAGTTGATGACCCTCGCCTATTTAGAGCGCAGCATATTCGGGATAATCGGGTGCAGTGCACGAAGCGAAGCCAGAATTCGCGAAGCCTGAGCGGAAACTGGAGCGGCTCGGCCAGCCGAAGAAGGCAATAGAGGGCTCCGTTGGAAGTTGTTGGCTCGTGCAGAAGTTTATGATAATAATAATAATAATAATAGTACACTTGATATGAAAGTCGTTACACACGCTCGTGCACGCGAGCGCGCGCACACACACACACACACACACACATACACACATATAGTTCATTTGTACAACACCCAAAGAAAACTTAGTCTCTATCCAGGCGGCTCATACATGCCCACAGGGCTCGAACCCACGACCTCGGCCTTAATCCCGATGCCAAACCAGGGCGGCCGATCAGTCCGGTAAACAAGGGTGCTTGGACGCCATTGGCCCCATGGAAGTAAAACAAAAGCTAAATGTTAGCAAGGTGCATAGGTTCCTTTATAAAGTTGGCAGAACGAGCCATAGTGGCTACCGTTTCAGGTGGCATTGAACGATGAAGGACTTCTTGCTGCAGGACTCGAACCCACCACCTGGGTCTAAACGTGTGAGCACCTCATCCCTAGGCTCCGATACGGCGACGCTGTCAATCGGTCTACAAGTCCGCCCGACCTCTGACCGCCTGACCTCTGCTCGCCTCTGCAAACCGGCGGCCGCTCGCATAAGGAGCCATAGCACCGTGGGCAAGAGCTCCGGAGGCCGCCGGGCTCAGAGTGGCTGAAGAGGCCTCTAGCGAGACGGCGTGCCTGCGGCGGGCAACGTGCTAAATGTATTTCAAGAAGGATTGCTAGCTTTTTTTGATAAGGCTTAATTGCACTCGTTTTCGAGGATTTGTGGAATTCTAATTTCGCTTCACCGTGGTCTCCGGAGACTTGCAGGACGGCTAGCCTCCTGCGAAGTAGCTATTGGCTCTTAAGAAAACATGCGTTATGCCGATTTTTCTCAGAGAGAAAGAGCCATTCTGGGCTCACGCCGAAGGCTAAAAAATTCGTGCTCCGATTCTAGGGAAATCTAAAATAAATAAATAATTCATTGGCATAGTGCCTCAAGAGAGCTTAATCTCTATTCAGGCGCTTCGCATATGCCTCGGAGCTCGAGCCCACGACCTCAGCCAGACCTTGGTCGGGGCGAGCACCTTAACAGCTGGATATAACCAGCTCAGCACCATATTTTCATACGCGAGGAGGGGGAGATGGTGGTAAAGACAAACACGCCTGCTGGCAGCGAAAGTTCGCCCAGGGGAGACTAAAATGGCAGCTGAGACGTCAACATTCGCCGCTTGGTGAATTTCTCCGAAGCGGGCCACCAGGCTCGCTAGAAGAGAGAGAGAGAGAGAGAGAGAGAGAACTTCCCAAATGTGCCCTTGAACCCTTGAACCTTGTGCCCTTGAACCCGCTCTGGTTCTGAGTTGATAGCTTCAGAGTCTTTCTGGAGCCCTCCGGCTTCAGAATTGCAAACGCCGTTGCCAATTTGAAATATTCAGTTAAAAGACGCGACCGAACCGAATCAACCAAAGCAATCCGCCTTGGGGCAAATCGCAGCACACGTTACTTAGTCTCCTAAAAATATTAGATGATTCAACAGCCTCATTTGCATAGTGGCAGAAAAAGATGAATGGAAATCACCGCCGCTCGCAGTCGGCAATGTAGGATCGACCTATGCAGGATTCGAACCCACGACCTCGGTCGGGATCGAGCATATTACCTCATGGAGTTATCAAGGGATTTTTAAAGTGCCAGAACTCAGATTTGGGTCTCTTAAGGCGCAATACAAAATATTTGGCAACCTTATTATTGTCATTAAATATGGTCATTTTGATCTCCGTTACTATGGCCTGGTACCGAAGTGCCGTCAGATGAGCCACGTCTTTTACGGCGAGCTGCAAAAGCCGTTCGTCACGTGCTCATAACCTCGGCGACCTGGTTATTACCGATGTTTTTATTACATAATTTATTCGGAATGTTGCAAGCCCTGCCAATTTTAATGAAAATAACCGCTTTTTCTGTGACTAGACCTTAGACAAACTAAAGAAACCAGAACGGGTGCACCGCGACCTTGCGTTATAGCTGGAGATCGACCCGTCAATAGCCGCAGCTGGGTCAAGGTTACAGGCTCAATGAATTGCAGTGCTCCTTATCGCGGGCGGGGCCAACAGCCAGGAAGAATCGGCTACACGATGGCTGCTCGTCACAGTGTGCAAGAAACGGCTTAGGCCCGGCCAAAAGGCCCTACGTTACGAAATTCTTTGTGAGCCTCGCAGTTTAAATAAGGAGACAAGTCTAAACGATCTTCGGGATTGAAGAGCTCAGATGCTTTTTGAAGTCGTACATTGTCTTTTAAAGGCAGCGAGTCCGCTCGAGGTTTGCCAAGACTGTTAGAACGGGAAAGCAGGCTGCCCGTAATGTCCCATTGCTGGTTACTGCAGGTCACCCCCACACTAGGTCAAATTCCAGAAAAGGCTTCAGGCCTGCTGCCACTTTCGACGGTATCTTTCGTTTGCCAAGAACCTCCAGCCATTGTTATTTCGTCCGGAAAATTTAGCAGATGACGTGTCGTTTCTAGTCGAGGTTCTAGTATTGAAAGCAAGCTGGCCCGACGCTGACTCTGTCCGTCATTCTTGCAGTGCTGAGCACATGTGCCACGGATATCACCATAAGCCTTTGTTGGTTATAATCAGCATTGGTGCTGGAACTGGACGACCCAGGTCGTCCTCGATTGAGTCCTGAAGCAGGCCATTTGCTCTTGCCCGACGTTGCTGCTAGTAGGCCTATCCTATAGCCATGTAACCGAGGCGAGCGGCTGGCTCCACTTCGTACGCTTACTAGTCTAGCTCTTCGAGGTCTTCTACCACCCGCCATCGGAACGGCCTCTCCCTCTCTCTGACGTCAAAGTCCGCAATTGTAGGAGCACCTGTCTTCCTGCTGAGCAGGACTGCAAAGAGCAGCCCTCGCAGCCGCGAAGCAATATGGCCGTCATGTCCTCTAAGAAGGGAGATGGCGGCGGCGGCGGCGGCGGCCGAGCAGACGCGACAACATCTCCGCGGCCTCTCCGAAACGGCAACTCCGAGTACGCGGCGTCTGGCGGCGGCGGCGGCGGCGGCAGCGGCGTCGAGCTGGTCTTCGTCGGCACGCAGTCGGGCTTGACTCGCTATCACCAGCTCGTCGACAAGCCTTCCAGCGAAGACTCGAGCGCCGACTTCATACGAAGTCGCACCGACACGCTGAGGGAGCTCTACTACGCCCGCGCGAGCTACGCCGGCAACGACACCTGGGTTTTCAGCGTTCCTTTCGACTCGCGTGAGCAGCAGCAGCGCAGCGAGCCAACATTTAGCCGATTTCCCCTGGCTTCTCCAATTGTGAACTCCCTGGCGAACTCGGCCCAGATAATGGCTGGCTAGCTAGCTGGCTGGCTAGCTCTCGCCTGCTGCCAGCAACGTCGCCCGTTTTTGAGGCGGGAAGTCTCGTGCATTCTCGAGGCTTCTCGGCGCTGTCGCAGGCGCGATCGTTGGGAATTTGGGCCGATTACGTGGCGCGAATTTAGGACGACGGGGAGCGTCGAGAGCGTGGCCGCTAGATGTCGCTACCGTTGTAGACTTAAGAAACGAGTCGAACGTCGCGGTCCTGGCCAGCACGGGGGTGTTCGTTAAGTCGGGCGGTAGAGTGGGCATGGCTGCGGCGCTGGGCCTCCAAATGAGATACGGGAAGATAAAGGATCTTATGATGTCGCTCTCGTTTCCGTGCCGCGGCTCCAATCAGAAGAGTTGCAGACAGGGCTGCGCTGACGAGGTTCGTTTGACTGCGGTGGTGGCTTGCTGCTGGCTGCAATCGGTGAACTCGCGGCCGAGTCTTGCCATATCTCGCTATATCTCGCCATCACATATCAGTCTCGCCGAACCGTTCTTGCTTTCGCAGAACATCACGTGCTATCTCATCGACAACAATGCCTACGTGGTTGTGTCCGAGCATATAGGATACGTTGGTCGGCATTTCCGCGAAGTAGACTACCAAGTCATGGAAGAGCTTGAGTTGTCCAGCATTTTCAAAACGTAAGTATTGATTACGAGCGGGTAACACTTTATAGTCGCCTCATTTCTTCCATTTTTCAGCTATCATTTGACCTTCATATTCGCTCGCCATTACCGAGAGAGACCCAATGCAAATTCATTCTATTCTTAACTTGGGAAAAAGTTTCTGAATATTTTGGTGGCCTTGGCCTTGGTGTGCAATGCTGCTGTATTTCCATTTACTCGAGCTCCACTATGTGTTCATTGGCTGGCGCAGTCTCGTGCTTGGCATGGTCAAACTTCAACTAGGAAAGCTCACATGCATGCAAGCACCAACGCAGCACAGCTTCGTTCGGTGACTGATAAGTCTGCAGGGGCTCTCGCGCGCGGCAGCAGCACGACGAAGAATAGTGATGAATGGCGATGCCCTCACAAAAGCGTGGTTCTAATAGCGACGGCTGTATTGTACGCTGCTGAAGCAAATGAAATACGCAGGCGTACATGCTGGTGGTCGAAGCCGCCGTGCGTGCTGCTCCAGAGCAGGTGTTGATAGGAGAGAAGAAGAGTGGATAGCGTGCGTACAGGCCAGCGCACAGGGCAGGAAGTGAATTGATCCTCTAGGAAGAATCCTCTATAAAGAAGAGGCTGCTCTTTTTTTATAGCACCTATTCTAATGCCGTGAGAGGCTTCTGTATTTGTAAAAATAATAATAACAATTCATTTGAAATAGCGCCCTCAGAGAACTCAATCTCTTTCTAGGCACCTGACATTTTCTACAAAGAAAGCACGATCGAGTGGTTAGTGGCAGCAAACACGTATACGCTTGCAACCTTGCTTTTACGTTAAGCTTGCAATCACATTCAATAGTTCACATGGACATAGCCGGGGAAGTGAGCGAAGGTGGATCAGACCTTGACCCTGCCAGAGGGAGCTAGCCAGTGGCAAGCCTGAAAGAGCTCGTGACTCTGCCTGGACACGCCCCTTTAGGCAGGCCAGTGGCTGGCCCGCTGGCTCGTGCGGCCGTGCGCTTATGCATGCAGACGTGAGCAGCTGTGGATTTGGCAAGCAGAGCGGCCGCTCCGACCGGAGCTCTCCGCTCCGACCGCCTCTCCCGTGCCCGCGTCTTTGGCGTGCTGTACTACTACAAGGAAGGGAATTGAGCGGATGCTGCCTGCAAAACCCGGATGTGTTTCTGGCCTCAGATGAAACTCAGTTGCCCGATTCACTGACTCTGCTCCACCACTAGCGTGCCCAGCGACTGTGAAAGAACTATGGTGAAGTAAAAAGCACAAAAGAACTTGGAACATGACCACGAAATTAGCCCCAAATTTCGTTTGAGGTTTTATCTGGACGCTTTTAGTGACGCTGCACAGGTGGATACCATGCGGTGGCTTGAACCTTAGTTAAAAACTTATAACCTGCAAGTCTGTCTAGTTTTATGCCATATGAATATGAAATATACGTATACCTGCACACACACACACACACACACACACACACACACACACACACACACACACACACACACACACACACACACATATATATATATTATTTATTTATCTATTTTTATATATCTGTATAAAAGGTAGTCCTCGGTCTGCTGTAAAACCTCAGGTTCTTGCGATAGCCAGGCAGGTATATATTATTAGATCAGCTTAATACGAAAAATCTTTGACATGATGTTAGGGTTGAGCCGCATTTCGGCTGCCTCACCGAAGGTAGGGGCTGAGCCCGACTCACACACAGTCACACAGCACTATGACTGGCTGCCCATAGCAAGGTCAATGACAACAATGTCCTGAGTAGAATCTTAATCACAGTAAAGATGCGATTGCTGACTTATTTAAATAATAATAATAATAATAATATTGCACTTGATAAAGCGCCCTCAGAGAACTTAATCTCTCTCTAGGCGCTTTACATTTGCTGCAAAGTGATACGCAATAGAATAGTAAGTAAAATCATGCTTGAAAAACAAACAAAATGAACAATATGGTTAGGGGTGACATGCACAGGGTCAGCATGCAAATGTGGTTAGTGGCAGCATGCACAGTGTCAGCACGCATAAGCACAACAAGGACGAATCACAGGGACCCACTAAATGCTGTCCTAAATAGGTGTGTTTTTAAGTTTCTTTTAAATGTGGTCAGGTCAGGGGATGTTCTGATGCAGGTCGGGAGGGAGTTCCAGGCTTTGGGAGCATACGAGCTAAATGCACGGTCTCCAAAGGATTTAAGGTTTGTACGAGGTATTTCTAGACTGCTGGATTCCGAAAAGCGAGTGGTACGATGCTTTGCCTGATGGGGTAGTATATCTGAAAGATAGGCTGGAGCCATAGAATGAAGAGACCTAAAAGTGAGCGACAAAACCTTGAAGTCAATCCGTTGCTTGACTGGTAGCCAGTGCAGGTCGGCGAGAAGTGGAGTAATGTGGCAACTGCAACGCTCACGACAGACAAGCCTAGCTGCAGAGTTTTGCACCAGCTGCAATCGCCTGATCGCACAAGCTGGTAGGCCAGTAAGCAGTGAGTTGCAGAAGTCGAGACGATATGTCACGAATGCATGGACCAACTTGGACGTTGTATCCTTATCTAAACAAGCCCTAATTTTAGCAATGTTATGAAGCTGAAAATAGGCTGATTTGACTGTGGAGCTGAATAGATTATTTCCATCAAAGTATCGAATGGGTCGAAAGTAATTCGAAGAAATCTCCAACCTAACGAATGGTATAGCGTGATTACACCAGGCACCAAGGACTTCATGTTTCATAGCAATTGGCAAACTGCTAGCATTTGGAAACCTCAGATTCTGAACTTGAAAGAGATAAGCAAATCAAACACTTAATGTTTATGGGGGCATGGCAACCCGACACTCACGATGTGCTAGTGAAATTTTTGTCAATTCGGCTAAGAAACTGTTTTGATTCTTAAGATATTTCTAATACAACTAAGAGGGGTCTATTTTTACCATTCTGTCGTTATTGTTGACTGGTTTTTAGCTTTTTCCTACGCCCCCTTCGTACCCAAGCTAGTTCATTTTCCGGTGCATTGTACCGTCTTGAGGCAACAGTTCACTGTCTTTCAAGGTACTATCCCTTATTTAGGTATACTATCATGGACCATCAGGCGATCTGTACAGTGTGCGATCCGTCTAAAAGCCTGGCGTCAAAGCTGCTAAGTGTAAGTTCGATGAATCTCTTCAGTTTCCTACATGCCTGCAGTTGCCTGCATGCGTGCAGCTGAATCATATGGTGCTGTTCGTGCTCTTGTTTCCATTGGCTAAGCGCAGTGCTGCTAATGAACGAGACCAATAAGACTACCGATATGAATGTCAATCTCAGGCATCAAGATTGAGTCCTTCATATTTAGCCGAACTGCTACTCCAGCTTCAGCATCATCGTGCCCCACACCCTCGCTGTACAATAAATCAGCCGATCCATTTCTGCTTTAAAACTGCTGGCGACGTAAGCTATTGCTCTGCAGGTCCTAGACTTTTAAACTCGCCTCCACAATTCTTATTAAATTCCTATTTATTTAATTCTTATTCAAAAAAAATTGCTAATGACATCTCATTCTGCCGACTGCGGCTCGTCCTTTCTTTGCGCCGGTACTTTCGCGCTGCTCATTTCCTTGAGAGCCGTCCCGACTTCCGCCGAGCTTCTCCCTTTCTTATGTTGGCTAACGTTCTCACATCGTAAGCCGCGTAGGCTTTAGTGCGCCATAGGGAGCACTCAACTTATTCCTTGTGACATTGTGGATGTACGGAAAGAGATACATGCATGCAGATGGAGACTCATGCGTACGCATGGAGATGCCAACTTAAGGACAGAGATGCGTGCACTGCCGTAAATAATATTGACGCAGCTACGTTATAATAATAATAATAATAATGCACTTGATAAAGCGCCCTCGGAGAACTCAATCTCTTCCTAGGCGCTCTACATTTGCTGCAAAGGGAAACGCGATTGAATCGTGAGTAATATCATGCTTGATAAACAACATGAACAACGTGGTTAGGGGTGACATACGTTGGCTGGCGTCTCAGATCTAGTCTTGTAAACTTCATGCTATGCAGTGCTTACTTCGACATGAATACGTGCGTAAATCAGAGTCACTTTATATACAATGCCTTTGTGTACACATACGTACTCAAAAAGCTGGTATACAAGGTATTTGGTCGAATCGTGGGACCGAGGCAAAAGCTTGTTCTTGAATGCAAGCAGGAGCAGTGTCTTTGGAACCTACCGAACATATTCTAGGCTCTTTCCTATCTGTAAAGGTTGTTGGCTCCATTGCAAGCTACTGGCCCAGCTGCTGCTCGGCCACTGCCTCACATCACCATCTCTCTTACTGCATTTAGACTGCACTTACCCAATTGCTGCAGTTTTCCCTGTTCACTGAGCGAGGGGGAGGGGCAAAGATATTAATAATACCTTTGGCTCTGAGCCCCAGGTAAATCTCTGAGCCCCAGGTAAATATGTACGCTCGCACTTCAGGACTCGGGTGGTAGATTATAGTTCTGTAGCAGGTGATCATGTACTGTCGGCTGCAAGCCGGCATTACAGCCTGCCCGGCACTTCTGCCGCTCGATAAAATAATCATCCCACCTTGAACCGACCGCTCTAGAATTGTCCGACCTGTTAATATGAATTTCACTTGGACGAACCTTGCATCGATTGGGACCGAAAGGCTATGCCGTGGCTAGGAGATAGTAAATAAAGCCATGCGATCTTTCGTCGTTATGGGTGATTTAAGCATTCATTTTTATAACTTATCTTATGCTTTCAGCACCAAAATTCATGCACTGACTGACTCGGTATCTCTTGTAACTAATGTGTATGGCCCTATTCGCATCAAGGGTCACACACTCGACCATTGTCTCCTAAAACTGCACTCTGTCATCACCTGTTTTTGCCAAATTCTTCTTATCTGATCACGTGCAGATATTATTCAGTCTACCATGTGTGTCCTCCTCCTCCTCATCTAAAATCACCAGTGAATTGCAAAACCTCAAGACCATTGACATCGATGCTGTCCGTGCGAAAATATCTACTTGTCATCTGCTGCTCGATCCCCCTTCCGACATGTCGTCATTGGTAGATTGCTACAACAGCACGGCACTAGTTAACAATGCTCGATGAGTTTGCACCTCTGACTAAGTGCACTGTCGTCCCTCGTCCAGACGGCCTTTGGTTTACTGCAGACATTTGGCTAGGTAGGTCTACTAAGCCCAAGCTTGAAAAAGCAAAGAACAAAAGATCAGGAACGCCAGTCTATCGACATGCATACGAGGACTGCTGTAGATCGTATGATTCGATCCCAGCAAAGGCCAAGTCAAGCTTCTACAAAACATTGTTGAATCACAGATGAAAAATCCAAAATTGCTGATGTCTACGATCAACCATCTCCTTAACCGCTCCCAGGTTAGCTCCTTACGTAGCGATCCTTGTGATGATCTAGCTGATCGCTTATTTAGCTTCTTTGTCAACAAGATAGACAAGATCAGGGAGTTACTTACTAGGAGTTACTATTAGGGTGGCAGCAACCCCCTCCCCATGAATCATGCTTCTCAATTCCTGGCAGTAGCACCTCAATGTCTACATTCAAGGAGGCCACTAGTAACCTCATCTTGAAGTTCATATCCCGATCAAAGAAGGTAACTGGTGCTGTTGACCTTATTCCCGCTGTTCTGCTTCTACGATGCATAGATCTGCTGCTGAAATGTATAACTAACATCATACATATGTCATTAGCCTCAGGCCATGTCCCATCACCTTTTAAAAATGCTGTAGTCAGGCTACTACTCAAAAAAACAACACTAGACCAAGAGAGCTTGAGCAACTCTCGCCCCGTCTCCCTTCTACCATTCCTATCAAAGATACCTGAGCGAGTCGTGGCAGACCAGCTGAAATCATATATTGTAACTCCAAACCTTGCTAGTAAGTTCCAGTCTGGTTTTAATGCTAATCACTGCAAAGAGTAGGCATTGCTTCGGGTGCATAACGACCTACTTAAGAATTCCAACTTGGATAGTCTGCTGTTTTTGCTCAATCTTTCGGCAGCTTTTGATACTATCGATCCCCAAGTCCTTATTGAGCGCCTCTAATCTCACCGGGGCATCACTGGCACTGCATTGCAATGGTTCAGGTCCTATCTCAGTGAAGGACTCCAGAGTATTGACGTGAATGGACAAAGATCATCCGAGGTATCTCTGAAATATGGGGCACCTCGGGGCTCTGTGCTAGGTCCGGTTCTTTTCACGGTTTATACTCCCTCTTGCCGATGTGATTGCCAAGCACAATCCAGGCTTCCACTTCTATGCGGATGACACTCAGGTGTACCTTTGCTTTGATCCTTCCCAGCCATCGAGAACGTCAAATTATCTCAACTCCCTTGCTGCATGAATTGGTGAAATTATGAATGGCAGAGATTAACGCTCACATTTGGTTCTACCAGCACATCTGTTGAACCCGCACGAAATCTGCCGAGCTGGTTAGGTCCAGTAGTGAAAGTGCTCGCCCCAACCAAGGTCTGGTTGAGGTTTTGGGCTCGAGCCCCAAGGCATATGTGAAGCGCCTGAATTGAGATTAGGATTTTTTGGGGCGCTATACAAATGAATTACATATATTTTATAAATCAGGTGTTCTATTCCAAAGTGACTTTTAATTAATCAACCGCATCAGCTCCACAGTCAAGTCTGCCTACTTTCAGCTATACAACATTGCTGAAATTCGGGCTTGTTTAGAGAGATATACCATATCTAAGTTAGTTCATGCATTTGTGAATCCCGTCTTGACTTCCGAACGAAACTCAAATCCTTTGGAGACCTTTAGTTCGCATGCTAGACCGTAATAGCCGAGGAGCTAATGTGCATGCTGTTCACGACCGAATTCGTGGGTAAGAATCCTGCAGTTTCGCGATCTCTCATTGCCAATTGCAAGTGGCGAGGACAGCCGATAAGGCTTCCCTGCCGCTATACTAACGAGGCCGTTAAATCAGCTTAGATTTTTGCATGCTTCCAAAGTCAGGAGCTCACTTTCTACTGGCATTACGATATCTCCTGACTAATTGACATTTAAAAAAAAGTTAAAAACGCATATATTTATCACAGCATTTAGTGGTTCTATGTGACTTTTGTTTGTGTGCTTATACGTGCTGACGCTGTGCGTGCTGACGCTAATCATGTTTCAATGCTGACCCTATGCATGTCATCTTTAACCGTGTTATGCTTTTTTACATTGAGCCTACTACCATTTCCTATTCGATCATGCTTCATTTTCAGCAGATGTAAGGTGCTTAGAAAGAGATTAAGTTGATGCTATACGCAGGTATTATTCTTATTATTAGTGTTGTTGTTATTGTTACATCTCTCCACAATTCTTCGAAGCAGACGCTTCTTATCCTTGTGGGGGATATCGAAGTAAATTTGTATTAAGCAAAAACCATGATATAATTAGCCAGTAAGGCCGCACTACTTGTGAGTTCTCAGCCATGGAGGTAAGATGCTGGCCCTGCACGACCAAAGTCGTAGGTTCGAGTCCTCCATTAGACGATCCTTTCCTGCCCTGTGCAAGCGGTGGCGATAGCGGTATGGCTCTTCTGCTGCTATACAACTGAAGCTGAAAGATCAGCTAACCTGATTATATTATTTATAAAGGACTTTTATTGCACTTTCACGGGTACTAATAAAGGTGTGTCGTGCTGTTTATTGTTGAGCCTCCGGCTGCCATTGCAAGCAAGCGTCGGCTAGGTGCACGCCGCTGCAGTGCATTTCACAAAAAACATCAGTGAAAGCTCTGTGAAATTGCTCGAGTCGCTGTGTTTCCTCTAGCGAAAAGCTGACGCAGAAAGTTACGAATGCTTAGCCTCTGAAGTAGCCAGCGCTTTGCACCGCTTCGGTTCATCAGCCCGATGAAAGAATCGCTGTAGTGAAGTACTGACGGCGCTTACTCACTCTCGTTGCAGCCTTTCGTACATGCGTATAAGCTGCTGTACTGGATGATCGCAGAGTTTGCCTTGTAAGTATGAGTGAGAGCACAGTCAGGTGAGCTACTGGGTATACTTACGGAATACCGTCCGTTCCCCAGCCGACGGCGAGCACTATTATTCGCACGGTCATCTTAAAATGACAGACTGCACATCTCTGCCCTGGTCATAGCATGCCGCTAAATTATTCTGCTCAGCCTTACTACCTCTTTACAAAAAGCCGAAGCAGAAGACGCGAGAGATTCGTGCAAGTTGCTGGACGGCGATGAGTCTCTCACGATGCGACACTGAAGCTAGAGAGCCACACAGTGTCGCATTATGTGACCGGTGGCTAAAATAAGAGCAAACCACTCGTAACCAATGATAAGTAGTGGGCATTTCAGCTGCAGTCACCTGAATGGCAGCGGATGCCTTAGCCTAGTCACCTGAATGGTAGCGGGTGTTTCGGCTGTAACCATCCGATTGGCAGCAGATATTTGAACCTAGTAGTCACCTGAGCTGTGAGCCTGCCTCTCTTCAACTTTTTTTTAAACCAAAGTAGAAGCCCGAAGCTGATCTGTAACCATTTCCCAACCCAGGACTCTTTTTCTCAGTGTGCTCATACATCTATGTTTGGCGTGTGTATGTGCGTTTTCACACACGAGGAGCTCGCCCCAGTGTGTTCGAGCTAAGGCATTTCTCTACCCGGTTGACATAAAATGTCGCGTGCCATCGACATCAGGTTCCACCCACATTTGTGTGCTATCCCTAACAAATTGAAACTATTTCTCTAGTATATTTGTGGTGCTTCGAAAAATAATTGGCTATCTTAATTTTCTAAGCAAATATCTTATTTCTATTACTGTGGAAGAGAGGAGCTCGGTGCGGCGCGGGTCTTTTAACTCTATAACTCAGCCCTCCCAAAGAAGACAGCTGGACGCTCTGGAGCAAGATAGCTTAGTGTTGATCACACTACCAATGTAGCCAGTAGAAAAACTGTTTTTTACGTCAAACAAGTCAAGAAGTGGCCGCGACCTTTTGGTCGTGGCCATTGTAAATTTCCACTACCCGTTGCAATATGCCACCAAGCTTGCGTCTTTCCCGGATCTAACGACTATCTCTGCTTTTAGATTTCTAGTCGAATTCAATTTGAGTGCCTGGCTAAGTGAGTGGAACTATGCAAAAGGTAAGAGCCGCTGCTGTTTCCCGGCATAAATGGTTTCCATTATTGCCGATTGGCCGAGTTCCCCCTGAAAAGGGTTTATTTAGAGGGCTCTCCTCCTCCGGTGCTCCTTGGCGCCCTTCGGTACGATTTCGATCAATTGAGCGGCACCCATTGCCAGGCTAGGCTCACTATCCGATCCTCCTTGCTGTATGCAGGGTGCGTCTGCTATTTTTAGCATTGGCGCTTTCGTTTTTTGATGCTTTTTCTTAGCGCCAGTCGCTTTTTTACAGCGGTGGCCCTAGTGGCCGTGACCGCCTAGATCACGGTCGAACGAGCGCTGGTGCTGCGATTTGACGATTGCATTCTTTGTAGCCGAGCCGTCGGCGGCGGCAGCAGCAGCGTGTGGTAGTAAGTGTAATAGCTCGCTAGTGAGTGCGCCTCAGACGACCAGGGACGTGCCGTGCACTCAGGTGCAGAGACACAACGAGCTGCTCGGCACGTTCTCGGCCCTCGAGAGCAGCTTCGATATCACGGCGTGCTACAGCTGCCGGATAATTAAGCTCGAAGAAGACGATGACTATGCTGAAATTGACAACGGCACCGAGGTGCTCGATGACGAGAAGTAAGCGAGCCGTTCGATCCGTCCGGGCAGTTGAGAAGAGCGGCCGGCTGGATCGAGGCCGAGCTTGTAGCCGGAGAATAGGCTTTAACAAGTAGCCAGCTGCACTCGACCGGTGGTGAACCCATCTAACAGCACGCTCAGGCTTGGCCGACACTTGACGCGTTCGCTTTGCCACGCACCACGCACATGCTGTTTTTTCACAAACGTCTCGCGAGAGCTTGGGCAGGCTGGCCACGTGGCTGCACTATCTCACGCCCGTCCTGAATCCCAGATAAAGGTGAGTTGATGGTCAAATACCCGACAGAGAGGCAGCATAAGATAGTGGACACTCTCGACTCGAGAGTGAAACTGCAAAAAAAACGTTAGAGCTCAGTTACCAGAGGCTAACGCACATCGTGGACACGGATGGTGGAGACGAGGACGATGCCTTAAAGTCAGTGCTTCTGGGAAGCAATGGGCACTGTTTTGATTTGCTAAGCCTTGCTGTAGGTGAGGAGCCGACTGACAACAGAACTAATGTCGACGACTTACAACAAATTGCACGAAGCTTATACGATATGTTCTACCAATTGCCGTGTACAACAGCCACCAAAGGGACTGAGGCTAGCACAGCCAAGCTCAACGGCATGTTAAATATGTCGGCTCAGTGTCCGCAATGCCCAACCATGCCCAGGTATTTGTAGCCGAGATCTCTTCCGTGTTCGCCGAGATTCGGCAAAGGTTCTTACAAACTTATCTTACTCAGCACTGGCACCTATCTTTCCAACTAAGGTCCTGATAGTCTGATCTTTAATCTCTACTTGAACCCTACTACTTTTCCCTGTGACTGGCACAAGACAAGCGTAATTTTCGTTCAAAATTATTCGCAATTAAATTAACTTCTATTATCGCCAGTTTCATGTTAGTCCACTCTGCTATGTCTTTACAGTGCAAATGGCAATTCACAACTGAATCTCACATTAATCTTTCTCCGCTGATCCAACTTATCAATGGCTTCGAACCACAGTGCCAGCTAGCATTATAGATAAATCCGAAGCGATTAAACTAGTAGCCGATTGTACAGTGAGAGAGAGAGAGAGAGAGAGAGAGTGAGAGTGAGTGAGGGAGTGAGTGAGGGGAAAAGAGATAGATGGTCTGGGTATGGGTATAACATCCTGCTCCATTTTACTAACTTTATACAGTCCTACCACCATCAACTTCGAGCTAGAACGGCCTTCCACTGGTGCCAGGACGAAGTGGCACAAATGGAGGCAAGCATAAACAGAATTCAATTCCTTCACGAATATGTTGGCGGGTCCATTGTCCATGGAGATGATCGCGTTATTAATGGTGAACTAAACTCGTCTGGCAAAGGCAGATTGTAGAGCTTTTATGCTGCATACTGGTCCAACCGTTGTGTGGCTTTCCTAATACCAATTTTTGGGGTCATAATGGATTCTGGGCCTTGAGGTTCCACACTCGAAGTCTACGTACTTTCGGAGGAGCTGCATAATGTTTATGCCAGCTGCGTAGCCTTATAATTGGGTGCATGCGTAATGCACAGGCTTTTTCTTGATTCTTCACGTGATTCTTGCTTGGGGCATCGTTCCACGTGGGTAGTATTTTTCAACCACCTCAACAACTTCCGTCCAGCATAACATCCCGAGCGTGTTCGGAAGTCGTTAAAGGAACAATGCTGCGACAGCCCACCATTGTTGTCTGCTACTGCTGCTACTACTTTTCAATTGCTACTGCTGCTTCGAAGCTTATGGTGCTGCTACTGCCACCACAGCTGATGCTACCATCACAAAAGTTGCTGCGTGCTGCCACTGCTTCAGAGCCTCTGCTGGTGCTGCTGTCGTAGCTCGCCCTGCTCCTCACTGCTTCTCGTGTGGCACTGCAGAGTGGTTTCTCAGCGACACTGACTAAAGTTCATTTCGCGTGCAGTAGCTCATCACAGCTTCTTCTTCTTCCATCGTCGGTCGATTTCCGCATGCTTCGCGGGCCTGTAGGCTAGCCGGCCACTGCTCGCTTATCGCACACCGCGAATGATATTCTTCGCAGCATGCACGGCTGCCTTTCTTCGCTCGTGCATGCTCTGTTTTGAGCCCGATGGCTGTCTTGAGCTCGCGTGCAAGAAGCGGCAGCCGCTGCTGAGCAGTGCCTGCCTCAACGACTTTCAAACGAGCTGTCTGTTTCCTCAGCTTTGCAGTTAGAGATGGCAAGAAGCGGGTGTGCTCCTTCGTGCAAGATAAGTGCATCGCGCCACAGTCCGGGCTGTCACATGCACCTCCCAGCTGACGTGCCTGGTCGCGTCATCCGAATGCTGCACACACGCCCGCACCATCCGGTCTCTGTCCAATGCACTAGCACTTCAGAGGAGGCAGACTCGGGCCACACGGCTTAGCAGTTACACGTCCCCTAATTCAGTCGGCTGTAGCCAGCTGCTCCGAGCTCAAGCTGTAGTCAGCTTTGGTGAGATGATGCACGAAGGGTCGAGGCTCTCTGCTGGCTAAAAAAGAATGGCTCGAGCTGCTCCTGCGACTGAAAGAATGCACATTGGCAGCTGCCTGCGTGCATCACGCCAGCATTCGCCACCCAGTTCTTGCCGGTACTTGCTGGCAGCCAGGACAGAACGAATGAAAGCGACCAAGAGGCCTTAAGCCACACGGGGCATCATCCAGACGCCAGTCCGACCAGGGACAGGAGCGATAACTTAGCAAGGCAACTCGCCTTGGCCTTTCCTCCCTCCTGCCTGCCGGCCGGCCGTCGAGGCGTTTCTCTGCTGCACCCTGACGGCCTGTTATTTGGGCTTGACTGACGTGTCACGCAAATCTGATTCCCCCACTCGCTTCTTTTCGCAGCCCCATCGCCCGCCAGAAGAACTCTGAGCAGACACGATCAATGTCTACCAATGAGACGAGTGTTCTACTCGGCAGTAAAGCCCAAACTGTCCAGGCTTCACCAGAAGCGCCGCCCGAGCTGACAGTGACACTAAACTCACAGAGCTGGCGGGCCAGGATCGGAAGATCGCACGAGTTCGAGCATCCGGACGCTTCCCTTTGTTGTCCTGGCTCCCAAGCTCATGGCCTGGATCGCCAATGTAACTCCCCAAGATTGATCTCTGCTCCGATGACAGACTACCCTACCAATCTCCAAGACTGCTTCTACTTATCACACTTGCTTGGTTCGATAAAGCCATGGCTACCCTAGTCTTCACAATATTCTCTTGATCTGACCGCCCCTATAGCATTGAATCTGCAACCTCCTTTACTCTGTTGCAGCAACTTTTTGGTCAGACCCTTTGCCAGATGGCAATCGTCAACACATAAATTGCTGATTCAAAATTTTTCTCACATGCTCACTGTACCAGTTTCACTTTCAGCAATAACTACTGAGTAATCAAACCCGTTTGGTTATCACAACCACTTTAAGTCACAATACCCCGACCAACAGTGAATACATTTCGGCCGTTTCTGAAGAAATTATTTTGCATTTTGCAAGAGCGCATGGGTTGCATCCTGTATAAATTAACAGGCTGTGCAAGTCAGTTCTGCGACACTAGCACTCTGTTTAGGCTGACATACTGTAGACTGCTTTGATATCATCTTGTAAGTCTGCCGACTTCATTAGTGCAGCGATGTAAGCCAAATCGTTGCTAGCCCATCAGTGCCAAGAGCAGCTTTACTCACATAGACAATTCGACTCGCTGCCTGCCCTGCGAGTGACAAGCGTGAGGCGTCCCTCGTAATTCAACTGGACACTCTCGCTCGCCCTTGAGACACGAAAAGCAGACTGTTCTATGCACTCACGACACACCATGCTGTCAACGCCAAGCACATACTTAAAAGTCAGCTACTCGACGAGAATAAAATTTGGGACATTAGTAAACGAAGTTTCGGTAGCGGACGACGAATGATAGCACGAAAGCTGTAGATATCAAGCACGTGACCTGGTGGTACATGGCCTCAGTCCTAAGTGCATCTGTTGTTACTGCTTCATCTCGGTCCTGCTTGCAGCACCACCTCAGCGCTGGCTGGTTTGGCTTGACTCAGGCAATCGCATGGCGCACTGGAATCCTATGCTGCAAAGCAGGTCTGCAGCTGCTGCCAGTTAAAGTTCGTAGCTGCTTTAGCTGCTGCCACGTGAGGCAAACGTGGCAGTTTGTCAAGGCTGCCCAGAGTTTGGGGCTAACTAATGGAGACGACCTCCGAGAATGAAATGTCAGCTTGACGTTAGCTATCGGCTGGGTTAAGACGAATGCAGCTGCCTCAAAGTATAAGGGCTGCCAGGCGATAGCAAGCAAAGAACATCTACAAATCGCTCAGCGCGAGGTTCCTGATGCTCACTGGCTGCTCTGCCCTCGGGCTTTGGCACGAGCACACACAGCCAATCGCGCGCTTTTGAGCTCTGACACTCGGGCAGGCGAATGCGTCTAGATTGACTGAAATCGCTCTTGACACATCAAAACACGAAGCATTGACAGCACGCAGCACCCACCGCAACCAACCAGCTATCGCCCCTCTTCTGGTCGCTTTATAGGGTCGTCGATTTGGCCCACCCCACGACTTTCTCACAACCAGACCCAAGCAATGCGAGCTCCTCCGGTCCATCGCTTTCTCTCCCTCTTTGCCGACGTGCGATTTTTCCAGCGTCTGTTGGCTCTGCTTTAGGCAGCTGCTACCCAGCTGGCTTGCATTGACCTGGCCAGCACCGTTTACCTCCCTGTTCCAGATCGTTGGCTGTGCACAGAGTACCGAAGACCAACCTGTTCCTGCTGGTGCTGCCATCAGGCTGTCAATGCGAAAAAACCAGCAACTATATCCTTTACCCGTCAGATGCTGGATGGTCGCCATATCTAGCCGTTGATGAGCCCCCCCCCCACCCCCGATCAGTCGTCGTGCCGTTCTCAGCTAGGATCCGCCCGGATCTCTAGGCACTGCATGGGTTCAGAGCTGTCCAATTCAGCAAGCACCACGTCCCGTTTTGCTGTGCTCACCATCGCCACTCGGTGTGACATGAGTTGCTAGCCATCCCTCTGGGGCATCGAGTTTGGGTGAGGGGATGAGGCAGGGCTCGGCTGCTCCAGTTGCTGCATCTGCACTGCTCACCCACCGGCCAGCCAGTCTGTGCCTCTCCCTTGCTTGTCCTTGACCTTTGCCTCCTGCACCTCAAGGCTCGTGCTATTCACCCAACGAGGTGACCGATGCTCAGGGCTGCTCGGCAGCCATGGCCAACAGCAGGCGCTACCGACGACTGCCCGGCACGTGCTTCAACAAGCTATATAAGGTGAGCGACCCCTGGCCCCTCCTGCCTTCGCTGACACGGCGGCACAGCCACTGCTACCGGTGCACCTCGGTGCGACCTCCGCTCAGCTCCCGGAGGCCACGTCGCCCCCCCCCCCTGCAGGTCTGTCTAGGATAACTGGCAGACCGATTTTTCGTCTGCCTCGGCAGCTTCTTTACCTACCTGCATACACACACACACACACACACACACACACACACACACACACACACACACACACACACACACACACACACACACACACACACGACTGCGAGATCTCGGGAGATCGGCCGGCGATCCAACGGCTGGCGTCCCTAAATCGTTTGCACTCGCCCTGCGCAGGAGGAGGACGCCAAGTGCAGCGGCGCTGCGAGGACCGGCGTGACGGCCCTGCCGCCACCCGCCCTCGTGCCCCTTGCCTCGCTCGTCGCCTCGGCAGCAGTGGCGGTCACTGGCAGCCGTGGCACCCCACGGTGGTGGTGACCGGACGCCCAGTAAAGTGCTCGTCGAGCCAGCCAGCGACGACGATGCCATGAAAACTGGGATGCCGAGAATACGTCGAACGAGCTTGCCATCTCACCCACCCCATCCATGGCAGACCAACTCCAGGCAGCCAGTATGCCGTTCGGAGTTTGCAGCAGTTGCAGCCCCCCCTCAGAGGAGAGAGAGGCGGCTGCAGAGGTTCGCGGATTAGTTACTCAGCCGCCTGAGCCGGAGCTGCTGAGCCTCACAGCTGGTGCCGACAGGGGATGCTCCCCCTACGACGGCAACGACGAACGACTACCAGTGCAAGGGGCCTGGCTCGCCGAAGCCAACTCGGGGGACAACGCCTTTGGCACCAGGCTCGGCCTGGGACTGCCCACAGCTCCTACGGTCATATTGGCTGCCCTCGCCTCCCCAGCCCCGGAGGCACTGCTGGAGATCACCCAACCCGCCATGTCATGTCACGTGGTCACACCCCGTGACCGGATGCAGCATTGCTGCACGTGCTATTATGCTCACACGTCTGCCTCACCGGATGCCTCAGCTTCTTCCTCAGCCTTCGGCAGCGGCATGCGCGCCTGCCTCCCGCAGCAGCAGACTCCTACGCTCCGGCAGCTATGCCGCAGCCGGCCATGAGAACAAACAAACGTTGCAGCGTGTGCTCGCAAAATCGCGAGGATGCGGCGCACGGACGGCCATGATTGGGCCGTTTGAGTATGCAATTTTAGTCATGGTGCATGTAGAACACTTTACAACTCCAAGAGCGTGTACATATGTTGTTACAGCAGAGCTCGGTCACGAGATGCTGCATAAAATGAACCGCGTTTCTCTATGGCAGCATCTCTCTCACACACACACACATGCACACTCGCTCTCCACGAGTGCACGCACGATGTGCAACTCAGAGCCAGAGGCTGCGAACAGTGGCTGAGCGCCTGGCGAGCGAGCGCGTAAGAAGTCGAAACGTGCATGCGGCGACGGAACCCGCTACACGGGCCACTTCCACTGGTTGGGCGGCGCCTCGGCAACGAGCTTAGTCCACGGCTGCCATTGCAGCATCTTCCTGGCCAGCGACAGCTCGCCTTTAGCCTGCAGAGTAGACAGAGACGAAGCCAACATCAACACAATGGGGAGACTAGTTGGCCCAGCCAAAAAAGGCCGCAGCTAAAGACGTGACGTGGGCCTAGGCCTAGGCCTGAGCACCTCCATAGGCTTATGGAAGCATGTACTAAGAGCTATAACTGAGCACTCTCTCTGTCTCTCTCTCTCTCTCTCTCTCTCTCTCTCTCTCTCTCTCTCTCTCTCTCTCTCTCTCTCTCTCTCTCTCTCTGTCTCACTCTCTTGCTGTCTGTCTCACTCTGTCTGTCTGTCTGTCTGTCTCTCTCTCTCTCTCTCTCTCTCTCTCTCTCTCTCTCTCTCTCTCTCTCTCTCTCTCTCTCTCTCTCTCTCTCTCTCTCTCTCTCTCTCTCTTCCCCTCTCCTTCTCTATCTCTCCCTCTCTCTCCCACATTTGCAGCAACTGCTGGCTGCTGCTTACATCCTCAACGATCCTGCCTATCTATCATATATCTATATAACTATCCTGCTATTTTCCATCACTTTTTTTTCTGCACAAGAAGAAGGCTGCTAGCTGCCACCCTCTATACCGAGAGCTGCTCGGGCTTTGCGTGTACAATATGATGCATTTCCAGCGTAATCCCACTACCAGCGCAATCCCACTCCCAATGCATCCTTTAGCGCTTTGCGGAGCCACGAATATGCAGATAAACACATCGACACAGGCAAAACAAGTTCTCACACGAATATATGCAGGGGTGCAATAAAAAATACTCAAGTTTGCTTGCTTTAAACATACAATTTCCGACACGTTTGCCACATTCGCAAACCGTGGTGCATGGTGAGGGCATTCGACGACAGCAGACAAAATGCGCTGAGCTGGTTTGGTCCAGCGGTTAAGGTGCTCGCCCAAGGTCTGGCTGAGGTCGTGAGCTCGAGCCCCGAGGAATATGTGAAGCGCCTGAATAGATATTAAGTTCTCTTGGGTGCTACACAAATAAATAATATTTAAATTATATATTTATATTTGAAATTATGTGACTGTCACGTGGCTATTGTATGTATCAGGAAGGAAACTGAATGTAAACAAAGAAAATACCATGAACTTTGATTTCAGTAATTTGTACACTAACGACTGGCCTGTAAGCTGCCATGCTAAGAATACAATACAAACAGAAGTTTGGTGCCGGGAGTTTTTGCAGGAAATGCAAGAATGAAATGATAAGACGATTTTGTGCTTCAAGTGTTTCAAGAATGAACTGGAACCGAATTCTGCACTCAGCTCATGCTAGCAGTACACCAAATTCAGCTAGGTCCCAGCATGCTACCGCCTTCTGCTTGCTCGACTAGATATCTCGGCAGCATTTGATAGCATCATCGATCATCACATCCTTCAAGGGGGAATGTCAAGAAAATACCTATACAATTTACTTTCCCCCTTTAGCACATGTCTTACTTGCGCATCACTGGCAGAGCACAGCAGTGCTTCATGGCCAAAAGTTAGGGGGGACGACTTCAAAGCAGAGAGGCAAGCAACCACAGGGCACCTGGGTAAGCGTTTGAAGGGGTACCAACCCCTCCCCGATAACCTGCTCTAGGTTTCCTTGTTTTCACAACCTATACTGTCTCTCCTACCAACAATATCGTCATGAACAATATTGACTTTCACATCAAGGCAGATAAAAGTCAGCTCTAGCTGTGTGCTTCGATCTTGCTGTGCATTAACGTATTTCTGACTCGATCAACTTTCCTGCACCTTGCTTTGCTAAAATTGTAGTTGGACGGCAGCTGCAGTCGACAAGTGGGAGCAGCCGGTTCTGCAACGGCATTTCCCAAGTTAACTACATCATCTCAATTGGTCTAAGCTGCCACCTTTCAGTTGTGTAACACATCACAAATTCGGACACTTTTAAACTAGGACTGGCTCCTCGCAAAGCAGCAGCACACCGACTCCCGACTTGCGTCACGACATCCTCTGAAATGGCCCATATTTAAAAAAGAAACTAAAAACGCATCTATTTATCTCAGCATTTGGTGGGTCCCTATAACTCGACCTTTACGTGTTTATGCATGCTGACACTGTGCATGCTACCACTAACCACACTTGCATGCTGACTCTATGCATGTCACGCCTAACCATGTTATAATAATAATAATAATACACTTGATAAAGTGCCCTCAGAGAACTCAATCTCTTTCTAGGCGCTTTAAATTTGCTGCAAAGGGAAACGCGATTGAATGGTGAGTAATATCATGCTTGATAAACAACATGAATAACATGGTTAGGAGGGTGACATGCACAGGGTCAGCATGCAAACGTGGTTAGCGGCAGCATGCAGTGTCAGCACGCATAAGCACATAAAGGACGAATCACAGGGACCCACTAAATGCTGTCCTAAATGTTATTCTTCTTTATGAGCATGCTCCCACTAACCATTCGATCGCACTTCCTTTGCAGCAAACGTAAAGTGCCTAGAAAGAGATTGATTCTCTGAGGGCGCTATATTAAATGTATAATAATAATTATTATTATTACCGACATCGAGGTTCTATCCATCACTTTAGGCCCCATCCTTACCATGTTCGCGTTAACCTATCTGCACTGCTCTCCCTTTGATCGCTTAGCAACGGGCTTCACAAACCTCAAATCCTTTGCAGACCATGCCATCTTCTAAATAACTAAAGCTTACATGGCTCGACCGAATGACAATGCAAGATTCCTCTGACCAGCCGACACTTGAAGCAAAACTAGAAAGCTAACTGTTTCTAGCAACATATGCATCTACAATGTTAATCGACCTTGGTGTGCCCATGGTGCTCACTGAAATGCCGCCACATTTGCATGGTCTGTATTTGCTCGACTAGCAGCTTTTCCTTAACGTTGGAGGGATTCCTTGACGTTGGAGGGAGATGGAATATAGGTTCTGTCTGCAAATTGCAGATACCCTTGTACAAATTTCGAGGATAAGGGGCAAGTTATGAATAACTTGCCTCTACCAAGGACTTCACAATTCTCTGCAAGACAACCAGTTACCAAGAGTTTATGACAAGCTCGGTAACGTGCTTAGACAAATATGCAAAAGCACACACACGTATCATGCTTCAATGAGCATGCACAAGCACAAATGATGACGGTTAGTAGGAGCTGATGGTTAGTAGGAGGGCTGATGGTTAGTAGGAGCCCTGGTCAGTAATATGCTCTGAATCCTGCCCAAGCAAGCTGAGAACTTCGGCTTCAATGATGCAAAAGTCAACGCAGGTGGTGACAGCAGCCGGGTGCGAGTTCTAGACATTTGGTGCATACAAACTGACGGCCGATCGCCAATCAAATTTCACCCAAACATTGACAATAGTGGCATTGCAGAGTTCTACCACTGAAAGAAGGTCGGTTAGAAATTCAGCAAAAAAGGTGACAGTACGGTACACATTCAAAGGCATCAACGTCAGAGATCACAATGACGTGGCATTCACGTGAGAAGCTCAGCTCAAACAAGGTAACATTATATAGCACATCAGCAAACTCAATGAGAATTATTTATGTTGCAAAGAAAGCCCACCAGCCACCTAAGGACAACGATTTATCGCGATTCGCAATGGCTAAAATTATGGCACAGTACGAGGCTGGATACTCGCATGGTCCTGCACAGTGGCACAGCCGCCAATGGGGGCATTTCCCCATGGAAGGCAGCAACCTTCGCTGCCACTAATTCCTAAGCCAGCCTCCGGACCATCATCAACGACGAAATTATGTCCTACTTCCACTCGTTAAGCAACGGCTGAGTTCGTGTCGAATAAAGACTAGGAGTGTGCACTATAATTGTTTATTACTTGCAGGTCTCACCCCTACATGAAAATCATTTGGCTCTGGGCCTCTAGATGAAAATCTTGTGGGTCTCCCCCCTAAAAGATTTTGGCGCGGCCTCTGGTCACACAGCAACTACTATTCTATAAATACCTAAGAAACTAATTTTGTACATCATGAGGAAGGGAGTGAATATTTGGAGCCTGAAAGTGCTCCAAGGTCGGGCTGGCCAACACTGACATTACAGGAGAAATTGCCGTGAAAGTTAGAGGTTTTTTAAGGACCATCTTGCTTCTGCAGAAGTCTGAGCTCAAAGAAGTCTGCAAGCATCGCCTGCAAGTAAGTCGTCATACGGCGATCAGATGAGGCTGGTCAGCATTAACGAGTCATCAAGAGCAAACCACTTCTGTCCGAAAAGGACATGGCATGCCCTTTACAAAGGGCTAGCAGATCGGATCGAAGTGACTGGTCGAAGCCCCCTCTCCTCGAAGTCCACCCTTGGTGGGCTATTAATTATAGGTGAGTGCCTTAACACGGGGTAAAGGTGAGCACCTTACCACGGCCAAACAAGGGCGTTCGGCATTCGATTCAACCACATTAATACGATCTAATTTAATTTTCGTGAATACGACTTGAAAAGCATTGCCGCCATCGCCTGCCACACACCCAGAGAGAAGCTGCCGAGCACGACGAGCTGCACTCAATCTTCACCTCGGAGTGTGAGGGGGCTATTGGAAGTAAATAGAGAAGCAGCCCCGGAGGTAAAAGAGAGGGGCGGCAGCAGCAGGAAGCCTAATGGACCTACCTGCTGTATAAGCTCCTCTGCTTGACCACCGTTTATCTTGTCCTCGACTTTCTCCACATTTGTCTCCTGCAGTCGATCGAGCAAGGAGACAATGAGCAAAGAATGGTGCTCATGAGCAAATGTATGCACGCGCAGTGCCCGAGCACGAACTTGAAAAGGCAGCAACAGACTGGCGGCAAGGGCAGGAAGCCCCCCCCCCCCCCCCTAGGATCAACTGCTTAAAGTGGTGAGAACGCCACAGAAGGAACACAGGCAGGCATAAAATTTACCGGAGGTCTAGCTATTGAGCCAGAGAGTGTGTTCGTGGGAGTATGAGTGCATGCGGTTCTATGAGTTGGCATGTGAGCATGCGTGTCTGCGCATGTCTAGAGTGTGAGTGAGTAACACAGGAGAGACAGAGAAAGGAAAGAGGAGAGGAGAGACAGAGCAGAGAAATAGCAAAGAGAGGGGAGGGAGCAGGGAGAGAAAAGGGAGAGAGAGAGATAGAAAAGAAGAGAGAGACACATAGACAAGAGACGGTTCAGAGAGCGTGCACTCACCGTGCTGACCACCTGCAGCCGATGCTTGACTACCGCCTCCGTGCTGCGCCTGTACGCTGCCTCGGCAGGCATCTTCTCGAGGACGACTAGAATGCGCTCATAGTAGTGGGTAAGAGTCTGCAATGGGTGCTTGGCGACCGCCAGGCCCGTGAGTCCAGTGGTCTGAAATAATGCCAAACCGTGAGCTGCGAGACGATCCTCTCTGTTCTTTGCCAATTTAGCTAGCCAACATACTCTGAACCTCGATCAGAGTCTTACAGTGTGGCCCTGAGAGAGAGAGAGAGAGAGAGAGAGAGAGAGAGAGAGAGAGAGAGAGAGAAAGAGAGAGAAAGAGAGAGAGACAGACAGACAGACAGACAGACAGACAGTGAGACAGACAGCAAGAGAGTGAGACACAGAGAGAGACAGTGGAGCAGAGTGGAGCAAGAATGCTGCTGTTGAGAACGGTACGAAGGTGCTCGACAAGAGAGCAGAGGCTGTCGACAGAAAGGGGGAGGAGAGATGCAAAAGAGGCCGGTATCGGTCGGAGTGAAACAATAATAATGAGACATTTGTCCAGCAACCTAAGACAAATTAATCTTTTTTTCGAGGCACTTTACACAGGGGTGGAGCAGGGAAGACGACATGGGTTCGAGTGCACAAGTGGGCAATTCTGTCTCACCTATTGCAAGCAGCCGCGATAGTCATAGAGGCTCATCTGCAGCTATATAAATGAGGCACGCTGTTAAATCAGCTAAGCTTTACCCTAGGGTCTTAGCCCAGGGGTTGGGTGCTTGCTCTGCACGACCCGAGTCGTGGATTCGAGTCCTGCAGTGGCCGATCCTTTATTGACTGCTGCAAGCAGTGGCGATAGCCGTGAAAGTTCTTCTGCTGCTACATGAAATGAAGCTGCAAAGGAGGGAGTGGGATGGGAGGGCAAGCCAGTGCCAAGGATAGGGTGGGCAGGGCAGGCAGCAGCAAGTGCTCTTGCTCGGCACGTGGGGGGCACACTACAGACGCCATCACTGCTTGCTGGCTTGCCGGCCTGCACGATCAGGCACTTACAGTGGTACAGGCAGCCTGGCTTGTCATTCTGCGGCTGCAGCCTACCTATCAGACCTACTCCTAACCAGGCTAAGCATAGTGCAACTGCTTTTCTGAATCGAATCGTTTAACTACACCTCGTACAAAACTCAAATCCTTAGGAGACCGTGCCTTTTGTTCGTATGCTCCCAAAGCCTGGAACTCACTTCCGACTAGCGTTACGACTTCCCCTGACTCGACACCATTCTAAACGAAGATGAAGATGCATCTATTTATCAAAGCATTTAGTGGGTCCATGCGATTCGGTTTTTTGTGTTTGTGCATGCTGACACTGTGCATGCTGCCACTAACGATATTTCCATGCCGACCCTATGCATATCACCTCTAACCATGTTACGCTTGTTGATATTGAGCACGCTACCATTAACCATTCGATCCTACTGCCTTTGCAAAAAAATTTAAAGTGCCTAGAAAGAGATTAAGTTCTCTGAGGGCACTACACAAATGTATTATTATTATTATCCTTATTATAATCTTGCAAAGCGATACCATACCCTTACTCTTTCAGGTGACATCAATTCCAAACGTTCTTCCCTAGGCGACACATCTCTTCAAACGCGTCATGCTTCTTATGATGATACTAATGTCGATTACATAGCACCTTAAAAGAACTGAAATCTCTATTCAGGTGCTGCATGCAGGCAGCGTGGCTGGGAGAAGCAATAACCAATAAGCAATGTAGACAAACAAGGCATCGCGATTTGTGTGCAGGCGGCAGGTTGGTGTGCAACTTCTTTGGTTGTGTCGGATGAACGTTACAGGCTACAGATAGCCCACGGAAAGTGCCTTAGGCTTAGTGAGTACGCTGTAAAAAATCCTCCAGCAAAGTAGCTTACTTTGCAGTGCTGTACATGGAAATGCATATATACAGTACATACTTCAAAAGGAAACAAATTCGTTGACGGCTTTCATGACTAGCATAAAGATGCAATGTCACTCTTTTCTTAAGACGGCCCTTGGGGGAAGGATCTAACACTTAGCAGCCTGCTGATGCTATGGTGACGCTGATGCTGCAGCTGATGATAGCAGCCTGCTGACGCTACGGCAGGCACACAGAACAGTGAAGCACACAATCGATGGCCAAGCCAAAGCCACGGGCAGAGAATACAGCAAACGGCCGGCAAAAACTCGATATAACGAGCACATAACAAGCACGTGTAAGCAGAAAGCAAAGGTAATTGCATGAGCGCAATGCACCCAATGCATAATTTCTGTGTCATGCACGAGCCAGCTTCTTCCTTTCCTTTTAGTGCTTGTAAAGGTTCTCTCCCATTCTTGCTAAAGCCTACTGAGCTCTTCTGCAGACGCTAAAACCCTTACTTTGATAGCGAGATTGCGATTACACAGCCTTCACAAAATAGGGTGCCTGTAACACTAAGCTAAAAGCATGCGGTGCGTACAAGCCTCGAGCGCTATGCGACATGGATGCAGCAGCTGTTCAGTGGCTAGTCGTGCGACGCAAACTGCCAGAGAGCTAAACGCGTGGCTACGGCTTTCTGGCGGTCACACAACAACACGAATGCGGTGAGAAATGCGACGGTGGCCTCTCAGCTGAAACAAGAGCGTCACGAACCAGAACGCATCCAAAGGTCAGAGGCAAAGCCGCACCAGTGCGTGGCCGTTCGCGCGCGCGCGGAGGACCAAAGCTCAACCGGCAAGCGTGGAGAGACGCGCGTCCCCGGGCCGTCCCGTCCCCGGCCGCCGCTTATTCAGCAGGGTTCAACGAGCCGGCTTCGGTGCACACGGACAGTAACCTGCCCGCACAGCCAGAGAGCAAGCTGAAAGGAGCGAGGGCCTCCGACGAATCGCCTCGTGCCACGAGGCTACGACCAAATAATGAGGACGAAAAAACGGGTCGAAAACCTAGGGAACGGAGCGTCGGAAGCAAAGCTGGAGGGTTGGCGTGGCTGACTGACTGACTGACGAGCGGCTCGCGGGCGGGCGGGAGGGCGCGCGCGCGGACCGACGACAATGCAATAAGGTACACTATACGGTGTCCACGATAGCGACGGAAATCGCTGACCATAATTTAGCGCGACTCAATCAGCCCTCCCGCGGATGTTGGTAGTAATCCGTAAGAAAAAATGACGGCGACGTGCGAACCCCTAGTTACCTGCTTCAGGTACTGCGCCATCTTGCCGGTGGCTAAGTTCAAGGCCGGATGCTGAGGGTAGCGCCGTGGTTTAGATATTTGCACTTCTTCCAGAGTTATCCCGTATTATATCCAAGGCTATATAATGCCACGAAATCGTATAGAGACTTCGTGCAACGAGTTCGTTCAACACCATTATCGCTCAGTGTGGAATCGGATACAGCGGGCTGGGCAACGAAGCTTGTTTCTAGCGTACACGTAGTTGGCTCGAAGTCACGCATCCTGGGGATTTAAATATAGCTCCAGATAAATCAGTGTTTCGTGAGCTAATGGCTTAACAACTTTAGCGATGCTTGGCCATCTACTATTAGGTGGATGTCCCGATACTAGCCAACGAATCTGAGAGCAGTTCCTGTTGGTGTGCAGGCTGGAGATTTCCGTTAGCGATAAAAGTCTGCACACCGGATGAGAATAAAACACTGCTGAGTACTGCTGCGTACGTGTTCTCCAAAGTAGTTTACAATTTACCAAGACTGGAACACACGAAATACAAATTTCCGGTGAACCTAGGATTTCCATGAGTTAGCAATATTTGTAACAAATCGTGCATGCTACCACCAAGGATTGCCATCAGATGCAGAAACCTGTGAAACGACCCTGTTTTAGCATTATCTGGAGCGTAAAACACCTGACTTCTGAAATAGTCACAATTTTTGGTGGATATTCTGTTTCGTGCCGCCAGAGCACTGTTGAGTAAGATTCGCTGGATGTATCGAGTATCCACCTCTTTAAAAATGTATCATAGCAACCAAGTGGGACATTTTTGCAGCAATCATCAAGATTTTGAAAACCTGCTATTTTCAACATCCACAACCATAGGACTGAAATTGTTTTGAAGAGATGCCAGAAATGTATGACGCGGTTCAAACGAAAAAACATTGAACTGGTACTTCTGAAAAACAAGCAACGAAAGATTTCTTTCCAATTATTTCCTAGGTTTAAACCTTGTCATTTTTCAAAATGTATTTAATACATTGAAATAATATATCAAAATTGTAGTGGGAATTTGTAATGCATACCAATCAAAACGTTTTTGACATCTCAGTTGCTTGCCAAAAGTTCTAGAGTAATTTTATTTGGCCCTGCCGCTCTTAATTTCCTTTAGCAGGAAACGTAGTTGGCCGGTTTCTTGCAGTAGCAACTGCTTTACTGTGAGACCTATCATCGTTCACGTGCGCTGTGTTCATGCAAACAACTTCATCTATGAAGTAACTGCATCGCTTTATCACAGTACCGTATTCCGAATAGTGACTGTGACTAATTCTAAATGATCCGACGACAACAAGTTCGTGTACACCCTGTCTACGCCAGGGTGTTGTGTGGCGCTGAACCTCAACCTTGATTGACGTGCTCAATGTCAACGCCTTCGCTTCGCAATCCAAACTCAAAAACTTCTTCGACCCTTTTTAGAACGACGCCTTTCCCCGTTTTGAAAGAGCCTAGAGTTCCGCGCTCAGAGCAAGCAGACCGACGGTCATTTAGACGCAGCCATCGTGGAGAATTGAGACTCTCCTACTTTGGAAAGCACGAAGCTGCTCTGCTGAGGCGCGAAGCCTTGCGCTGGCAATTCTTTCTGTTCCTGTCTGCTTTCCCTGCTTCCCCTTTGGCTTCAGCGCGTTTGTGTTTTTCTGTTCCTTCCTCCTTTGCGTGCTTACCTGCTAGCGATTTAGTAGGCATGTTAATACGCAAGGGCTCCTACCAACCGGTGGCCCTGGCTGTCCTCTTGCGCTATTTCATTCCGGTCTATGCGTAATACTTGCGTGTCACGCCTGCAATCGCTGCTCAAACTCACAGTGTGCAACTTGCGAGTACTACTCGCTGTGTCGCACGATAGGCAGAGATTTTGTGCTCGGGTTCTGCACTCTGTACTTTGAAGCCTTTAAGGCACTTAGTAATGCGCGTACCGCGGAGGCCGAGACGCTCGCAAGCGCTCCGTGCGATCGATCGCCTTTTTCTGTTCGCGGAGACCGAATTTCAAGTGTAACTGCGACGGCCCTCCGAGCGACCTGTCGTCGGGCTGGGTAGCACGACCGAGCAACAAGCCTGCTGGCTCCAACACCAAGACCTTCAATTCCAACCACGTCGGCCCAGTCTACACACTCTAGACGGCTGCCAGAGTCAAGGGATCTCGCCCTCCCCTCCCCTCCTGCTGTACTCCTTTGGCAGCCCTTGTATTCCATGCATGCATTGTTTTTCGCACGGTCGGGCCATTGTTCGATCCGAACTCGCCCGACAGCTGGCGGCAGTTTGCGGTAGATAACCGTCCCCCCACAGAGGCCACCAATGCACGGATTTTAGCAGGACAGCCGCGTCATCGTCTGCTCTTTCACCGCTCGTGAGCTTGCGGCTGCTTAGGCAGTCCGAGCCCTCGTAGGGTCTTCGCCCAGTGCTCGCAGGCTGCCGAGTCACGTTCCCTTATAGTAAGCCACACCGTGGCTTGGCACTTTTGTCGACATTGTGAACGCATGCATGTATATGTTTACCTCCGTCAGTAACTCCACAAAGTCATAAAGACCACGTGGATGTTACGCAGGAGAGTTTTGTATAGCAAACTCGCAGCCTAAGCGGCTTTCGGTACGCATTCGGTAGCCAACAGACTTCGTCTCACGCAACAAAGAGAAAGTGGAAAACATAGCAGAGCCCGGAGAGCAGTAGAGGGAGTGAGTAACATGCAAGTAACAGCTCAGGACGGCTGGATAGGATGTGCGGCAGTCGGCATCGGGAGAGTAGTTGTCGTTGCGTAAGAATCGTGGAAGCGAGTTCCACAGTCCAGGACATGCAAAGCTAAAGCTAACTTATTTCCATACAGGACCCGAGAGGGCACGTGGAGGCTAAAACCGGTGCAGCAGTTCAGCTAGGTATGGTGGAGCCAAGCCGTGGCGGAACTTGTGGGTCAGCGTACGAACTTAGCTCTGTATCCGTTGATCAACCTGCAGCTATCCAAGCTCATTCCGCAAAGGAGAGACACGTGATCAAATCTCTGGGATTTGAAAAGGCAAACTTGCAACATTTTTCGGGACTTGCAGCCATATTCATAGCTAGCTTCAGTGGCTTAGTTGCTTTTTTGGTAGTCCAGCCAAAAGGGAATTACAATAATCTAGCCGAAACATAAGTAAGGAGTCAGTTAAATTTTTTGAAAACCACCGTGGAAGACAGTTCCTAATCTTAGATAGAAATTGGACATGATGGCTAGCTGCGGAAGCAGTCTTCTTAACGAGGCTTTCAAAATTTAGGCAGTTGTCGAAGACGACACCTAAATTCCTAGCACGTGGTGAAGGTCGCACAAGAGCATCATCTATTAGAAGAGCAAAGCCTTCTAGTCCAGCCACACGCTTAGGGTGCCCTGTGAGCATCAGTTCAGTTTTATTGTCATTTAGTTTCAAGAAATTTTTTGACATCCAGGATCGAACGTCGGCTATGTAACCATTCAGTTTATCCGTTGCTGCAGCAGATTCCGACAGTTCAAATGACAACTACAGCTGCGTATCGTCAGAATAAAAGGGATATCCAATTCCGTGGGCTTTAATTAATTTTCTCAGAGGTTGCTATCACGTACCATTTGACCATCCTTTCTTTGCAGCAACTGTAAAGTGCCTAGAAAGAGATTAAGCTCTCTGATGGAGCTAAACAAATGCAATATTATTATAATTATTATAGTCTTTAAGAGCTTTATTTAGAAACCGTCTGGAATGGTCATTGTTATCAATCTCTCAAAAAATTTACATCAGCTGACCATGAGCATAAACCAAGATTGCACAGTGATCTCCAGTCACGCTGCCGCTGGTTTATGGACCAAGTCGGTTTATTGGGAAATGGTTGGCGCGGGTACAGATTCACGGCGTACAGAGGCAGTGCGAACTCGGGCGCAGGAGAGAACAGTTTCGAGTTGTCGTGTTGTGAGCGTTGGGAAAGTTCACGATCGTTCTTGCCCACTCGGTGTTTCGCGTCAAGGCTTATGTGCGCCGTTTGAATCAAACTATGTGGCAATACTTTGACAGACTTGTATTTAAAATAGTCAATGAAATCGATGAGTTAAAGAGTTCAATGAGGTTACGAGGTTTGTAGTTTTCCTGAGGTGATATGCAGGTGCTGCTATTATGTGCCTGGTTATTTTGGAGTAGGTTATTCTGTCGACACAAATTTCGGGGTTGTTTTGTCCGGAGTTTTTTATGGAGTGGGCAGAAATTCTACCTACCAGCATTTCATTTCATTCACTACGAGGTACGACAACTTCTGCTCTGGTTAATGCCGAAGTTAAGTCTGGGTTAAGCCTCCTAAGCACTACAGCAGCGTGTCGCATTGTACCTCACGGCGCTAGATGCATCGTTCTATTGTCTGCTTAGGCAAGAGCGTGACGTCCGAAAGATGCGTAAACCGAAGCATACGTTTTCTTTATCAATATCAGTCGATTATCTCTGTGTCCCATGCACCTGAATTTACACGGCGTCCTAATTTCAGATCGATTAGTTATTGCTACTGACCGTATTCTACACAAAGGCAATTTATAAGCGTCGATGCAGTAGATCGCAAATGGCTGCAGCTTTCACAATGGCGCCCGACGTGTGAGCTCTGAGACTGCCACCGAGCGCTGTGCTAACGACCCTGCTGCTGGGATCGATATTGCAGACTGTGTGCTGAAGTGGCGCGATTCTCCATCCGTAAGCAGCAGGTGATGAGCGCTGCGCGGGTGCGCGCCGCGGCTATTTGCATTACAGCAGTCGGTGGACTGTGCACGATGAGGCGCTCCTCGTTGCGTCCATGCGCCAGCCACCAGCGTGACCATTATGCCTTCCGGGTGGACGCGTAGCGTCAAGCGTGCACTACAAGTCACTGCCACGACAATTGGTACCGATATATACTTATGAATACATACGTACACACACATACTCACACACACACACACACACACACACACACACACACATCTTATATTACATCACATATTCTCTATTCATGTGTGTTTTATGTGTATCTTCACTTGTAACTCCCAAAAAGGGCATTGACTAAGCGAGTGTTACGAAGGAGAGTTTTCTATTGACTCGCTGTAACTTGCTGTGACTTTACGCTACGCTTTTCTGAACAGGATGCTTTTGCAATAAAGCTCGCGATGCCCAGGGTCGGACTTCAGGGTTGCATATAGTTAAACTTGCCAACTTGCACACGCGCACACAACGCTCGCATGCACACACTCACACGCACACACATATAAACATACACGCGAACACTTCCAGCTCAGCAGTCATTGATGTTTAACTGTGAGTAGGCATGCAATGCACGTGGGCAGTTGCTTAGGGCACGGAGGAATACAATAATCGTAAAGAGATTGCTGAGTTTTGGCTGAGGCAGACGTGGCGCCGATTTGCTCACTTCCTCTCCCAGTCCAACCGACTCAGCTACCATTCTCACTTTCTCTTCTTTACGCGAGACTACGTCTGTCGCTACCGTATGGGCACCAAAAGCCACTGAGGTTGTGAGTGTGCCATGTAAAATTCTCCACCGTAGCACGGAAGGAGATACAAAAGTACGAAGCCTGTGTAACGAACCCGAAAATGAGAGATATAATTCTCTTGAGGCCCTATAAAGATGTCGTCGCACTACTATTATTGTTATTATTATAAATTATAAGGATTACGAACACAGCACGCATAGCGAACGGGATATTTTCGCTGCCGCTTATACAACCTTTTTTGATTTTTCGACTACAGCTTAAATGGCTCTGTGGCATTCACAGCGTTTTTTAATCAGCAAATCTCGGCAGCTATGATAATAATAATAATAAAAGTGTGGTTTTATAGCGTCCTTGGAGACCTGAATCTCTTTCTAGACATTTTACAGATGCTGTTTAGACGGCATTACCATACGATTAATGGTGACATCCGCAAGCAGCAGGCACAGTGTAAGAACGCATGTGCACACTTTGGACGAATCACAAGGACCCGCTAAATGCTGTAACTAACAAGTGTGTTTTAAGCTTTTAAATTTTGTCATGTCAGGGAATGTTGTGACATCGGGAGTGCGCTCCAGGCTTTGGGAGCGCACGAACTATAGGCATGGCCTCCATAGGTTTTGAGGTTTGTACGAGGTCGAGCTAAACGATACGAGTCCGAGCCTCCACGGGTCTTACGATTCCCTACGGTTCGGTGGGTTGACTCCTCGCGCAGGTCCCCTGCCAGTTCTCAATCGTCGCTGCCACAATGCAGCGCCTAGCCTTAGGCTGCTTGGATAGCCTCGAAGATGCCGATCGCTTCGAGAGGCTGTCCTGCGAAGGCGCGGAGACGAACGGGGGGCGCGTGCTGCCGGGCGGGCGCGCCCGCGCGGCAGCACACGCGTCGTCCTCGACGACGAGTCCGGGAGCGCAGCAGCGAATTAGCGAAGCGTCGATTCCCGCGGCGACCCTGAGGCGACTGCTCGAAAAAATATGATTGACTTAATTCATAATGGCGGCGCCCTCAGAGAACAACTGTATCTCGACGCAGGTTTTTTACATATGCCGCCGCCGCCGCCGGACTCGAGCCCAATGGCCGCGGTCGTTAAAGGCGAGCACCGGACCCCTCGGGCAAACCAGCGCGACCGGCTAGTCCGCTGTTCCCTAAGAATCCGAGACAGCACTCAGGCAAGTAGTCTTCAACTGAACTGAGCTAACTAGGATAATGAGAAGGTAGGTAGAGTGACCCTGTGTGACATTTATAAATCGCCTTGAAGCTCAGCTGTGTTTGTCATTTCTCCGAGGTCAAGTCAGCCTGCCGGCTAAGTCAAGAGAACGACGTCCAAACAAGCTCACTCGCTTGTAACATCGCCTCTAGATTACTGGATTTCTCATTATTCAGGACTCCCGCGAGTGCCCTTAATCGTCTGCAGCTAGTGTGTAACTCACCAGCTCGTCTGCTCTGCGGTCTGTGGCGTAGCTCCCATAGCTCCCACACGAAGACTTCTGTCTGAGCTACTGGCTGCTCATAAATCGAGTCTAGTCAAGATCCTTTCTTTGGCTACACGTCGTCCCTTTACTCGCTTGAAAACCTTACCTGCCCTTGACCTCCTTGCTCCTCCAGTGCGCACTCGCGAAACCCATTTTCCGGCTTTCAGCTGTCTCGCCATTTCTCACTATAAATTAAAACATCAAGTGATCGAGCTTCTAGGTCATATTAACCAGAAGCCTGGTTATCGCTGCTGGCTTTCCGCCTCTAGCTTCCACCTGACTTTCTCCATGATTCAATAAAGTCTCGGCTAAAGATGCATATGTTCCTCTCTGCTTTCTCTGGGCCCCAGGGAGCATATTTTTTGCTCCTTTGTCCTTTACCTGCTTACCTGAGCACGATACAGTTAATAATAATAATTCACTTGATAAAGCGCCCTCAGAGGACTTAATCTCTTTCTAGGCGCTTTAAATTTGCTGCAATGTGAAATGCAATTAAATGGTAAGTAAAATCATGCTTGAAAAACAAACAAAACGAATAACATGGTTAGGGGTGACATGCACAGGGTCAGCATGCAAATGTGGTTAGTGGCAGCATGCACAGTGTCAGCACGCATAAGCACGTGAAGGATGAATCACAGGGACCCACTAAATGCTGTCCTAAATAGGTGTGTTTTTAAGTTCCTTTTAAATGTGGTCAGGTCAGGGAATGTTCTGACGCAGGGCGGGAG
This sequence comes from Cristatella mucedo, assembly GCA_009760855.2. Taxonomy (NCBI): domain Eukaryota; kingdom Metazoa; phylum Bryozoa; class Phylactolaemata; family Cristatellidae; genus Cristatella; species Cristatella mucedo. The sequence continues at coordinate 274,496 of WPIO01000055.1, forward strand.
GGAGTTCCAGGCTTTGGGAGCATACGAACTAAATGCACGGTCTCCAAAGGATTTGAGGTATACAGTTTATAACGCTACAAGAGGATCCTACTAATGTACTTCATATGATTTCATTTGCATTGCAAACTGGTAGCCCTGATCGTCATCCTGCATGCTTCGGCATAATAACAATAATGCACTTGATAAAGCGCCCTCGGAGAATTCAATCTCTCTGTGGGCGCTTCACATTTGCTGCAAAGGAAACACGATCGAACGGTGAGTGGAAATATCATGCTTTATAAAAAAAAAAGGAATAACATGGTTAGGGGTGACATGCACAGAGTCAGCATGCAAGTGTGGTTAGCGGAAGCAATGTAACAGTGTCAGCACGCATAGGCTTATAAAGGATGAATCACAGGGACCCACTAAGTGCTGTCATAATTAGGTGCATTTTTAATTTATTTTTAAATGTTGTCAAGTCAGGGGATGTCGTGACTCAAGTCGGGAGTGAGTTACAGGCTTTGGCATATGAACTAAATGCACGGTCTCCAAAGGATTTGAGGTTTGTACGAGGTATTGGTAAACAGTTAGATTCCGAAAAGCAGGTGGTACGATTCTCAGCCTGGTAAGGCAGTAGATCTGATAGGTAGGCTGGAGCCGAAGAATGAATGGACTTAAAAGTGAGCGACAAAACCTTGAAGTCTCATGTTAGATTAAGCATGATACTTGTTTGCTTTTGCTCACTTGTCTAAGCACGATACCATGAATTTTATTTACACCTAAAGATTAATGGTGGTTCTCCCACAACTGGTTTGAAATCGTGAGAACAGAGATTTAGTTCCATAACGGCACTGTAAAAGTGACCTATAACTACAATTAGTATTAGAAGAATTCAGGAACCACTAAGAATCTCTGCGGCTTTCATAGCCTGGCTGATTTAGCTTAAGTAAATTTCCCGACCATTCCGAAAAATTCAGACTGTCCACGGTGGAAATGATAAAGAAAACATAACCACGGTAGATTTCAAGATTGAGCTTTGCCAAATCACTATGTTCTAAGATAAGTTACTTAGTAGGATTTCAGATGTCTTCTTCACAGCTGTTTTTGTAGCCGTTTTGGCTTCATTTTTATTATAGTAATACATTTGTATAGCACCCTCGGAGAAGTTAATCTTTTTTAGCCACTTTACAGATGCTATACCTGGACATTCAAAAGGATAAATCGCAAGAAACCAGCAAATACTGTGAGAAGCAGGAGCACTTTCAGCTTCTTATTAATACTGTCAAGGCAGGTTATGTCGTGACGTCAGTTGGTAGTGAGTTCCAGGCTTTTGGAGCAAGCGAACTAAATACGCGGTCTCCAAAAGGTTTGTAGCTAGTTCAAAGAACAGTTAAACGATTTGAGTCAGAAGACCGGGTGGCACCATGCCTAGCCTGGTTGGGGAGTAGTTCTGATAAGTAGTCTGGAACTGGAGAATGAAGGGATGTAAAAGTGAGTGACGACACTTTGAAGTCGACAGGCTGCTTCATAGAGAGTCGGTGCTGGTCGGGGAGAAGTGTTGTAATGTGGCGACTGTGACGCTCACGACAGGCAAGCCTGGCTGCAGAGCTTTACGCCATCTGTAAGCTCCTAATTGCACAGGCGTAGGCCAGAAAGCAGTGAGTTGCAGAAGGCGAGACTAGACGGATATCACAAGTACATGGTACTACCTCGGATGTGACTGCCCTGTCTGAGGAGGTCTGAAATCGTGAATGTTACCTAACTGACAGTAGGCCCACTTGACTGTGGAGCAGATGTGATCGTCTAGAGCAGAGGTCGGCAAAGGTTTCGAACTACCAGGAGGCCATTTCAGGAGGTCAAGAAGGCGCGCACGTGACAGATTTTCGCCCGAAAGTGCTAATGCAGAGGTGGGCAAAATCCGGCCTTTGTGCCGGCTAGGCCCTAGCTAGCACTTCAGTCAGGCCTAAAGCCACCCTAGTTATTTACAGTTGGATCTGGCCTAATGAATAATTATAATAATAATAAATTTGATATAGCACCCTGGAGAGAACTGAAATATCTTTTTAGACATTTACATTTGCGGCAAAAGAAGCGCGATCGAATGCTTGGTAATTGAATTGTCCTGGTTTTGTTCCATTTCATTAATGCTGGTTGCAGTTCAAACTGTTGCCAATGTTTATTTTTAGACCTGATGTCAGGTGCTTGCATGAACAGAAGCGTATGGCCGAGTTGGGGTGATAAATGCCGACGCCTATAATTGCCGTGCGTGTCTGTGCTTCAGTTGTGGCTTTTTGTCTGTTTGTTCGTCTGGCCACGCCCACTCGGGTGGGCCGGTGGAATGGGTGCGGTTTCTTCTGGCCTAGCGTCTCTCTTGACCCCCTAAAATGGCCTAGTAGTCCGAAACCTTTGCCGACCTCTGCTCGGTAGTGAAGGGGAAGAAAACCGCGGCAACTCAATCAGGCCGGATCCGTCAATAAATAACTAGGGTGCCGCCAGGCCGGACTGGAACACTAGCTACGCCGGATCTGGCCGAAAGGCCGGAGTTTGCCAAGCTCTGGTCTAGACCATAATCATTTTGAAAGTGGACACCTAGATTTGTCGCAGGAAATGCACCAGGAGATGTGCTGGAAGAGTCGATTTTGAGCGTTAACATTTCCAATTTCTGAGTCACACTAGGTTTGCCCGTAACTAGTAAGCTGTTTATACCGTGATTCGATTTGAGAGCCTTTTCCTACCGCTCCTGTGAAAATGTCAGCAATACATGCAGCAAACGAGTTAAAAGAGTTTGCCGTGCTGAAAGCTTGTAGGGCTCAAAGCATAGGTACACCTGTACTCATCTGCATATAATTGAACTTCGGCGATTACAGCTGAAAGAGGTAGAGGATAAATTGCGAAATGATAAGTTACTGGATCAGACCAATCCCACAGCTTTAGGTTACATCATTCTAGTACGCATTTCAACCCTAGGTACCAGTACCATTAGGAACCATTCTTTAGATTAACGTGTTGGGAACAATAGTGCTTTCACATTCGGAGACTAGGACGTCATTAGCAGGGCCTTCTCCACGCGGTTTGGAGCTTGTCAAGCAATTCTGTGAACTATCGAGTCTGTTTGAGTGTATTAAGTGTTAGAGGGAAGCCGGGTCGTGCTGTAGCGAGCCCACGGCAATCGTGTTGTAGCTTGATCTACAGGTAAGCTGCTGGCCTTTTTGGACCAAGATCGTGCGCTCGACCATAGGGCCATAGCGTTTGTTTGCATAACTGTTTTCTCTGGTGAGTTGGGATTTACTGAAGAGTTATAATGATAATATTGTAAAAAAAATGCATTTAGTTTATTTGCATAGCACTCTGTGAGAACTTAATGTCTAGTCAGGCTCTTCGCCTTTGACAGGGGGGCTCAAGTACACAACCTCGGTCATGAAATACATTCACCTTGACCTAGGTTCGAGGCAAGCACCTTACCCCTCTGGGCCGGACCAACGCGGCAATAATGATAATATTAAAAATAGCTCGCTTGTGCAGTGCCGAGAGCAGAATCTTTATCCCGGTACCTAAACAGTCGCTGCAAGAGAGGCACTAACCAAGGGTACGCGATATGCACGGTATAAAGCATGTACAAGCAAACAAATCGTGGTTTTGCTAGCGTGTCACAGTTAACTGAAAAACATGCCTGGCCAACCAGCGCTTAGTAAAACCAATGGCTAGGAACATGCGCCGACTCATTTCCAGGTACGTTCGCAATGCATATAGGAAAAAAAAAGAGTTCACCAGGACGAAAGGGAAAATCTGACCGCAACAATAGCCACGGTTTAGTATACGGACTTACGAATCAAGGTCAAGGATCCGGTCGACGGCTCGTCTCTTTGTTATTCTTTGTGCGGCCGTTCTTTTGCAGATGGAACCTCTCGGGGCCCTGCAAGCCGCAGTGCTACTGTTCTAGGTGCCCGGATACTTACCCGCGATACCGGTCGAAATGGCCTATCCATCCTTAACACTTTGAACAGAGCGCGAAGTCTTTGCACTTAGCGTAGACCGGCGTTGCACCTTGAAAGCCGCTCTGGTCTGAGGCCCGAATGGTCAATGTCGCCAAAGTTGCCGTGCCTAATGGCCACGCTGCTTGTGTCGCTGGCATTCCACTCGGCGGCAAGACTCTGTCGCCCGGGTGTTTGACTTGCTATCAACAACGTCTGCGTCAGATCGTCGGTCGGCTCAACTACAGAAGCTTCTTCGTCACAACGTGTAACGCCGAATCGTGTAACGCCGAAGGCTCTGCGGAGTAGGCTTAACCTGCCGCTTACCTAGCAGCGTAACCTACCGCCTGATGCCGTTCGGTGCGCGCCTACGCGCAAGAAACAGGCCGCCACGAAACGAGCATTTCTGGCGCTAACCTACTCATCGTTACTAAAGAGGTCGTGAGTCCGCGGCGTGAATCGGAAAGCGAGACACAAATTGGGGATTTTACTGAGCTTTATTCACAAGCGCACAAAGTCGCTGCGCGTCCAGCTCAGTTTTATCTCCACACTCCTCGCACGTTCTCAACAGCACAAGCACTCTTGCGGAGGTAATACGTCCCCGAACTTAGGCTACCTAAGTCTATTGTGGGGAACGACCCAAATAAGACGAGGAGCCCGAACCGGAGCCCAGACCCTGACTGGAGAACTAGGGCTCCGCTTCCATCTTACGGCAGGAATACCTCATGCACTCCACCAAGCACTCTTGCGGAGGAAACACGTCTCTACACTTAGGCTACTTACGTCTCTAGAGGGAATGACCCAAATAGACGGAGCCCGAACCGGAGCCTAGGCCCTGACTGGAGAGCTACGGCTCCGCTTCCACCTTAAGGGCAGGAATACCATAAGCAACACTAGGTAAGGCGGTTGCTTTCACGACCTAAGTCGTGAGTTCGATTCCTGCGGTGGGCGATCCTTTATCGCCACTGCCAGCGGTGGTGATAGCCATAAAGGCTCTTCTGTCGCTATACAAAAAGAAGCTGTTAAATCAGCTAGGATTTATTTATTTATTACTACACCGAACTACTTCTAGTTCGCATTGGCAAATCCCTATGCCGGGACCATGTGCACACACACACAAAACACAAAATGCGAGCACGGGCGCTATACGACCGTATTCGGTGGGGTCCGCCGAATTTTCCCGATGTTGACTCTCTCCTTTTCTTCAATCGCTGTCGTGGACGGCCTACTTGCCTCCATCGTTCGAAGTGCTAGCGACCACCCAGTCCCACCACTGTGCTCCGGCCCCCGCCCCCCTCCCCCGCGGCGGCGACTTTCCGCCTGCGTCGCCCCACCCTTGAAAAACTCGCCATGACAATAGGGTTGACAGGCCAGCCGACATCAATCAGCCGCTCCTGCGGGGAGCAGGATGCTTGCTGTAGCTATTGAGCCAGGCTGGCGCTGAGCTACAATCGGCCGCCCGGCTTGCTTGCTCGCTTGCCGGCTGGCGCGACGCTCCGCCGCCGAGCCGCCGCCGCCGTGTCGCCGCCGCGCCGCCGCCGCGCCGCGCCGCCGCCGCTCTCCTTAGATCGCCTGACGGCTCTAGGAGGCTACAGCGCGCTGGTGCTGCTCTCAGCGGCTCGCGGCCCCTTTAGCGGCTGCCCTGAGCACTGAAGCGGTCGCTGCCTCGGGAATGCGAGTTCGGTTTAAATCGCCTGATGTAATCCAAGTCGCTATCGGCCGGGAAGCTGCTGCTGCCGATCGGTGTGCGTTGTTGAGAACTGTGCGGAGTTCGTGCTCAGCTGCTGATGCGTTCTGACGAGTCTGCTGTGAATTTTCACGGATTTTCCCAAGAAAATAATTGCAGCACTCCACAGTGGTGGAAGTTGCAAGAATGTGAACTATCGCCGCTATACCTATATCGAGCAATACTAATAGGCTAATCAGATGGCCACGCTCTGAGATACTGAGATCTGATATCTGAAAGATACTGAGATGTGCAATACTAAGATGGCCACGCTCTGAGACTATTAGTTTGACTCCTTTAAAAAGGAACGATATTGTGAACGCCATAGAGGCTGTGGCGTCACAATTGAACGTAAGTTAAACTTACCTGAATAAAGCTGAATATTGTCAGCGTCCAAGCGAAGTGCCTAACCTCTTGCATTAAGTTCTACGAAATGGATGCGAAGCTGCTCAACGTGCCAGGGAAACCTCGTCATTCACGTCATTCATCATACCTATTGTGGTACTTTGGATGCTTGCTCAGAGTGGAGCTGTAAAGATCGTTTGCTGCATAGATGTGTCCAGCAGATCAATCGATGCATAAAGCGACCGACGAGCAGTAGCAGCCTTCACCTTGGGCTGAAACAAGGCGCATAAGAATGGCCCCAGCAGCATAGTGCAGCACTCCGTCGAAGTCACTGCCACAAGCGTACGCTCAAGCTAAAACTCGCGATTCACCATACCAAAAAAGCTAAAAGATCTAGCAATACATTATTCTCACGCCGATACCGCTACTATGGCCTAATGCGTAGCTATTAACTCAAGAAAAAGTCGTCTCATTGATCATGAAGTGGCTGGAAGTCAAATTGCAGCGCCCGCCCAAACGTTCGGTAGTTTTTTGAACGCGTGCATGCCACATTAGTCAGAATACGCACGATTGAAATTATTAGTGGTATATGAAATATAAGAGTGAGAAACCAAATTTTCACCATCTAGTTGACGTTCAGTTCGGGACTACTTGCTATGGTTACTAATCGTTGGCCAGCAATATCATCGAGCGTTGCAGAGAACTGATTTTAAAAGGTGAGTTCTAGACGCCTCTAGACCACAAATCAAGAAATCGACTTAGAATAGGAGCTCTGAAGAGGCGCAGCGCGAAGTAATGAAAATAATAGCAATAATATTAGGTCGCTTGCGTATCGCACAAAGAGAGATAAATCTCCATGTCCCAGGACTGCGATCTTGACTGCGACCTGCGCCTTGAAACGTGCCCGAAAACGATGGCTCGCTGTACCGCCGGAAAGCTTCCCTGGAGCCATTTGCAAAAAGAAGAAGTTATTGCGGGCATTTGAAGAGTACCAGGGAAAGTACTGCGTTTGCTCCCTCCTTCCAGGGAGAGTACTGCGTTTGCTCCCTCCCTACGCTCCACGAGTCGGGCCGCTCCCTCCGTTCGTTTGAATCGTTTTATCTTAGTGATTACAAAATATAAAATGCATAGATCTAATGCATTCGCATCGCACCCTAAAAGAGCTGAATCTCTATCCAGGCGCTCCACATATACCGGAAGGCTCGAGCCCACGATCTCGGTCTCCAAGGCAAGCGCAAAAAACCCCGGGCCAAGCCAGGGCCGAGAGTAGCGAATCAATATGCTTCCGGCGACGCGGAGCCAGCGCCGGGCGCCGCACTCGACTGAAGAATTCTGCGCCGCCCATGCGAGTCAGCCTGGACGCTTCGCTTGTAACTCCACTTCTGCGATTTTGCAAAATCCGCCTAAGGCGGTCGTGCCGACGCGGCACCAGTCGCAGGAGGCGCGCTGCTGCCGGTCGCGAAGTCGAGTCTCGACGCGGCGCGCGCGCGCGGGTGACTGGCCGCCATGCAGGGCACCAGTCGGGCGACTTTTCCGGTCGTGCAGTGCAGTCGGCGGTTCGACCGGATGCAGTTGTAGAGAAATTGCGATTCGCTGCGCGTCCGTCGCACCCTCATTGCGGCCGCCAAGTTCGGCTGCTCGCGAGCCTCGGCGGCGGCGGCTGAATTTAAACTCTATACCTATAGATGATAGCGCATTAGCCCCGAGGGCTAATTTTGTTTTCTGCCCCCTAGTCGAGTCATCAGGCACCGAGATCAATAATCCGTCAATACCGAGCTTAGCCAAACTCTGTCCAATGCACGCATTCCTTCCTGCATTGTGCGCCCGCGAACGGCGTAAGGCGTCGTCGGCGGCGGCGGCTGCTGCGGCTGCGACTCAGGGTCGCGTAGCCTAGCCGATATCGACGGCGTCGGGTCGCGCTGCCGCGGCTGGACGGGCTGAGGCAGGGGCAGAGCCAGCCAGCCAGCGCTCGCTGGCGACATCGACCGGCGGCGGCGGCGACAGCAGCAGGAGGCAGGCAGCAGCAGCAGCGGGGCGTCCATTCGGTGGCCGCTGCGGCGTCGGTGGCGGCGGAGGCTGCAGCTGCGTCTAACTGCAGGGCCCGCGGTAGGTAGGTAAGTAAGTGGGCCGCTGCAGCCGGCCGGCTGCAGCGGCCGCGATTGCCTCCGGCTCCGGTCCGGTATATTCCTCCTCCGGCTGGTGTTGCACGGGCTGCCCGGGCGTGCGACGATTTGGTCCGAGGTCACGAGTGCCGAGCGCAGAGGCCGACCGCTCGGGGTCAGTGCGAGTGGTACAGCAGCAGCCGCGGCGGCGGCGGCGGCTCGGCGGGACGTCGCGCGCGCGGGCAGCAGCCGGAGCAGGAGTTGCCCCCTCCACGAATCTTGCCTGCCTGCCTGCCTGCCTGCCTTCCTCCGCCGGCAACCGAGCTCGCTTAGGCCGGACTAGACGAGGGCTGACGATCAGCAGGAACCCAGGTTGTAGTCGGCTGTAGAGCTGCGGTAGGTGCCGGCCGAGGCTTTGGGCAGCCGGTAGCCGTGCCGCATCCGCTCAGCGCCAGACAGTTTCGGTTTGGAGCAGACAGCTTCGCTGCTGCTGCTGCCAATCGCTGCTGCTCCTACTGTCGTTCTGCCAGCCAGCGGCTGCGTGCTCGGCCTCCTCCCCCCCCCGTGCAGCTCTCATCCCCGTGCAGCCTTCAGCAGTTGCTGCCTGCTGCCTCCGCTGCTGCCCTTCGTGCTGCGGCTACTGCTGCAAGCAGCCACTGCTGAGCTGCGGCTATGCCGATCCCTTAGTGGCCCGACAACGGGACCGCGAGCGAGGTATCGGCGTGAGGTGCGAAGTGCGAACTGGAAACCTGTCTCCTCTCTCTCTCTCTCTCTCTCTCTCTCTCTCTCTCTCTCTCTCTCTCTCTCTCTCTCTCTCTCTCTCTCTCTCTCTCTCTCTCTCGCTCTCTCTCTCTCTCTCTCTCCTGTAGAACAGCACTCTACTGGATAGCCCTCGGCCACATCTTGTCCGTCGAAACGATTGACCTTGTAAGAATCTTCCTGTGATAACAGAGATCAGAGAGCTTCGAATTCTGATTATGTCACGTCCGTTTCTTTTCCTCCTCAGACTCTGAGACATCCCATCGATGCTTCGCGAGTTCGTACTTGTGCACTCGTGTGTGTTTATCTGCACCCATCTATCTGTGCCTATCTGTGCGTGTCTGCGTGTGTGTCTGCACAAAGTATCTACGGCTAGTGGTGCAGACCTTTGGAACCCAGCTGTTGGTAGTGCAAGATGCACATTTTTTGCTAGAGCTCATAGCTTCTGCTTGTGCTGCTTGAAAAAGGGGTCGAACTTATCGGTTGATCATTGGCTATCGAATTGAGTGCAAGTATTTGTCAGCGTTGGGTGGGATGTCTTCGATGCGCCGACTCACGTGACCTGCCTTTTTCCTGCTTCGAGGCTGTACATTCCTCCTGCAACGAATTATGCTAGCAATCATCGAGAACCCGCGTGACGGTGACCCTGCATTTCTTCTAGCAGTCCTAGTACGCACAGCGAGTACACCTAGTACACACAGCGAGGCGTCTTTCGCGAGCTGTCGCGTGGCCGAGTCAGCTCAGCGTCGTCGGTCGCGCTACGGCCGACATTGGCAAAAACTGCCAACATTACTGGAACGTAGCCTACGTAGGATCTGCTCGCACAGTCGTGAGAGATGCACAAGCTGGCTCTGCTTGTTCCCTATTTGTCTGCCCTTGTCTGCCCTTTCAAGCACCAGGTTCAACACTCTCCAGCACCCAGCTATCAGCACCCAGCACCTGGCCGGTTGTTCACGTGAAGAGCTTCTAGGCCAGCTGTTACCGAGCCCCGGCGGTCTCTCGAGCATGAATATCTAGTTTTTGGTCAATAGTATTAATCTACTGTTTGGATATTCTTGTAGCTCTCCAAGAAAGCAAAATCACACTTTACGTACGCTGCTTAAGAAGTGTTTCAATTGATCAGTGATAACATGCACAGTCTTAACACTCATAAGCTCGAAAATGACAATTCACGTGAACCCAGAAAATGCTGCATGGAACATGTTGGTTTTTGGCTTCTTTTTTAACTTTTTCAAATCAAGAGGTGTTGAGACGTCAGTTGGGAGTTGGTTCCAGGCTTTGTGAGCAGACGAACTAGAGACGAGGTCTTCACGGGATTAGGGGTCGGTTATAGAAACGACGTAGCGACTTGAGTGAGATTAATAGGATGCCTAGCATGATTGGGCATAGTTTAGATAGTTAGGACCGGTGCCTGGGAATCAAGGGACTTGAATGTAAGTGACAAAAAATTGAAGTCGACACACTGCTTGACAAGGAGCCAATGCAGGTCCGTGAGAAGTGGTGCACCTTGACAGTTGCAACGTTCATGGCAGACATGCGTAGCAGCAGGGCCACTCACCAACTAAGCTTGCTGCTTACACACACGTTGGGTGCATTGTGCCCACGATGAGTCGGTCTACTCGCCAGGAGCTGCCACCGGGCACAATCTGGCTGCACACTGACAGTCGGCTTGCCCCAAGAGCACCTGCTCGTGTGGGAGCAGGAAGGCACGGTGTGCTTTAATGGCTGCTGCAGGCTTTCAGTCACTATTACAGTTGAACCCGGCAATCAATCAATCAGAAGACCCTAGAAACCAATCAAAAGTGCATCTGCATATAGGTTGATAAGTGAGCACAAAACGAAGTGAGTTCACTGTCTGGACCCCACAAAGTGGCTGTTCTCATCTATCTTCTAATATCATCTATAATATCATCTATCTGCTCGACTAACTTGGTCTGCATAATTTGTCCATACTGGCGAACCAGGTTCTGAGCTGCTGCCCCTTGCACCTGGTACACATGGGCACCACGAGCATCTTTGGGCGTGCCAGCACCTGAGGCTCGGAGCTGCTGCCCCTTGAGCCTTGATAGGTGTACCGCGAGCACCGTCTCGTGTGCCAGCACCTGAGGCTCCGAGCTGCCGCCCCTCCCTCGGTGCATCGATGTAGACAGACTTGCAGAGAAAGTAACTGAATCTTAGCCCAGTAGTGAGATGATCCCACTCGTAATGCTCTCCCAAGCTCAATGACCCCGGTAGTGAATTATAGTCCTGCAGTAGGCAGTCCTTCATAGCCAGCTGGAAGCTGTTGAAAGCCGCTAAGGCTCGTGTGCTGCTGAGTAAGTGAGGTTGTTGAATCAGCTGTATCTTTATCGATTTAATCGAAGCCCTTGGGCTGAATGTGGAGACAACCCAGGGCGTCACTCGCTCGTCTGCATTTCCCTCGTGCAGATCTGCTCCGAAGATCGCGTCTCTTCAATGATTCTGACCTTGACCTTTTATCGAGTTGCCTACCGGGCGCTACGAAGGCTAGCTGTTGTCGATGTCGTGCCACACTTCCCGGTGTGACAGTCATAGGCTGGGCTAGATGACTGTTTGACTCACTGCCCTACCCCTCCCCGCCCGGGCTCGACTCTACAAATGTGCTCATTCATAATGCATGTGCAGCTGCAGCAGCAGATGGGCCTCTAGCTGGTGCCTCAGCAACGCTAGCAGCGACGCCCGGCAGTGGCAGGACTCGAAAGCTCGCATGAGTCTCTCCTGCTCGAACGGGGCCTCACAGAATCGAGGACTCGCTGTCGCCAAACCTGTCATACGCCAAGTGTCGAGGCCTGCCAGCGTTAGCTATGCCATGCAGGCGAGCCACCAGAGTAGTCGAGCTGGGCACTTGTCTAGCACTAGCTCGGCGATACAAGCTTCGCCGGCAAGGTTCGCATTCATTCCAGTTGCCAAGGCGAGTCAAGCCGCTCACGTGGTTGGTGGCCTTCACCTGCGATCGATGTTGCACTGCTCCGTTGAACCGGAGTCTGCAACCGCCGAACTGAACTCCCCCTATCAATCCCTGCCGTCATCAACCAGCTACTGAGAAACATTAGCTGCTGCCTGCCGGCGTTTCCCGTTTCTATCTAACTCAATATGGCATGCTGGCACGACAGATCTGAGAAACGCCGTTCAGACGGCTGCCTTTGAATCGATTGCCGGCTTCCTTGAGCCAGCCCGTCTCTGAGCCGCGGCCATAATAAGAGGACAGTGCAGAGCCGGCCGAAAGAGGTCGATGTCCCCGGGCAAGCTGTAACCAAAGCAGATTGAGAGCCGTTTAATTGAAGGCATGTGGACCACTTCAGATAGTTTCGGTCGGCCATTGCATCTTGCCGTTGCGGTCTTCATTACAAAAAAAATTACCTGATTTAAGAGCCTCATTTTCTTATTTCGGCAGACGAGCCCCAACGGCTATCACCGAAGTTGGCAATAACGGATTGCCCGCTGCAGGATTCAAACCCACGACCTCGGTCGTGAAGAACGAGCACGTACCTCCTGGGCTATCACGACCCTTACTTGCCGAACATGCTCTGCTTGCCGGCCCTTGTTTCCCCTTCTCGTTTATACAACAGTGCACATTATTTCAGCTGCGATCGCAGTGGGCACGACGCTGCTGCCAACGGCAGCACTGCCCCGGGAATCAGAAGCCGTATTTCAATGCAAAGACTTAATCCAAATGTCAATCACCCTGCCGGGTAGAGCGAACGTATAAGCAAGGCAAGCCTCAGTTAACCGATGGCAAGCTACGGGAGTACGCTCCCTGACTGACTGCCTCACTTCGCGATTGGAAACGACATCTCGGTCCGCCCCTAGCCTCAGCTACGTAAATGAATCCAGGCGCCGGAAGTCGGCCGGCGGCTGCTGTCTATCTCGATAACCTCTGCCCCTTCTCGAAGGGCTGCCCGACTACAGACCTGGCCTAGAAGGACCTGCTGGAGGGGCCCTGCGATAGTTAATAATAGCAAGTTCGCAATTATGCGATGTCCTAAGAGTCTCGCTTCTAGGCTCTGTACATATGCAGCAAGGAAAGTAAGCGTGTTCATTGGTAAATGAAACATGCAGTGTCAGCATGCATAACCACACAAAGGTCAAGTCACGTTGATTCGTCGAATTCTGCGAGAAACTGGTGGGACTTTGCAATCTTTTTAATGGCAAGTCGTGCGACGTGACGTCAGTCGGGAGTGAGTTTCAAGCTTGATAGCATACGACCCAAAGACGCACTCTTCACAGGAAATTAGATTAGTTAGAGGTACAGCTAAATGATTTGAGTCAGATGGCGCTGGTAGTACGACGAGTGGCCCGATTTTGACGCAGTTCTGATTGGAGGCAGGGCCCGAACAAGACAGTGAAGGGAGGACTCAGGAGGGATTGACAAAACCTCAAGGTCGAAACGATTCTTGATTACGACCCAGTGCAGGCCGGTGAGAAGAGGTAAAACGTGGCAAGGACGACTTTTACGGGAGACAACCCTAGCGGCGGAGTCTTACAGCAGCTGTAGGCGCCTTTCGGACACTCTTCGGCAAGTGGTAACAGCGAATTCGTACACGTTCGTGGCTCCAGGTTCTCGCCCTCGTGCTGGTCGCCGTTGCACTGACGAACGTGCGAGTGCCTGCGACTACGCTGACGCGCGAGATTTCCACGTCTTTCGCGAGATTTCAATGTCTTTCGTCCTCTGAATAAACGACCTCCCGATCAGCCTCGTTAGCGTTTACACGTCCGCTTCCTGTCCGCGGTGGCCAGCGAAACCCCCCGAAGATGGCTCTCCACGCTCACCACAGATGCCCGCCTTCCCGCGGCTGCAAGAAAAATCAATACCGCCACGCCAGCCTACTGAAACTCACTTAGGCTTAAGCGGTTTAATGTGTTTAAAGTCGGATATTTTCCCTTGTTAATGTACGCTTCACTCACGCATGATCCGGAAGAAAAAGGAGATGGACGTAATGGCAGCGTCCATCGATAAGCCGGATTCGAGGCGGCTGCCTCGGAGTGAAGTCGGTCAGCTCGCTGTCTGTCGCGCCGTCGCGCGGCGGCGCCGTGCACGTGACGGCGAAGCGGAGCACGCCACTGGATATCGAAACGCTACCTGGCGCTGGTAAGACGTCAAGTGTCCTCAGCGACTTCCGGCCGACGCGCGGGATTTAATCTCAAGCTCGCATTACGGGCAGACACGTTGTGGCCCCGCGCCACGCTACTCGCGCTGCCGCGCCTTCTGATGCGCCCGGTCACGTGCTTACGACTTCCGTCCGAGCTGTAGCGGTGTTCGACGAAACGGTTTCGACTCGGCTGCCGACCAAAACCTGGGCACTGCTCTCTCGCTATCAGATAGCTAGAGGTCATTCAGGAAGACGCTCGGACGCGAGACGCCGTCTGTGCACGCCCACACGCTAGCGTGCAGCTAGCGCTGCAGAGCGTCGGGCGTGGCACCTGTATTTCGTCAGGCTACGGCCGCTATGGATAAGCCTGAATAAGTCTTGGATAAGATCTGGATATGTGTGAATAAGTTGGGATAAGATCTGGACAAGTGTGGATAAGTCTGGATAAGATCTGGATAAGAGTGAATAAGTCTGGATAAGATCTGGAAACGTTTGCTTGAGCCTCAGGACTTGATAATTATGAAAATATAAAAAAATATATAATTCATTTATATAGCGCCCCAAGAGAACTTAATCTCTATTCAGGCGCTTCACATATGCCTCGGGGCTCGAGCCCACGACCTCAGTCAGACCTTGGTCGGGGCGAGCACCTTAACCGCTAGACCAAACCAGCTCGGCATTATGCAGCAGAGAGGCATTCTGTGAGGCAGTCAAAAATGGCCTCATCGTGTGCATAAACATTTCCTCGCATCAACCTGGAAAACGGATACAATAAATGCTCGGTAACGGCACTTGCATTATGATTCCTATAGGGAGAGAGAGGGGAGAGAGAGCTGCCGCTAACACTTACGTGCGAGATGCTGGTGGACAGTCTGTATTCTTCCCCAGGATGGACACTTAAGTAATCGCTTTGATTTTAAAGCGGTGCCCTACGGCCGAAACTAAGAGTGTAATTGCCGAAGGTGGGGTGCTACAGCCGCCACGATGTTTGGCAGAAGGGGCTAGGCCGCAATCCGGTAAAACTCGCTGTCGCGCTAGCTCACCCCTACGCCGACTGCGATGCCCTTGATCTTCGTCCCTATGAAAACACGGTAGCCCGTGCTGCGTGCCCCTCCCTGCTTGGCTTCCAGAGAGGAGCTAGTGGTCTTTAAGAGCGGCTGCCGAGGCTTTCCAGGCAGTGCAACTTCGCACAGCCCGGTACCAAGGCGTCTCTCTGTCTCTCTCTGTCTCTCTCTCTCTCTCTCTCTCTCTCTCTCTCTCTCTCCGGCTTGTTTAGATAAGGATACCACATCTAAGTTGGTCCATGCATTCGTGACATCTCGTCTCGACTTCTGCAACTCACTGCTTACTGGCCTACCAGCATGTGCGATCAGGCGATTGCAGCTGGTGCAAAACTCGGCAGCTTGTCTGTCTTGAGCGTCGCAGTTGCCACATTACTCCACTTCTCGCCCACCTGCACTGGCTACCAGTCAAGCAACGGATTGACTTCAAGGTTTTGTCGCTCACTTTTAGGTCCCTTCATTCTATGGCTCCAGCCTATCTCCCCGACATACTCCCCCATCAGGCCAAGCATCGTACCACCCGCTTTTCGGAATCCAACAGTCTACATATACCCCGTACAAACCTCAAATCCTTTGGAGACCGTGCATTTAGTTCGTATCCTCCGAAAGCCTGGAACTCCCTCCCGACCTGCATCAGAACATCCCCTGACCTGACCACATTTAAAAGGAACTTAAAAACATACCTATTTAGGACAGCATATAGTGGGTCCCTGTGATTCGTCTTTGATGTGCTTATGGGTGCTGACACTGTGCATGCTGCCACTAACCACATTTGCATGCTGACCCTGTGCATGTCACCCCTAACCATGTTATTCATTTTGGTTGTTTTTCAAGCATGATTTTACTTACCATTTAATTGCATTTCCCATTGCAGCAAATTTAAAGCGCCTAGAAAGAGATTAAGTTCTCTGAGGGCGCTTTATCAAGTACATTATTGTTATTATTGTCTCTCTCTCCCTCTCTCTCTCTCTCTCTCTCTCTCTCTCTCTCTCTCTCTCTCTCTCTCTCTCTCTCTCTCTCTCTCTCTCTCTCTCTCTCTCTCTCTCTCTCTCTCTCTCTCTCTCTCTCTCTCTCTCTCTGGAGAGCAGCTGCCATTTTCTTTTAGATGGGAAAATTAAAGGAGCGCTAGAGCGGCGGAAGTTCAGGGTTGATTTTCTGAGGGGTTGGGCCATCAGCTGATCTCATTTTTAGATACGCCACAGAGCTAGCTATATAGGTTTCACGACCTCGGTCCCAAAGTCGTGGGTTCGAATCCTGCAGTGGGCAATCTATTACCTCTGCAAGCGATAGTGGTAGCCGTCATGGCTCTTCTGTTGCAATACCGAAGAGGTTGTTAAATCAGCTAGTTATTTCTTTTCGTACTTTTTAGGTAAAAAGAGCTAGCTAGCATCTTTAATGTGCCTAGAAAGAGGTACAGTTCTCTGAGGGCGCTATTCAAATATATTGTTTGTATTGTAGTTTGATCTGCGCAGCAGAGAGCCAGTCGATGCCCAACACCAACAGTATATTCCAACGCGCGGAGCCCCAGGGCGCACGGCTCCTTTTGGCCCCTTCTCTCAGTTGACTCCTGGTTGGAGGACAAAGCCGCCGGCCTGTGGATAAACCACAGCCGTCAGACCACAGCTGGGCACCGGCCTGTCCCTAGACCACAGCCACCAGCTGTTTGACCCTGGGGTGGTTTAGGGTACTATCGGTCTGCCTGCACTGGCACTGTGCCGGCGAGCCCAGCGATACGAACCATGCAGAGAATCACAAACCACAATTATTACTATTATCATTATTACCAGCCATATGGATAGGCCTTCTGGGGCAGCACGATGGCGCGCTTTCGGCGAGCAGTTTGATGCTCTAGAAATGGAAGAACGAAAGTCATTGTAGACGGTAGGGTCAAAGAGGCGTCCCAGTGGCGCTCGTTCTGCTCGAAGCGTAAGGTTCTCCAAAATTAGAGAGCGCCAACTCTCACTAGAGACGCTAAAGAACCTTTCCGGGCGGCGAGTAGCGGCGGCGGCGGCGGCGGCGGCGGCGGAGGCGGCGTGCCTTCAGCGGTCTGCTTCCTGGTGCTTTTCGAAGATGGCGCTGCTCGGTGTTAGTCTAGACCAAGATCGCTCGTTCCCTACTAAACGGACACCCGGCTAGGATGCCAGTGCGGCCAAGCCTTCTGGGCGCGCACATTCAAGGCTGATGCCAAACGGCGCAATCGTATCGGAATGCCGGCGATCGCGCTTTTAGATGCGCGCCATTCAGTAGTTATTGCTCGGCTTTTATACAATATCCTGCCTGGCAGCGCGCCGAACCTGCAGCTGCCCTCTAGCGGCTGTCTGAATGCGAGCGTAAACCTCTCTACAAATCGACTAAAGAGGCTTCTGAGCTGCGGCGAGCTTTTTCGGCGTAAAGCTTCAAGCACTCCGAAAGCGAAGAACAGCGCGTCGTGAGCGAGACAAAAAATGAGCTTATTTCGGGAAAGGTGCCTTCGGTGCGCAGCATGCGAGCGTATCTTCACAGCGAGCCAAATAAAGTTTGTTTTCGTGACTCTTAAAAATGCCTGCTGGAAGCCTACGCATACGTACAGACTCTCCGAATGGAGCACCGTTCTCTTCCTAGGCAGGCCTCTAAATAGCGTTACTGGCCGAGCTTCGTCAAAGGTTCGGACTCTCCGTGACGACGAGGTATAATTGCTTTCAAAGAGAGCCAAGCTGGTTTGACCCAGCGGTTAAGGTGTTCGCTCGACCAAAATCTTGCTGAGGTGGTGGGCTCGAGCCCCGTGGCATATGTAAAGCGCCTGAATATAGATTAAGCTCTCTTGTGGCGCTTTATAAATGAATTACATTTATATCTCTAGGCGACGTCCCTTTGGCGCGCGCGCAGAATCGGAGTCCGCCCCAGGAAGAGGGTAGGGATATCTCGCTAAGAATGCACTGTGTCTGCAAAGTGAAGGGTTTGAAGACCTTCAGCAAGCTGCATCCGTTTGACGGGCGGACTCTAGGTTAGGTGCCCGAGCGGACGGAGGATCCTATGCGATTGCTAAAAGGCACCGCAAACAGGAAGCACGCTCTCATTTCTCTTACGAGTTTTTTTTAACCATCCACGTTGCCTCTTCGCACGACGGTGAGCGGTCTAGTTGTATGCCAATGCCAAGGCCGGCGTTGTTTTTCTGCTAGGGGCGACGTGTGACCTTCGACGGGGCGCAGCTGCTGAAGAAAACTGGATGCAATGAATTATTTAAGACGTAGATTTAGTTCAAGTGACATTCAGAAGGACCTCGAGGATGAGGAAATCGGCACCACACAGTCGGCAACGGCGGCGTTTTTTGGCGTCGGCGGCAACAAAAAAGGTGCGTGGCAAAAGTGGCTTCGGATGCTAGTCAATTGCTCTCGAAACTACGGTTTCGCAGTCAGTTTTTCCACGTGAACCCTGCGCGATTGCAGCGTATCCGGAGAGCGATTCCCGCCCTATTTCGTTTCTGCAAAGCTTGATCGTCCTATCTATCCGTAAGCGTCTATGTAAAATAATGCTCAAAGACGTTTGATGACGTATACAGTAAAATTTATCAAGACAAAATCAGAAATTTGTCTTGCCTAATTTGGAGCAAGTAGAGCTGAATGTGCATTTCAAATTTCTCTCTGATACGTGCAGTATCAGCCGAGTTATGGAATTTACAAAGTTCCAACCGACCCCTGAAAATGAAGCTGTATAAAAGTCACAAGACTGCACCTCGACAAGGTTCAAGCATGTATCGCGATCTACCAAGTACCAACAAGTTGGGATACAAGTCGCATATGATGCAGAGATTGGGAAATTTTTATTTGCTGATTTGTTTACCTCTGGTTTACATCCGGTCAGACATTGGTTAGCATAACCAGTTTTCTTTTATGCGGAAGTCGTCAGAACTTTTGATCCTAGTTCTAACACATTTGTCTTTTGAAAGGTACCCTAAATACATATTCGATTGTCAGACAAATTTTAAAAGTATTTTCTTGACATTCCGCGTTAAAGGCTCTTCTATCGCTATATAAAAGAGACTGTTAAATCAGCTAGTATTTTTTCATAAGCGAGCACAGTTTTCGCTGGCGCGTAGTCGCTCAAGGTAACTATGCTCACTGAGTTGTCGCCTTTTTCCTGCGCGCGGGCGAAACTCTCCGCTCGCTCGCGCGCGCTCCGAAATCCAGCCGAGCAGCAGGCTGCCGGTACGCGACGGACTGCAGCAGCAGCCACAGCCGCGCGGCCAGAAGCGCCTCGCAGGAAGCACCCGGAAGCGTCCGGTGAGCGCTTCATCGAGACGCAGCTGCGAAAAAACTGCGCTCGCCGAAGCGCTCAGCCAGCGGTCGCCGCCGGCATTTTTCGTCTGCTGTCGCTCAGCTCGCCGGTGCGGCCCGTTTCAGCGGCGCCCAGTCCCAGCGCCCCGAGTTCGCCTTCCAAGCCGACGCTCGGCAACATCACGAGCAACATAGCCAGCAACGTGACCGGAAGCGTTGGCGGGCTGACCAGGGGCATCCTGTCGACCGTCTCCAAGCCGGCGTACAACAAGGATAAGTGCAAGACCCTGCTCGTCATCGACGACCAGCACACCGACTGGTACGCGCCGAGTATTGAATGCTGCCGAAATTTCAAGCGGCACAAGCAGAGAGACTTTACCCAAGTCTGCGTTCTTGAGAAGGTCGTTAAACACCCTAAGCAATGCTGGCTCAGTGGAGTGATTAGCTTTAAACCCAGACTGAAACTTACTTGCTAGGTTTGAAGTCTCAATATAAGAGTTCATTTGGTCTGCCACAACTCGTTCCAGTGTCTTTGACAGGAGCGGGAGAAGCGAGACTGGACGGAAGCTCATCGAATTGTCTCGTTGTGGCGTTGCTTTCCTAATCAGTGGCCTAGCAACGGCCTTTATGAAAGGTGCAGGGACCTGACCTGAGGCGGAGGACATATTTATTACTTTAGCTATGCATAGCAGCAGCAGATCTTTGCATAGTAGAAGGTGAGAAAAGTGTCTAAAAGACAATTAGTCTTCTATTACTCGGAAATGGGTTTCTGGATGAGGTCACTCGTGACCTCGTTGAATTTAGACATGGAGGTGCTGCACTGAATTGAGGGAGTGAGTCCTGTTTGGGTTTTATTGAGGGTTTGGGGTTCACAGGGGGATACCGCTACCTTTTGGATGGACTTTCCGATCTCATCCATCTTGCTAACAAAGAAGCTAGAGAAGCGATCTGCTAGATCACCACAGGGATGACTAGTCAAGGACTTGAACGGGCGTGATTAAGGAGATGGTTAATGGGAGACGTAATCATTTTTGAATTGCGCCTCTGTGATTCAGCAATATTTTTATGGAATCCAGACTTGGCCTTTGTTAGGATGGAATGGTATGATCTGCATAGTCTTCTTCGTATGCCTGACGATGAACAGCCAGTCGTGATCTTATATATGCTTTCTCAGGCTTTCGCTTTTTAGTCCTAGTTAGTTTAGTGTCTGCAGTAAAACCATCTGTGGTAATAAACAAAAAAGGTAAAACCATCTAACTCGCCGTCTGGGCGAGGGCTAACATTAGGCTTAGTCTGAGATGTCAACTCGTTATGCACGTCAGCTAGTGATGTGCTATAGACGTCTACTAATGATGGCAGTTCGAAAGCGGGGTTGAGCGGAAGGGGCAAAGAAGATATTTTTGCTTGGACAACATCAACGTCAAGGTTCTTGATGTTTCGCGTTTCACAGATGGTTTTAGATGTGGAAAAGGGCACACATTATAGACAGAATGAGATCTGCGTGTGGTCAGATGGGCAGAAGTCGGTAATAATGTGGATGATAGCGGCACTTGCGGAAGAATAGTTGATCGAGTGTGTGACCGTTGTTGTGAGTGGGGTCATGCACGTGAGCCACAAGAGAAAGTGAGTCAGTCAGTCCAACAAGTTCGGCACTTAAAACGTCAGTTGCTTTCAAAATTAATGTAACAGCAATTGATTTCTGTGATGGGAAATGGGGTTGCGTGCTGGAGAACCTTGGAGTTATGCGGCGAGACCACTTTTCTGACTAGTAAAACTGCGGCACCTAGCGTTCTGAAGGTGCTGCAAAATAAAGGCCGTTGTCAAGCTGTGGCCGTGCATTGCTCAAAAATCGCAGCTAAAGTAACGAGCGTTTAGAACCTCGGTGAATTAAGATGGCGAATTGAGAAGCAAGGCACTGATGCACTGGTGCTTAGTGTAGCCATGTTAACTCAGTTTAGTCCTTCACGTTCGGCACAGGAGCCAGGCTTGATCGCGAGATGCTACATGATTGTGTCAGATTCTGCATTGGGCACCTTGGCCGCTTTACCAATCCAGTCGTTTGTGCCGAAAAATTAATTTTCAATTTAGTTTAATTTGAAGCACTCTCTGTATTAAGCCTAAACCGCCAGGCTCTTCGTTCCGCTCAATCGTCCTAGCTCACGTGCACGACGTCACCCGTGTAGGCTGCACAAGTGTCGCAGCTCTCACAAATTACAACACTTTTCATTGACTTTCGCTGGCTTCTCATCTCACCGAGCAGCTTCTCATTGACCTTTCTTTTGTCACGCATTTTTTAGGTTCCCTCATTCTCTTGCTCCAGCCTGCCAATAAGAATTACTTCCCAAATGGGCCAGGCGTCATGCCATCCGTCTGACTCAAGTCGTTTAGCTGTGCAACAACCTCAAATTTTGTTGCCTTTAGTTCGCATGCTCCTAAAGCCCGGAACTTACTACCGACTGACATATAAATATATATGTCCTGGTAATATAATATTTTAAATTTAACGTGCAGTGGGGAGACTCTTGAAATATCAAACTTTGATACTGTACAACAAATCTCGACTGTGATCAAAACTTGGTTGTCTACTGATCTATCATAGATAGGCCTAATGTAGTTTATGTAAGGAGAACAAATTGGAACGAAGCCAGGAACTCACTCCCAACTGACGTCACGACGACTCCTCTGACTTGGTGGCATTGGATCCGTATGAATTGTCTTTTGTGCGCTTATGCACGCTGAGGCTGTGCATTGTATCATTAACCATATTGACAAGCTTCATTTAATGCATATACAATGCGCCTGAGAATAAATTCAGTTCTCTGTAGATGCAATATAGATGTATTATTATTATTATTATTTTTGTTACTAACTTGAACCCTATTAACTGGTTTTACCTTCGTGCCTTAGTGTGTTCATACTGGTCTGATGACGATCTTTCCATGCCACTAACCTTAAATAATCATAATCATAATAGGTCATTCGCATTTCACCCTAAGAGATATTAATCTCTGTCAGGGGGCTGTGCAACTTGATGCAAGAGAATAAGTATCTATGGGGTCGGTGACACGTGCGGTAGCAATCATGCAAAAGTAGGCAAGATTTTGAGACTGTTTCTCCTGCACCGCTTTAAAGCGCAAAAATAAAGATTTAGTTCTCTTAAGTTTTTATATGAAGGACATTATTATTCTTATTAAAAAATAACGAGACGTGCTGGTAGCAGCACTTTCAATTACTCACTTGTTATGGCAGCTTTTATGGAGCATTAATGTCTGTCTTCTTACATGGCAGAAGCTGCTGCGAACCGTGTATTTCTATTACTGCTAATGCGAATACGTTGCAGGTCTCGATACTTTAAAGGTAGAAAAGTGTTTGGAGATTATGACATCCGGTTAGAACAAGCAGAATTCAAGGAAATAACTCTTGCTTCGTATTCTGACTCTGGGGTCATCGTCGACGTGCAGTGCGTACGATCGGGTACACGAATCAACAGGTATAAGCATCTTCATCACGGTTCGCCGCTTTCTGTCAATGAGTGCCCACAGCAGAATGTCACATCTGGTCAAGCACTTTGCCGAATCGCCCCATTGGTTTTGGAGTAGCAGAGGCTACAGCTTAAAACTTTGATTGTTGACATTTCTCTTTCACTTTCTTTCACAAATTATAACTCCTAATGAGTTAAGAGTACTAATTTACCAATGAAATTATATATGTAGACTCCTCCCGGGAGGAGCAGGGGGGTAGCCAAGCTAGAGGCAGACTTCCGGGTAGGGAGGGTTGCCAAACTTGGGGCAGACTTCCAGGGCTTTGCCAAACTAGAGGCAGCCTGAAGACCTCGGAGACTTGGAAGACTAGGAAAAATCACTCAATCGAATTAGTTATCTGCCGTTCGTAGCCCGTACCGTGCATCCATTAAAGACGATCGGCTATTAGTATTTACCTCTGTTTGTATCTCAACAGAGCCATAAAAAAATGTAAGAGGATGATATAGATTTGCATAAAGTTGCCCAACTTATCATGCATAAAAAAAGAAGGCGTGGAGAGGCATTTCTTAGTCGAGATGGCAGCGAAGGAAACTATTAGCGTGGCAGTAGCGGGGCGCGAAGTGCGACCCCCCCCCCCCCGGAAAGAGCAAGGTCGTCCGCAGGAAAGGTGTCGCTGAGTAAGAATCGATCGTGAAAGTTCCAGCGTATGCAGCCTCCAGAACAAAACTCCTGTCGCCAACGCTCTTTGGATGGAGGGATGGGGCAGACAATCTAGTGTCCTTATAAAACCCGACGGCAATGAGGAGACTAAAACCTGGCGCGGCACTTTGGCATCTGGGAGTCAAGCCATGGCGGTCCTTGTGGATCAGATTAAGACTGCTGCTCTGTATCCATTGATCAACCGGAAGCCTTCGCAGCTCCTTGTGCAGAGGATATTCGCAAAAGGGTAAGTTTCTTGGATTTAATAGCCATCTTGCCATTAAATATTCATCAACTTAAAGGCTTAAAATGAATATTCTTAGCCCAGCCAATATCGAATTACAGTAGTCAAGTCTAGACAGCATCCGGAGCTATTCCCTCGCCCCGGACAGCGAGTGAACATGACAACTGCTTGAGGACGCAGCCGCGGGAATAAAACACTTAAATGTAGAAGTGTTAGCCGATTTCGGGCGTCCGAATTTCATTACGGGGAGGCTCTGCATGCAAGGAGAACTGCCAGTAGCCTCGAACAGATCCTTGCGTGACTGCACTAATGGCTGGCGTGCTTGAAGAGACGCTAGTCCACTGGACCCTATTCCCACTGTCCTGCTCCTACGTTGCATTGATCTGCTGCTGCCATGCATAACCAACATCATTAATATGTCATTAGCCTCAGGTCAGGTCCCAGCACCTTTCAAAAAAGCTGTAGTCAGGCCACTTCTCAAGAAAGCTACACTAGACCAAGAGAACTTAAGCAACTACCGCCCAGTCTCCCTTCTACCATTCCTATCAAAGACACTGGAACGGGTCGCGGCAGACCAGCTGAACTCGTATATCGAAACCTCACACCTTGCTAGTAAGTTCCAGTCTGGCTTTAGAGCTAATCACTCCACAGAGTCAGCATTGCTTCGGGTATACAACGACCTACTTAGGAATGCAGACATGGGTAGAGTGTCTCTTCTTGTTTTGCTCGATCTTTCGGCAGCTTTTGATACCATCGATCACAAAATACTTCTAGAGCGCCTCTCATCTCGCCTGGGCATCACTGGCACTGCTCTGCAGTGGTTCAGGTCCTATCTCAGTGGGAGACTCCAGAGTGTTGATGTGAATGGACAAAGATCATCTGAAGTACCTCTAAAATATGGAGTACCTCAGGGCTCTGTGCTAGGTCCGGTCCTTTTCACCGTCTATACTCTCCCTCTCGCTGATGTGATTGCCAAGCACAATCTAGGCTTTCACTTCTATGCGGATGACACTCAGTTGTACCTTTGCTTTGAACCTCCCAGCCTTCGAGCACCTCAAATTCTCTCAACTCACTTGCTGCATGCATTGATGACATCCGATCATGGATGGCAGCAAATTTTCTAAAACTAAACGATGATAAAACTAACTTACTAGTTATGGGCAAACCTAGTGTTATTCAGAAATTGGAAAGGCTGACTTTCAAAATTGGCTCTGCCAGCATATCTCCAGTTGCATCAGCTCGAAATCTAGGTGTCATATTCCAAAGCGACCTCTCGTTAGACGACCACATCAGCTCCACAGTCAAATCAGCCTATTTTCAGCTTCATAACATTGCTAAAATTAGGGCTTGTTTAGATAAGGATACCACGTCCAAGTTGGTCCATGCATTCGTGACATCTCGTCTCGACTTCTGCAACTCACTGCTTACTGGCCTACCAGCATGTGCGATCAGGCGATTGCAGCTGGTGCAAAACTCTGCAGCTAGGCTTGTCTGCCGTGAGCGTCGCAGTTGCCACATTACTCCACTTCTCGCCGACCTGCACTGGTTACCAGTCAAGCAACGGATTGACTTCAAGGTTTTGTCGCTCACTTTTAGGTCTCTTCATTCTATGGCTCCAGCCTATCTTTCAGAGATACTACCCCATCAGGCAAAGCATCGTACCACTCGCTTTTCGGAATCCAACAGTCTAGAAATACCTCGTACAAACCTTAAATCCTTTGGAGACCGTGCATTTAGCTCGTATGCTCCCACAGCCTGGAACTCCCTCCCGACCTGCATCAGAACATCCCCTGACCTGACCACATTTAAAAGAAACTTAAAAACATTCCTATTTAGGACAGCATTTAGTGGGTCCTTGTGATTCGTCCTCGATGTGCTTATGCGTGCTGACACTGTTCATGCTGCCACTAACCACATTTGCATGCTGACCCAGTGCATGTAACCCCTAACCATGTTATTCATTTTGTTTGTTTTTCAAGCATGATTTTACTTACTATTCTATTGCGTATCACTTTGCAGCAAATGTAAAGCGCCTAGAAAGAGATTAAGTTCTCTGAGGGCGCTTTATCAAGTGCAATATTATTATTATTATTATTGTTGGTAGTTTCAGTTTCCGCCAGGGAGAGCTTGGCCGGCACGCACACATTGTCCTTAATAGATTTTCTAGATCTTTCCAGCTATTCTTTTTCTCTTCAGAGTCACTCTAAGGAGCCCTTTCGCAATCAAAGCACTTCGCGGGAAAATGAAAATCCCAAGCAGTCAGTGCTTTTTCTAGTCATTCTCCTGTGATTATTTTCATACTTTTTGGTGATAAAATCGACCGACTGTCGGTCTGTAGGTCGTTCAAACCAGATTTCGTACTTGTAAGGCAGCCGCCATCGGATGCTGCGGAGAATTGGAAGAACATAATCATTGGACTGCATTACGGAGGCGTGCCCAGCGTCAACTCTCTGGAAGCCATTTACAACATGTTGGACAAAGCATGGGTGGTGAGTAATAATAATAATAATAATAATATTGCACTTGATAAAGCGCCCTCAGAGAACGTAATCTCTTTCTAGGCGCTTTACATTTGCTGCAAAGTGATACGCAATAGAATAGTAAGTAAAATCATGCTTGAAAAACAAACAAAATGAACAATATGGTTAGGGGTGACATGCACAGGGTCAGCATGCAAATGTGGTTAGTGGCAGCATGCACAGTGTCAGCACGCATAAGCACAACAAGGACGAATCACAGGGACCCACTAAATGCTGTCCTAAATAGGTGTGTTTTTAAGTTTCTTTTAAATGTGGTCAGGTCGGGGGATGTTCTGACGCAGGTCGGGAGGGAGTTCCAGGCTTTGGGAGCATACGAGCTAAATGCACGGTCTCCAAAGGATTTAAGGTTTGTACGAGGTATTTCTAGACTGTTGGATTCAGAAAAGCGAGTGGTACGATGCTTGGCCTGATGGGGTAGTATATCTGAAAGATAGGCTGGAGCCATAGAATGAAGAGACCTAAAAGTGAGCGACAAAACCTTGAAGTCAATCCGTTGCTTGACTGGTAGCCAGTGCAGGTCGGCGAGAAGTGGAGTAATGTGGCAACTGCGACGCTCACGACAGACAAGTGAGTCATCACTAGGAGAAAGTTTAGATGAGACGTGTGCGCACGGCGAGCTGAGAATCGTATGAGCTCGCCGCCTACTTTGTAGCACTCGGAGTGCGAATATTGAGTGCATATCGGTGGCAATCCGCTGCACGTAGCTGCCCACGACTTTATACTCGTATGTGTCTAATGTCCGGTAACCACGTCCCGACAACGATACAGATTGCGAACTTTAATTCTCAATTTTTTTCATCATTTAATCATCTATTTCGCTGGCAGGCCGATGCTTCATCCCGCCTTCGGTCCGAACGGCATGCGCCTAGCGTAAGTTTTCAGTTGAAGCTGAGCATAAGCTCGGTACTTCGGGACAAAATTATGCAGATGTCCTAATGGAAATTACTAACTCTGATGGAAATGTCGACAGACGTAAACTGCGAGTTTTATCTGGTGCATGTGCTTGTGTGTCGACAAGTAATATTTCGATCTCGTAAAGTAGGAGCGCCCTACTGTGTGTACTTTCGGCTGCATGCCCCGGGCTCGCTCAAGTTCGAGCCCGGGGCAGGACTGAGCCTCTTCCGCGGCTGAGCTGAACCGTGGGGAGCTCAGTTCACGCGGCACCGCCTGGTGGCATCGCTCTGTCATAGCGTCTACACGGCGCGTCCTTGCAGAGCAGTGCGCTGCACCGAGCCCACGAACCGAGAGCAACACCTCATCGCCTGGCAGCTCAGCATCTCGTAACGTCTCATCATGTCCACACATAGTCCCACTAGGTGGTCGTAGTCCCTTGTACGTCGCTTGCGTCTGCTTTGCTTGCCTGCCCGTGGGGCTGCTGGCTGCTCTCGATACTGTAGCCCGTCCGAATTGCTTAACTGCAAGTATCAGATAAAGGTGAGGCAAAGGAGCATCCGAGTTGTTTTATTTGACTACTCCGTCGGTGGGCTCAAACGCCGAAACATTCGCCCAGGCAGCTATTGGCGGTGCATAATTGGACGGACGAACGCAGGTCGGCGGCGCCGAGGGCCGAATGCATGCAGTAGCCGCCTGCGTAACACAGTCGAGCGACCTCTGAACTGAAGCCGCTCGACCACTCGCTGTTTTGTTACTTCACTAATCGACCCATTTCCTGTAGAGCCTGTAACATAGGATTGCGCGTATTCGCGATCACTTGCAGAGAATGTAGTGGCCACCGAATCGTCTGGATCGAGCAGGAGCTTCGTGCACGTGTTCGGAGAGCGGATCGAGAGCGAGGCTCTCATTCAGACTCTCCAAACGGATTTCTACTTTTCTCTCCGGATGGATTTCCGACTTTCTGTTTGTTACACGTTTAGGAGTTCCTAGGAAAATTGAAGACTATAACCTCTGCTTTCGGAGTGCCTGGGCAAAATAGCTGTACAACTATCACCTCTGCTTTCGGACCACCAGTCAACCAATCATTGGCAATGCTTTCTATGCAGTATCAGTTTGAACTCCCGATGACGAAGCGTTACGTTGCCGGATTTTTTTTTTATTAAAGTTGTATGACGCTTTGAAAATCCGGCTGACACTTCTGCTGCATGTTTAATCACTTTGCTTCCGTACAGTTTTCACAACTCACCAGAATACAAAAGAAGCTTGGCAAAGAACTATTTCCGTTAATTGATCAGACCTACTTTCCAAACCATAAGCAAATGGTGAGTAACTTCTGGGTGAGTACTTAATTTTATTACCTGGTCGTTGTCGCTTTCTGTAGCTAGTGCCTGGACGTCGGCGTTCAGTGTTGCTTTCCTCCTGCATTGTTAGAGCCGACACCAGCCTCCAAATTACTTCCACAGCGATTCGATGTTTTAGGCTCTGTCCACTTCGATCTAGTCTGCTGTTTCCTCTAAGCGAAGATTTCTTTGCTCGGAATGCTTTTTTCGCTGCCATCCGCGAGCGGGAACGAATGCAACACTATTAAACAGTGAGAAGGGCATTTCGCTTGATCTGAATCCAAACGCAGCCATCCATGACTGCGTACAGCTACAATTCTGCAATCGCAGCATTTGCTTTCCTCTGACGCCGGGACGCCGCCCTTTGCTTGGGGATTGCATAAGCGAGCTATCCAAGGATGAGAGTGAGAGATCTTACGTCGAGCAAGGCCGCTCGCATTCACCGTCTGCGAGGGGAAAGAGCTACATTATTGCACGCAAAGTAGCCGAGTATTGCAAAAACAGAGAATAGGCACTGCATTCCCGAAGCAGCAGCAAGTCGGTGAGCTGGCGATGCTCACCCTTCTATTTATTTCGGCGAACAGAAGCGCCATCCGAAAAAAGTCTCTCTTCAAAATCACAACCTCACACAGTGTTATAGGTGCCGCACTTCTTCGATAGGTCACTACGAGAGAAACCACTCGCGATGCTGCATGGATGTCCTGAACCTGAGCCTGACCGCCGTCCGCCTTCTAGATCTTTGGGCAAACGTCTCTCCGCGCTATTGCAGCTAAGCTCGCAGCTCAATTTAGAGTAGCTGGACATTCATTGACCGACCGCTATGCTCGGTGCTCAATTCAGAGTAGCTCGACATTTATTCATTGACCGCTACGCCCGGCGTTCAATTCAGAGTGCCTGGACATTTATTCATCGACCGCTATGCTCGGTGCTCAATTTAGATGGCTGGACATTCATTCATTGCCCGCTATGCTCGGCCGGCGTTCAATTTAGAGTAGCTGGACATTCATTGACCGACCGCTATGCTCGGTGCTCAATTCAGAGTAGCTGGACATTTATTCATTGACCGCTACGCCCGGCGCTCAATTCAGAGTAGCTGGACATTCATTCATTGCCGGCTATGCTCGGTGCTCAATTTACACTACCTGGACATTCATGGATCGCTACGCTCGGCCTGCGTTCAATTTAGAGTGGCTGGACATTCATTGAGCGCCATCCTCGGTGCTCAATTTAGACTAGCTGGACATTCATTTGCTGTTATGGCTGCAAGTCTAGTCAACAAGGCACAGAGGTCCAGCCACGTGTCTTCTCAGTCGAACGGGCTGCGACGACTCCTAGTTGATCAAAGGAGACAGAGTAAAGTGCTTACGCCTACCCACGTAGCCCACCATGGCTTGGCTCCTTCGGGCCTAGCTGAATTGCAGCACCAGTTTCAGCCTCATCGCGCCCTCAGATACTCTACGGAGAATAAATTGGCTGCTCCATTCCTCCCCTTGAAGCCAATTGGCCACAGAAGCTTTTGCTCTGCAGGAAAGGAAAACTCACTTTCACAATTCTTACGCACCGACATCTACTCTCTCTGGCTGCCGACTGTGGCACATCCTTTCCAGACGTCCTGAGCTGCTACTCACTACCTCTGCCCTGGTGGCCCAGCCTATTTGCTTTCTACTCTTCTTCTCGCTGAATGAGACGAAATCTGTTGGCTACCGACTGCGTACCGAAAGCAGCTTAGGCTTCGAGTGCGCTATAGAAAACTCTCCTGCACAACACCGACTTAGTCGTTGTGGGTTTGTGGCATCGCAGATGGATATACATTAAGTTGCATTATGCTACGCTCGGCACTCACTCCAGAGCAACTTGAAATTCGTTGACAGCTAGGCCGCTCGCCGCTCACTGTTGAGCAGCAAACGCAGCAGGCAAATGTTTGTGGGAAAGCGTGCGTACCTTTCGCACATCGACGATGTACGCCATTTAACACCTTTGATTACTTATAAGCTCTAAGAGAAATACAGGCTGTATTCGATTAGGTCTCGCCTTTAATCCTGGAATAATAATGATAATAATAATAATGTGCTTGATAAAGCGCCCTCAGAGAACTTAATCTCTTTCTAGGCGCTTTACATTTGCTGCAAAGGGAAACATGATTGAATGGTGAGTAATAACATGCTTGAAAAACAAACAAAATGAATAAAATGCTTAGGGGTGACATGCACAGGGTCAGCATGCAAATGTGGTTAGTGGCAACCACTTGCACAGCTATTTACCGAGATTTAACGACACAAGATGATTATTCACAGAGAGTGAAAAATAAAC
Source organism: Cristatella mucedo (assembly GCA_009760855.2). Lineage (NCBI taxonomy): Eukaryota > Metazoa > Bryozoa > Phylactolaemata > Cristatellidae > Cristatella > Cristatella mucedo. Next base: position 305,309 of record WPIO01000055.1, read on the forward strand.
AAGAATTTTGCCTGTGAACTTAGTTAAGAGCGCGATGTCTGAATTGCCACGTCTGCGTGAGTTCTAGCTGCAAGTGGAGAATTGGCAGCCTGGTGAACCTGGCTGCTCCTGCTGCCGCCGCTAGGCAAAATTCGTACATTGCAACGAACACTGAATACAATTCCAAGCAAAACCCACTACTAGTTATTTATATGTAGAAATCATCTTCGTTGGCTGGGACATACAGTTAAAGTCTACGCATAACCTCCGCTCTGCTAGAAGCCAGAGATAGCTCCCTCTCTCCAGGCAGGCGCTGTGGTTGAGGTCGGACTTTGTAGTTTCGTGATTTATACAGGCGATATACTACGTACTCATGACCTGGACGCACGTTCTACTTGCGTGCCCCGTAGGCTTGTAGCCGAGCTCGCACATCCGTGCGGCATGTGCTGTGTGTGGCGTCTGCTGTGCGTGGCATGTGCTCAGTCATTCTTTACCCGCCTGCCACCTTTCAATTCAAGCTTTTAGCACCGAGCCTGCCAAACCTCCTGCCGTAAAGCAGCCAAGTTAGCCTGTGCAATGTTGTCGCAGCTGGCGTAAAAAGTGAGTCAACAACTCGATATATCCTTTAACGATGGCGGTGTGCCTACTTTTTCTAGGCTGCAATGACGAAGTTCCCAGTTGTCGTAAAAATCGGAAACGCAAATCAAGGGCTTGGAAAGGTTTGGACGAGGCCGCGCTTGACTGTACACCGACCGTCATGCCTAAATTGATCAGCCTTGCGCGACTCGTCTCTACCTGGTATTTTCTTCCTATAGGTAAAAGCAGATAACGCTTACGATTTTCACGACCTGGCCAGCGTTATCGCTGTAACTGACTGCTACGCTACAACGGAGCCATTCTACGAAAGTAAATACGACATCCACATTCAGAAAATCGGTACAAATTACAAAGCATACATGTGAGTGTCCAGTGTCTGTCTTGGCGCATACGCTTGTTCTGTACATCTATGCGGTCCAATCTGTCTACCTGTCTGCCTGTCCACCTGTCTACCTGTCCATCTGTCTACCTGTCCAATCTGTCTACTTAATTGCGCCAAGTCTTGCACGCTCTGCGAGCGAGCTCTGGACTTTTAGCACAGGTCACTTTCCACCGTCTGAACGCTAAGAGGTAAAGAAAGCAACTATAGCTCGCGGAAAGACTTCGAGTTGAACCAGATTAGGCGAGAGCGGACTTCAAGGTGGTCCAGGGTGGACATAAGCTGGTCCTAACCTAAGCGAATCTCACGGGAAACCAAACGACAGCACCCTCTGCAGAAAAAAGCACGGATTGAGATAGTGTGGACAGAAGTATAAATAGTGGGCTCGTCCAAAAACTATTCGCTTATGTCCACAAGTCTTGTTGTCATCTGCTTGCGGTCTTTCAATCCTGCTGTCAGCCGACCGGAATAAATCTGCATATTTTTTCTATGCCCTACTTTCGGTATTGAGCCGCTGGCAAGACACTTTTGATCGCCACCAAAAGTAAACCTAGCCATTTGGCAGTACCGCTGAGCCCGTTTGGCTAGCAAAGAGTAGTTGGTGGCTAGCTCTGACCGGTGGCCAGCACAGTCACACGGACGAGTGACAAGGGACGCGGGCCAGGTGACAGCGAGCCATAAGCCACGAGTGTGTGGTGAGATATTCCCTCACACAGGTGATGAGTGGCTAGCGAAAGCACCCTGGACAATTGTATCTCTAAAGAAAGGCTCACCAAGGCTTCTTTGCTGTCTTCTCTATCTTTTGCCATCGGGCTTTCTATCTCTCTCTCTCTCTCTCTCTCTCTCTCTCTCTCTCTCTCTCTCTCTCTCTCTCTCTCTCTCTCTCTCTCTCTCTCTCTCTCTCTCTCTAGCTTGCTCTAAGTAGGTATATATTCTGCATGAATGGAAAGGGTTTATCTCCATTTACTGCCGATCTTTCACCTGATTCTTCCCCCTACACTCTGGCCGGTCCATCCATTCATCACCTCGAAGCAGCAGTGCCTTGGCATCTCTTCGAGAGCTACGTTAAGGAACCTTATTCTTCCGGTTTCGTAGATTCGTTGACAGTCAAAGTAACTCATTTCAACAGACGGCCTTTCCCCAGCTTTCCCGCGCACTAATTCATCTTTACCTTTCCTTTTGAATATATGAGACTTGAATAGTAATGAATTTTTAGTTTGGTCAAACGTGCGTGCCACGCAGTCTGCCACTTTTCTTACAGCGAGTCCCTGGATCAACCAATAATTACTCGAATTAGATTTTAATAAAGGGTGCTAAAACAGCTATTTAGACAAATGCACCTCTAACCAATATTTTAAGCATGAGTGATAATAAAAATTAAAAAACTCCATAGCATATCACCGTAAGAGAATGAAATATATTTCTGAGCACTTAAAAAATATAATATAATTAAATTAAATAGAATAAATTAAATTAAATAGAATAAAATAAGACCTTAGTCGGGGCGAGCACATTAACCGCTAGACTAAACCAGCTCGGCATATGCTTTGATACTTACATATGCTTACTTTGATACTTACTTTAATACTTACATATGCTTTGATACTCCCTTGCCCACTTGTGGCAGTGAAAGCATGAAAGGGTTCGCACGGTGAATAGAGAGTGACGTGCTTGCTGGCTGTGTACCTCGCATTTAATGTCTGAGCAATATACTGCAGCCTCTGGAGAACATCATTGCTTCTCGAATCCTGACACTGAGCAACAAATGGTCCACCACCAATCAGGCTGGTGCTGGCGCGTTAACCGATTAGGCAATTTATTTTAGGAGGAAATCTATATCTGGTAACTGGAAGGCGAATACTGGCTCGGCGATGCTCGAGCAGATAACAGTCAACGAGAGGTCTGTACAGAGGCTCTTGCTTGGCTTGCCATGCGGACACTGGCTCACACAGCGAGCCATCGCTAATGAAAAGCTCGCACCGGCACGCTCCTCGAGAAAGACCCTCCCCCAAGAGCCTGGCCTAGATAGCGAGATAATGAGAGAGATCCCGAATGTTCCTCCGAGCTGTGTGCTTGTCTTTCGGCTTGTCTGAAAATCTGGCCAAGGTTTTAGCGGGGCTGTATACGACGCTGTAGGTCGTGGTCTCCTTTACGAGGCCTCAGTCACGTGGCCTCCGCCATTGAGCAGCTTTACAGCACTGCTGGAGCTTGACCAGCTAGCGAGGATGCGGCTAATATAATAATAGCAAAGATCCCACTTCGATTAATAGGCGTTCCTGAATTTTCATAGCGCTTCTACCGAGACATACCTATACATTATTTCTTGAACACAGTATAGCATGTAGGGCTTTTGTACCCAAGTCAGTTCTCGTGTGCTCTGCAGACATGTAATGTATATCCATCTATAACTCCACAAAAGCCACAAAGACTGTGTGGGTGTTACGTAGGAGAGTTCTGTAGATAGCACACACAGCATAAACTGCTTTCGGTATGCATTTGGTAGCCAACAGATTTCATCTCACGCAACAAAGAGAAAGTGGGAAGCATAGCAGAGTCGGGAGAGCAGTAGAGGTAGTGAGTAGCATGGAAGTAGCAGCTCAGGACCGCTGGAAAGGATGTGACATAGTCGACAGCAGGAGATTAGTTTTCGTTGCTTAAGAATCGTGGAAGTGAGTTCCACAGTCCAGGACCTGCAGAGCTAAAGCGTCTGTCACCAACAGTCTGTAAGCGGAGAAATGAAAAAGCTAATTTCCATAGAGGACCTGAGGACACAAGAAGGCTGAAACTGGTGCAGCAGTTCAGCTAGGTATGGATGAGCTAAACCGTGGCGGGCCTTGTGGGTCAGCGTAAGAACTTTGCTCTGTATCCGTCGATTAACCGGCAGCCATCCTAGCTCTTTTAGCAGAGGAGACACAACTAGCCTTACAGCCATATTCATAGCCAGCTGCAGTGGCATTGTGGCTTTTTTTGGTACCCTTTCCAAAAGGGAATTACATTAATCTAGCCGAAACAGAACTAAGGAGCTAATTAAATTTTTTGCAAGCTTTTTTGGAATATAATCCCTAATCTTAGATATGGGTCAGACTTGATGGCTAGCTGTGGAAGCAGTCTTCGTAACGAGCAGACAGTTAAGGAAAGCGCAAGTTCATTAACTTTTCAATTATTATACAGTGTCGCTTGATGGGTTGACAAAGCGGACACGTTTTAGGTTCGTAGCTGTGACTGGAGGTCATGAAACAGGGCCGGAGCCACGAATTTTGTGTATTAGCTAGACCGGCCTGTTATTAAAAACTAAAACTCACCCTCGTAACATGTATTCGACATGCACTCGGCTGTGGCTCATCGACTGTAAGGAGGACATAATTTCGACGTTAATGACGATCGGGCGAAGGTGCAGGGGCGACCATGTTCGCTCTCCCTCCCCTAAGCTTTAAAGTTGAGTAACTTCGCACCTTCCCACCCCCTGGTTTCGCCACAGGTTGCACAGGTTTGCAGTGGTGAATATGCCAAACAAGACTATTCGATCAATCGTATATTTCTATTAGTGAAGTGTGAGTGGACATGAATGGGTTTTTTGCTATGCAGCCGTCAAGTTCTTGGCATGACCCCCCCAGCAAAAATAATAATTAATAATAATAATAATGCACTTGATAAAGCGCCCTCAGAGAACTTAATCTCTTTCTAGGCGCTTTACATTTGCTGCAAAGGGAAATTCAATTGAATGGTGAGTAATATCATGCTTGATAAACAACATGAATAACATGGTTAGAGGTGGCAAGCACAGGGTCAGCATGCAAATGTGGTTAGTAGCAGCATGCACAGTGTCAGCACGCATAAGCACATCAAGGACGAATCACAGGGACCCACTAAATGCTGTCCTAAATAGGTGTGTTTTTAAGTTCTTTTTTAAATTCAAGTTCGTGTATAGAGCTAAAATTTACTCGCTGTCATCCGGATGCTGACATACGTATAGTAGAGATCTTCAGTATTCCCGTTGATTGGCTTCTGTCGACGTCCGGTTGATTTTAATCAAACTTTTCTCGCAACTTGTAGTTTTAAGCTGTGGGTGGATGAAGTGAGTGAGCTGTTTGGCGGACTTGACATCTGTGCAGTCCAAGCTGTGCAGGCCAAAGATGGTCGCCAGTATATAATCGAGGTAAGAACCGAGCTATTTCTGCCAATCATTGAGCTGCTTCCTCTCCCGTGGCTCTTTTAAATGAGTCACTTCTACAGCTTGGCCGACGAACTGCGTGACCCGAAAGGATTATCTCGCTATACCGTACGGAGCTTTCACATCGGACGCTCATTCAGCTAGCTAGCATATTCGTCAAAACGCGCGCGTCGCAGTGTCGAGTCTAAAGTCGAGTCCAAGCCTTGCTAACTATCGTCTCGCTGCGGTTCTTGCCGTCCACAAAAGTCTTCATTTCAGGCTAAAGGATCGTCTATGACGCTTCTTGGAGAGTCACAAGAAGATGACAGGAAGTTGATAGCAGACCTCGTTCTTCAGCGGATGCAGACAATGTGCAAGCTTAGCCAGCAGGGGCTGAGGTGAGACAATAAACCGTCCTGCATACGTGGCGCCCTCTCGCGTTAGCGACCGAATTATTAGTCTCTTTGATCGTTGAGTGCGGCAGCGACACTGGTATCAGGCAGCCGCTACCACCAATTCGATTGCTACGCGATCGTGCAATCTCCACTGCAGTGCATACGCTTTTCCACACCCAAACCACACGAAACTTTCAATTGCAGGATACTAAATAATTCTGACACACGAGAAACCCTTTTGATCTTGAGTCAATCATATATTAGCGATCTCAATATTGCTCTTTTATTATTGATTCCTTTTTCAACCTAAATCCGACTGAGCCCAAGTGCAAAGTTCAAATACCAAGTTCGCATGGTCACCAATGAGACACGACGTGGAGTTCAATGAGACTCGCGTCATTAAGGTCACCGAGGTCACTGAATTCGTCAAGGTCACCGAGCGACCTTATCGGAAGCTACTCCTGCCGAACAGCTAAGAAACTGCATAGAAAGATGGGCAGCATCTACCATCCCCATCGACGGGAACTTGAATTTCTTTCAAGGAGAATAGTTCAAAATGATGACCGCATTAAGTGGATTTTTAAATTATCACAAGCCGTTCAATAAATGCAATGCAAAATTCTACTCAGCCACTGCATGTCGTCGCCTGGATTCTCAGGTCTCAGCCTCAGACAAGTCGCTTAGCAAGATATCTACCATTCTTTCACTTAAAGACCGGTTGTAATATCGACATTTGTTCTGTGGGTCGTAGTAAGTGAAACTCTCAAAATTCTTTGCAACGACGTTATCTCCTCTGCTGTTGCTCTAGAATATCTAGCCGCCCTATGCTACTACTTCTATACGCTATTTAAAGCTTTTCACACTAATACCCTTTAGTCCTTGTGGCTTTGAGGAGTTAAACACATAGGTGCATATGCAATAAGAGTTCTGACCATCTGGGTGGCGTTGGTTCAGTTACGGTGCGTCATGTCTGCTGCCTCTTGTGCTTCGGCACTTCGCGATTCCTACGTTCGATGCGTGAATGTTGCGCCCGATCAAAAGACCGTTTTAAAATGAGCTCTTTATACTCGGCCGTACCAAGAAGCCGCGGTAGATTTCTATATACAGCGACAAATGCATGAATGAATTCATGCTCCAGCACGTCGAGGTCTCTCAACTATCGTTCAGCCTGCATTTCCGACATTTGCACTTAGGTGACAGCAATCTTCCAAATTTTAGTGACAATAAAAACAACTGCATAGCTTTGGGAAAACAAAACGTAGTGTCAAGTAAAAATCTGGAAAGTCTTCTCTGTAGTTTCTACACGTAGCATCTTCTCTGTAGTTTCTACACGAAATCTAAATGAGCCGATCCAAAATTATCTTTTTCTAGATTCCAACATCAGGTCTATAGGTAAATCTGCGTATGTTCGTATAGGTGACCTCTTAAAAAATGTGGACATACTTCGATTAAAACTTTTAAGGCATGTTAACCCATGCGTTTTAAATATCTTATTTTGACTCCTACCAGCTGTGTAATAAGATGCTTAGATTTGCTGTTAGACTCTGCAGCTGGGTTTGTCTGTCGTAAGCATCGGAACATTTGCCTTAGATTACGTTACGTTGCTTTTATATTTACACTTTCGCATTACATTACACCGCTTCTAACCGACCTCATCCTTAACATCTTTGGACTTCAAGGCCTTGTCGCTCGCTTTTAGGTTCCTCCATTCTTATGCTCCGGCTTTCCTATGTGAAGTACTCATTCTTTCGATTGCATCTTCCTCCTTAAAATGTTAAGGTGCCTATCAACCAACAGGTTTAGTTCTTTCTGGCTGCTGGCTGTAAATATTATGTTTTTCGCTACAACACTTGTATCACTATCATCACTACAGCTCATCTGTCTGGCCTTTTAGCTAAGCCTCGAGCCAAGCTCAAATCCTTTGGCGCTCGCGTCTTCAATCAGTTCCTTTATTCCCAAAGCCTGGAGCTTGCTAGGACTGGCATCGTGACGAATCCTGACTTGATGACAACTATGAGGAAACTAAAAACACATTAGTTTCTCCCAGCACTCACTTCGTACTTTGTTTGCTTGTGCGTGCTGAGATTGCTCATGCCATCTCTAACTAATTAACAAGCTTCCTTCACAGCAAAAGCAAGCTGCCTTGAAACGGATTTAACTCTCTCGGGCGCAATATGAATGGTTTCTCCTTATAATTTTTATTATTATTATAGTTATTATGAAAGAGAAAAACACAACGCAAATCAAGAACAAATCTAAAATTAAAATCTAAAAATTAGTAATAGAAATGCGTATGAGCCAGGTCTAGCTTTAACGTGTCTCCGCCGCCGCCGCCGCCGCCGCCGCCGCCGCCATTATTTTACCCGTCGAGCCATGTTTATACCTGTTACTTTCCGCTCTTTTCACCTTCTTCGTAATGCACTTAGCGTTCTCGTTTCTAATTACGTGAGCGAGTTGATAGCACGTTGTGTGCTCCGTTGCAGCTTAAAAAAGAGCCTACGTACTTCCATCCGTTCGTCGTTACTATGTTGAACGTTCCGCAATTTTTCCCGCGGATGGCCGCTCAGAGAACAAAAGTAACTTTAAAATACGGGGCTCAACTTTCAGCCAGATACTTAGATCATTAAGCTAAGGGATCGGATAGTTTCGCTTTGCCAAAAGAGCTCGCCGAGAGTCAGCTTTACACTATACATCGTCTCACACCCGTAGTCACCGCTGGCTGCTTCCCTTGTCCTCGAGTAGAGCTGCAAACCCCGGCGATACGCGTGCGGCGCTAAAATGGGATGCACGAAGCCCGCTAATGACTGCATTTTACACCGCACTATATTAAGGGCGTATTTTAGAAGTTTCGTGGAATTTATCTACTGCGCATTCTTGACAAATTGACTGCAAAACTCCCTCCCTCCACCTGATTGCTGGCCAGCGCCATGAGTCGGCGCCACAGCCGCCGGCTTTTGGAGCTGTAGAGTACTTTGCCGGTCACTCTTTCAGGAATGCGCAAGTGGAATGCCATAATTGTTTAATGTACGCTACAAATTACGCTTGGTAGTGTGCTATCGCTAGTAGGGCTTATATTTATATAAGCAGCCAATATTAAGGTAAACAAGTAACATCAACATACGACGATGCTCAAAATTAGGCCTGAATTTTTGAAGTCCGTTTTTCTCAAGAACGCGACAGCGGACTCGATGAAATTTGCATGTTATACTTATAAATAGTTGATGCTGCGTAATGTTTTCGATCGTTGGCGGTGCTTGACGCAGCGCACCCCTATCCGAACAATCGGATTCGCAGTCATTCGTCGGACTCTCGAAGAGGGCGCGTCCGAAGCGCTTGCGCGAGCTTTTCCTTGACCTTGACGCGAACGCACAGCGAGAGTCGCGTGTCTTCTGCAGCCAAGGCGCACGGCCGGCCGTCGGCGGCGGAGCGGCGACGCCCATGGGCGGCCTGCTCGGAGCCCCGCCGACGCCCATGCCGAGAGCGGACGGCAGCGGCGCGAGTACGCCAGGCTCCATGACGACGGGCATGCCTCCCATACCGCAGCCGCGGGTGCCGGGCACGCCGGCGCCGCCGCTCAGGGTCAACAGGTCGCCGGCGCCCAGCGCACGGTAAGAGCGTCCGTCTCGCTCGCGCCTCATGCGCACGCCGCGAGCTTGCGCAGCTCCGCCTCCGCCTGCGCCGGCCAGTCCAGGCGGCGCGCTCGGCCGCCCTCTTTGGAGACTTCCGGCTCGGCGCCTTGCCTGCCTAACCAACCCGCTCACCCCTCTCTGCAGCGTCCATCTTGCGCTGTCAGCTCCGCCGCCCCTTACGGCGCCGCTAGCCGCTAGGGTCTTTTCCAATGAAATGCGGTCAGCAGGCGCGGTGCGGTAAAGTGAAGTGAAGATTACCTTATTGGATAGCTCCGCGTATGTGGCGGCAGGAGAATCGAAGCTCCGGCGACTCACTCCATCTTGCAGTGGGTCTTATGGTGAATTCCGCCTGCTGCAATGCTTGAACCCGAGGCTTTGGTAAGAAAATGTGAGCTCCTTGCCTTTAGGCCAGTGGTTCTCAACCTTCCAAGAGCTGCGACCCGTTAACACTGTTCCTCGTGTTCTGGTGAACCCAACCATAAAACTATTTCGTGCGAAATGTGGACATGCGTTTTCCGACGGTCTCTGGCGACCCCCGCGAAAGGGTCGTTCGACCCCCAGCGGGGTCACGACCCCACACGTTGAAAACCCCGCTGCTCTAGGCTGTGACTCGGGGGGGGGGGGTTCCGGCTCCGGCGCAATGAGAGGGGCGCTTCTTTCAGCTACCAGAGCTAAACCAGACCAAGCGCACGTTCATCGTGCATTGGCGGGTACATGCTTAGAACCGCCGCTGGCGCGAGCCTACGCACCCATCCGATCTCCACTGCGAAGCCGTGCGCTTGACGAGCCGGGCTTCCATGACTCATCGCTCCCTGCTTGTCACCACCAGTACCACTACTGAAGCAGGAAGGAAATGCCAAAGCATGTCTAAAGGAGGGATTGAACCTTAGTCCGACTGCGCTAGTGAACAACGGGAAATGGCGCTACCCTGCTTGCCTGCCGCTCTCTCGGCGAGTTCTAGCCTTCCGCTTCAAAGCACCCCAAATGCTCTCTTCACGTATTCAAAGTCGACACGAGAGAGGAAAACGACGAGAGAGGAAAAGCTGCTCCACAGCATCGTAATGGCGTCTCGCAGCTCGAGAATCGTCGACAAGCGACGAGTGACTTTGATAGAGGCAGAGGCCACAACTGACTCAGCCAGGTATATTCCGCGAGGTACTCAATCGTTAGCATGGCTTCCTAAGATAGAATATAGCTACATCATAGACAGCGAAATCATAGAAAGTTGAATCTCTCTGTGTCTCTCTCTCTCTCTCTCTCTCTCTCTCTCTCTCTCTCTCTCTCTCTCTCTCTCTCTCTCTCTCTCTCTCTCTCTCTCTCTCTCTCTCTGCCTCTCTCTCTCTCTCTCTCTCTCTCTCTCTCTCTCTCTCTCTCTCTCTCTCTCTCTCTCTCTCTCTCTCTCTCTCTCTCTCTCTCTCTCTCTCTCTCTCTCTCTCTCTCTCTCTCTCTCTCTCTCTCTCTCTCTCTCTCTCTCTCTCTCTCTCTCTCTCTCTCTGTCTCGCTCTCTGTCTCTGTCTCGCTGTCTCTCTGTCTCAGTCTCTCTCTCTCTGTCTCTGTCTCTCTGTCTCTCTCTGTCTCACTCTCTGTCTCTCTGTCTCTGTCTCTCTCGCTGTCTCTCTCTTTCTCTGTCTCTGTCTCTCTCTCTCTCTCTCTCTCTCTCTCTGTCTCGCTCTCTGTCTCTGTCTCGCTGTCTCTCTGTCTCAGTCTCTCTCTCTCTCTGTCTCTGTCTCTCTGTCTCTCTCTGTCTCACTCTCTGTCTCTGTCTCTCTCGCTGTCTCTCTCTTTCTCTGTCTCTGTCTCTCTGTCTCTCTGTCTCTCTCTCTCTCTCTCTCTCTCTCTCTCTCTCTCTCTCTGTGTGTCTCTCTCTGTCTCTGTCTCTCTCTCCCTGCCTCTATCTCTCTCTGTCTCTCTTTTTCTCTGTGTCTCTCTCTGTCTCTGTCTCTCTCTGCCTCTGTCTCTCTCTCTCTGTCTCTCTCTCTCTCTCTGTCTCTCTCTCTCTCTGTCTCGCTCTCTGTCTCTGTCTCGCTCTCTGTCTCTGTCTCTCTCGCTGTCTCTCTCATTCTCTGTCTCAGTCTCTCTCTCTCTCTCTCTCTCTCTCTCTCTCTCTCTCTCTCTCTCTCTCTCTCTCTCTCTCTCTCTCTCTCTCTCTCTCTCTCTCTCTCTCTGTCTCGCTCTCTGTCTCTGTCTCTCTCGCTGTCTCTCTCATTCTCTGTCTCAGTCTCTCTCTCTCTCTGTCTCTCGCTCTCTGTCTCTGTCTCTGTCTCTCTCTCGCTGTCTCTCTTTCTCTGTCTCTCTGTCTCTGTCTCTCTCTGTCTCTCTGTCTCTCTGTCTCTCTGTCTCTCTGTCTCTGTCTCTGTCTCTGTCTCTGTCTCTGTCTCTGTCTCTGTCTCTGTCTCTGTCTCTGTCTCTGTCTCTGTCTCTGTCTCTCTCTCTCTCTCTCTCTCTCTCTCTCTCTCTCTCTCTCTCTCTCTCTCTCTCTCTCTCTCTCTCTCTCTCTCTCTCTCTCTCTCTCTCTCTCTCTCTCTCTATCCAGATGCTTTGATGTCAGCTGCAAGAGAATCTGGCTAACAGTCGACGGCATGCCTGGTATCATGCTTAGGCCAACGTGCTAGAGCACACAGAAAGAAAAGAACTGTGGGCCACCGACTAGTAGGACATGTGGGCACCAGCACGCACTGCATCGCTGCCTAGGTATTCCGCAAAGCAGGCAATAACGAAACAATCAATAAGCGAATGAGGCTGAGGCTCTCGCTTGCTGCTGCGAATGAGAGCAGAATGGGAGGCAGGGCGCGAGCGAGCGAGCACGAAAAGGAGCTCGACGATGCTCACAATCGTGTCGTGTCGGCTGCTTACGCTGATTCTGATTTGATTTAATGTCCTTTATTTCCGACTGCAACTCCGCAAAGGCTCAAAGACTAATCGAGCGTTGTGATGAAGAGTTTTCTATAGCGCACCCACTGCCTAAGCTGCTTTCTGTTCATGCACGGTAGCCAACGCAGACAGCTTTTAGTCGCAGGTGATCGTACATGGCGCTGTGTTGCAGGCCGACAGACAACGGATCGATACCGCAGAACCTGTCGATGGCCGACCGCACCGAAGCCGTAATCCGTGATCTGCAGGAAGAGGACACTATGTCAAACCTGAAGAAGACCTTCGCCGGCATCTTTGGCGATCTGTGAAACGTCGCAGACGCCGATAGAGCCACGAACAGCAAGCCTCTCTGTACACATAGCTCGGAAAAGTGCCGGTGGAAATGCCCTTGCTCTTCAGCGAGCCGTGCATCGTGGCAAGCAGCACCACGGTGCGGCGGTGGCTGCGAAGCAGTGCCACCACACGGCCGTGGCGCCTCCGCTGCCTTGAAGTGGCTGCGGAGGCTCGCGGCCGGCTTGGTCGCCCTTCACCGACCGACGTCCAATGACTCAGCGCCACAGTACACACTCGCTCTACACCGGAAGCGCCTTTCTCATCTGCTTACCGTCAAGCCTCGCTTTCAAGGTCTACCGTCATGTGACCAACCGCTCTGGTGCGGGGGAGGCTCGATTGTCGATGCATTGATTGTACCACGTGACTCAAAAGCTTGCCTGGCCCCTGATATCACTTGATTACTAAGACCAATTAGCTGTGAAGCACTTTGATTTTAAATCTTAATTCTTGCAGCGTGTGCACCGAGGAGCCTGAGTGAATGATCTGCAGGTATTAGACATTTTGATTTCTTTTACAAGCTACATGCACCTGTCGAGGCTTTCCTGGACTGAGATCGCAGTCTCCATGGAGACCACGTAGTTGGTTTTTCCTGAATATCTCTAGCCAAATTGCGAAACTTAAAAGTCAGTTGCTGCGACACAGCATCACTCAGCATCGGTGTCCTACGAACCTGCTGGGGGCAACTCGCTCCGTCTGCACCGCCTGATGACGTCATTGTGCCCCGCTTGAACCCCGTGCAGCGTAGGCGCGGCTGCTGCATCGCGTACCGTCTATGTACTGTCTAAATACAGCTGTAGATATGCACACACAGATGGTGACACGTATGTGTATACTATTCAGGTGGATATGAATATGTAATACACATTATACAGTCGAATCTCTGTACACGCACACTCTCTGCATGCATTACTTTTCTACATCCACAAAAACAAACTTGTAAAGCAGACCAGCTTTAACCAGGCTTAAATAATAATCTCCTCAGACGTATGCAAGCGTAACATTTCAGTCTTGGGCTTACATGGAGCTTTCGCAGATTGTTCGTCACAAATGAGGATGCAAATTAGAATTTTACCAGTGCAACAAAACTTAGCATGTGCTATCCGTATGCTCTGTCAATTAATTCGGTACTTGTGTTCTCTAGCATTAAATTTACTTGAGTCTCGAGTACAGCTGTTAAACGGCTGTTTGTGTCACGTTACTAGAAGTCGCCACCATAAGTAAGCTACGCCCGTCGGAGGTCACGTGACCCCGGTCGCCCCACATGCTCAGCTCACGGCCACGTCTGCCGCTTGCATTCCGCATTCGATATCGTTTGTACAGTATATCATTGGTACTTTTTATCATTTATCCTGCAAATCGTTCGTCCTTTATGTAGTTTGCCACGTTGTCCTGTCTAGGTGGTTCCAGGCCAGTGAATAACTTGCTGCTTTGCGTGCCTACAGTATCCGGCCAACGTCACTTCCACGTTCGGGCGCAGCTACAACATTTTGCGACTGCATATACTGTTCATGTATTGCTCACTGGCAATGCCGCATCGGCCCGTTGCCATGTCTTCTGCTGCTTCATCACCGTCTTCTGACGTTTAAATGGCTTCAGACGTTTCTATGTAGCCGCGACACATGTCGGTGATTCGAGAAGGCGGTACTATCATTATAATCGACCCACTCATTGCGATAAACTAGGAATTTTCTGCAGCAAGACTCCAATTCACCACATGGGTCTTAAAATGCGAGTATTAACCTCTACTGAATGTTATGTAATGTATTTCCGTCAGTAACTTCACAAAGTAACTAAGACTAAGCGGGTGTTACTCGGAGAGCTTTGTAAAGTGCACTCAACGCCCAAGGGGATTTCGCTAACCATTCGATTGTGCTTCCTTTGCAGCAAATGTAAAGTGTCTAGAAAGAGATTGAGTTCTCTGATAGCGCTACATCAAATGTAATATAATAATGATAATACACTTGATAAAGCGCCCTCGGTGAACACAATCTCTTTCTAGGTGCTTTAAATTTGCTGCAAAGGAAACGCGATCAAATGCATTACTATTAAAATACTTCATCTCACGCAACAAAGAGAAAGTGAGAAACATAGCTGAGTCAGGAGAGCAGTTAAGGTAGGAGTAGCATGGCAGTAGCAGCTCTGGATGGCTGGAAAGGATGTGCCGCAGTCGGCAGCAAGATAGTAAATGTCGTTGCCCAGGAAAAGTGGAAGTTAGGTCCACAGTAAAGGACCTGCAGAGCAAAAGCTTCTGTCGTCAATGGTCTGTCAGCGAAGGAATGTAACAGCTAATATATTGTCCATACAGAACCTGAGGGCACGAGGAGGCTGAAACTGACGTAGCAGTTCAGCTAGGTACGACGGAGCCAAGCCGTGGCCTTAGCCTTGTGGGTCAGCGTCAGAATTTTACTCTGCATCCGTTGGTCAACCGGAGCTGCCGAAGCTCTGTTAGCAAAGGAGACACGGGTTCAAACCTCTGGGATTTGTTAACTCTCCTTTCAGCCATACTCATAACCAGCTGCAGTAGTCTAATTGCTTTTAACAGTTGCCCAGTTATGTGGAACTGCAATAATCTAGCCGATACAGAACAGGGAGCGATGCTTAAATTTTTGAAAGCCTCAGTGGTAGATATCTCATATTCTTAAATAGGGATCGGGGGAGGGGTGATGGCTAGCTGGGGAAGCAGTATTCTTAATGAATCTTTCAAACTGTAGGCAGTTGTCAAAGAGGACACCTAAATTCCGAGCATACGGTGACGGTCGCACAACAGCATCCCCTATAAGGAGAGGAAAGTCTTCTAGTCCAGCCGCACGAGTGTGGTGTTCTATGAGTAGTTCGGTTTAAGGAAATTGACCGACATTCGTGATCGAATGTCTCCAAGGCAAGTATTCAGTTAATCAGTGGCTGCACCAGATTCCGACGATTTAAACGACAAATACAGCTTATTATTGTCAGCGTAGAAGTTATTTTAAAGTTTTTTTTCAAGAATAGCTAAACGACTTGCGTCACAAGGTGCCCTTGCCTGATTGGGAGCAGTTCTGTTGAGTAGGCTGGAGCAGATGAATGAAGAGAGTTAAAAGTGAGCGACAAATCCTTTGACTTCAATGCATTGATTGGTTAGAAGCCAGCGCAGGTCGGCGAGAAGCGATACTCTGTACAAAATCAGATTGTTATTCTATTAAAGTATAGCGACCATGACGGTTATATGTTTATTCATACGCACTTCCCTTCCAACAGAGGGGACATATCTGGCCCGCAGCGAGGAAGCCAGCACCAGCCCCACCCCTCCGATCCGACTCCGAGCTAACTAAAGGACGTTGAAAGCCAAGCTACATTTGGTTACCACGGTTTGAGGAGCAGTCCGAAGCAGTCAGCACTGGAATGCCACGCATGCAGTATCGAACTTGATCAATGTAATGCCTAGCCGTGATGGCGCACGAGGTACGGTGGTTGCTTTTCACGACCTCAGTCCGAGGTCGTGGGTTTGAATCCTGCGGCGGGCGATCCTCTATCGACGCTGCAAGCGGTGGTGATAGCCATAAAGGCTCTTCTGTCGCTATACAAATAGAGGCTATTAAATCAGTTAGTATTTTTCTTTTTGCCATCTGGACTTGAAATATTCTCCCATGTCTCCTGGATACGGGCGTTTGAAAATAGCGAAAGCTTAAGTGAGCCTTTCGTGGCATTTTACTTACCATGCTTCCGAACACTGAGCGCTGTTAACGTGGAGTCACCTGCATTATTGAGTTATTACTAGTTCTTACTGTGGATTTCACGTAGCTCCGTCAGACGGTTAACTTTTCAGCAACAGCCAGACTAGCGCTCACGTATCAAAAGTAACACGAGCGACTGGCTTGATTTTTATGTAAATTACATTTAGCCCATTTAGCCACGAGCCGCTTATCCATGAGCCACCCCAGCGTCTCCAGCGATTGAGCACCCCTAACTGAATTACTTAGTCTTAAAAATAAACATGGCGACCACATTTAGCCCTAGCTGTAATGCTTATTGACAATTTCTCCAAACCAGAAAAAACTAAGTGCTGGTACGCTAGATAGTGGTATCATTATGATAACTCCAAATTAGAGCCGGAAGTATAAAAAACTTCAGCCAATGGAGCAGCTCCGCTTAAATAGCGGCACAAGAGCCGCGGCGGCTACCGATCCCGCTTGCAATGGGTCGCAAGGAGTTGCCTACGGCCGGAGTCGAACCCGCAACCTGGGGGTCATGCATGGAGCTGGGTAATTGGCGTACAGTCGTCCCTCGTTTATCGCGGTTAATCAGTTCCAGGCTCTACTGCGATAAGTGAATTTCCGAAAAGTAGGATTTTTTATTTGTAAATCGAATATTTTCGCAGTTAGTGTATAGTAAACCCATTCATGACCCTCTAAATACAGGTTTTGACATTATTAGGGCCCTCGGGGCATGAAACGGCACCCCTTTAGTCACCATTACACTCGTATTAACCAACATATTAGACAAAAGTAGCATGCACGGGAGGAACGAGCTTGCGATTGGCCGAGCCAATTAATGGCCAGGATAGGCAGAGGATAGGGTAGCCAATCAGTGAACAGCACGCACGCTCTGATTGGCTTCGTTTCACCAAGCTCGATTTTTGGGGAAATTTTCTTACCCATACACAAGGAGCGATCGAGCGGCTGCGTCTGGCATTGAGGGGAATGCATACGCCTACTATCCAAACTCACAGTAATTTTAATTTTGATTGTAATACAATGCTTTATAATTGACGCAGACAACCGAGCATGCTCTGCACTAATTTCACTATCTTGATCAACTTTTAATGAATATATTTGAAAAAACCGCGATGGAGTGAAGCAGCGAAAGTCAAAGCACGATGTGGCAAGGGCGACTGTACTGGCGTACCTGAATGCTCGCTAGCTCGGATTCTGGCGTCGCAATGTTGAGACTGGCATTCGCCAAAGGTCTCATTCTAGGCTATTTGTTCTTGCTAGTATTTGAGCGGTCATTGTTTTGGTTGCAGCTCCTTTTAACAAATCTCCTCGAGGCCGGTTGTACGATGCATGCATAGCTGTACCGGATTGAGCAAACCAGCTTGGTTTCCGCGAAAGCTGCAACAGATGCAATTCGGCTCAGTTCTCGCCTGCAGTCAGCTGCAGAGACGCTTGGTTCTAGGCCTGATAAAGTTGGTAGTCATGTCAACAATTCTCAAGTGCCGATCCACGGATATCTAAGACTGGACTTTGTTTTTTTATGTTTTTTATTCTGGGTATGGAAAACTTGCAAATCCAACCTCGAAATTCACTTATTCTGGCCATAAATTTAGGTTATCGCACGAGAATGAGCTCATTTTTACAGTCGCTTAGCTTAAAGAAGATGGCCAGCATCCAGAAGCTAATGTCTGTGACAAAGGAGAAGCTGAACAATCCCAGTGTTTGAGAGATAAATGCAGTCGGATGTCAACGGCATAAAAGTGATAACCAATGCCCTATTTCTGAATTACCCCATCGAGAGGCGAAATAAGATCGATAACAAAAATGGCTTGAGAAAGGTGCTTCGAAAAGTAACTGCACTGGTAAGGGATCTGCCCTATACGATCAGAGCTGTACAAGCTACAGACTGGAGTCGCTTCGACAGGTAGGCAGCAAGTCACGCTGGAGCCTTATTGCCAGACTGGCTTAATGCGACAATAGCCGAGACTCGTTTGGGGAATAGCTAAAACTTGACCTTGGCTCGAAGTGATGTCACACTTTACGCCCTCACATGCGGACAATTCGAAAGCATAAATGATTACGACGGCCATTTTTTTTAAATTGACTGTTTGGCTAAGTAATGTTTCTTTGTTGCTCCTTAATTGTAGCCATGTTACTGTTAAGAAAAAACCCAGACACTATATAATTCACGTGTATAGTGCCCTAAGAGAAGCTAATCTTTATTCAGGCGTCCAACATATGCCACATAAGCCACAGGGCTCGAGCCCACGACCTCGGCCATCAAATAAATTCACCTTAACCTTGTCAAGGCACGCACCTTTACGACTGGGCCAAACCAACTAGGAGCAAAGGGCAGAACCTACTGTATTATCAATTTATATTAAATAACATAAATTATAAAAAATGACATTTGCTTAGTGCTCTAAGAGACCCGCATCATTTTTCAGGCAATATTTATGCAAATGATCGATGATCTACGAGAAGCTGTGGCAGTCAACGTCGAACTGAAGCCTTGAGTAGTACAGATACGGTATAGAAATCCACCGCAATCCACTTTAGTCTGCCTCAAATTCACCACAATTCAGCTGCGCAAAGCTTTAAAACGTTTAGAATATAAAACTACGCAACTTGTTAAAAATGTACCCATAGAATTTCTCCCGATTCCGCTCACGCGTTCGCACGAGGTCCACTAAAATAGATTACAGCAGCCCAGGTCAATGCCGCAATCCATTACGCAAATCCACCGCAAAGCGAAAGAAATCCTGTGCACAAAGCTCGTACAACTGGCACAAAAAGCTCGTACAACTGGCCTAACTGTTCGAACCCCAAAGCATCGCTTGTCTCGTTAGGTTCGGTCTCAGCTAAAGACGCATCTGTTCCACTGAGCTCAATCCCTTCGTCCCAGTGAAAGCGTTACGTGAGAAGTGGCAACTGACTCCGACTCGTGTATTCACTTTCTACGCAGGTGAATTAAGTATTAACGATTAGCAGTGGCGGAGCCCTAACTGCGAAGCGGACAGGTCCGCGTCCGGCACCGCAATAATGCTTTCTTCTCATAGCGCCTCCGAGCCCCAAGACCTCCCTCCAAAACCAATTCCCGCCTTCCAGTACCGAGACCGAACAATCGTGGCTAGCGGATGCCCCAGCCGCCAGCGCCGCGCCTTCAAACTATAAACTACACTTGTCATTCTGGATTCTGTTGATCATGCTTCCTTCACAGCATATGTAAAGTGCCTAGAAAGAGATTAAGTTCTCTGACGGCGCTATACAAAAGTTTTCTTATTTATTATTATTATTACTGTTCTTTTACTAAGCCCCTTTGTAATTGATTCTCTTGCAGCGAGTTGTAAAGTGCCTGGATGGAGATATAGTTCTCTTAGAAGGCTGTACAAACGACGTATTGTTACTAAATTAATATCATTAGCAATAAATCGGCCTTTAACACAGAGCTAAAATTACAGAAAACTATCTTATGCTCGGAGAAACTGACGGAAAATCTTAATAATGCTGCTTGATAATGCGGGCCTGGGTGTCCGCTCACTTAGTGGTAAGCCTTGCCTAGCTGATGAGCCCGCCCTACTGTCGGTCAAGGACAGCGTACTACGACTTGGGTAGCCAAGTGCTCGAATACCTTCGGTCACTTTCTGTCTTTGACCATTTCCTAAGTGAGACTTTCGCTGAGCTCAAGACAGCACGACGCTCCCAGGTTTCTCCTTCTACAGTCTCTTCCTGTTTTGGCGTTTAATCGTCGTCGTATGTGACCTTTGTGTTGAGCTCCGGCAATGTGGCGCTGAGTGGCTTCCTTTGTAGCTTGTGTTTCTTCTTGTTGTTTACGACAGGCAAGCTTATATTCTTCTCAATTTGCTCCTTGTTATTCACAATTCGTTTCTGCGAAAACTCGCCGTCCCACGAAGTTGGGCAATAACCAAAGATTGTATAAGGAAATTAACCTTGCTTCCGCGAAATATCACGACGAAACAATCCAACATTGCTTCGGAAAGTGGGTTTGAGTGTCCGTTGACCTAGCGGATGAGCCCGCCACATTGACTGCCTAGCCTGGTTTTTAGTCATTGGAGCAGATTCTGTGTTGGAGGAAAATTGAAAAAATATATTTAATAATTTCCGTTTAAAATGAACATAAATCGAATTTTTACAAATTTATTCGTCAGAGCCGGATAGCGAATCGGCATCGAGTTGCGAGTACGGAATGCATGGGCATGCTGGCCATCTTGGAATTTATGTCACCCCCCCCCCCCGCCCCTGTGTAGAATCGCGTGCTGATTCTGTTTACCGCATGTCCATCACTAACCAAAGGTAGGGCAGCGCGACTTCCTGTCGGTCACGCTGCCTTTGGCAGCGTTCCAGAGCGCCAACTCAGCTGGTCCAAGAAAGCGCCGGAAGTACCGGTCTCAAATTAACAAGAGCGAAAAGGGGGTCGTAGGGTTGCAGTGACCGCTAGCTGCTGGAATGCCGTGACCACCTTCGAAAACCGCTCTAAAGTTCTTAGTCCTTAGAAGTTGTAGCATTTCATTGTTAGATTTAAACAAAGAGAGTGCATGTTGCAGTATGTATGTATGTATGTATGTACGTATGCAAATTAGCAAGTTAATTCCCCAATTTGACACTTATTATTACTATACATCACGAAGGACTCAATGCAAACTTGAAGTCAGGGGACATGACAGAAAAACCACAATCTCATAAAGACATCATTTCGCTGCCGTTACCAGTTTGTGTGGAAAGACAATTCTGTCATGCTTTCTTAGAAGCATCTGTAAAGTGCCTAGAAAGAGATTCAGTTCTCTGAAGATGCTTAACAAATATATTATTAGTATTACCCTCAAAAAATGTGTGCCCCTATAGAAACCGGCTCACGGCAGTCCACCGAAGGCAAGCTGCCCAGAAATCTTTTCATTGCTTCAGCTAAGGGGGAAAAAAAGTGAAGCCCACGCGGATCTCTGAAGAAACTCCTCAAAGCTGTGAGACCCCCGACGAGAAGCCTCTTGCCTCGAATCCCTCGAAGCTCGGTGGCCCCTCCCCTCTCCCTGGTCCCGGCTACCAGACCTCCAGCAGAGAACGGCTACAGGGGCCTTCTCGGGCTGGGCTTCAAGGTGCCACACTTCCGAAGTCATCTGCAAGTTCTCTGAGGGCGCCATCCAAATATATAGTCATTCACATCACTATTATGAATATTTGCTTTATGACTGCCCATGAAGTCCACTAATATTGATACAAAAAAGGCATTGTATAGCAAAACGCTGACACAAAAATCATCTTGACAATAAATATATTTCACTAAAAATCTTTTAATTGAGCACTATGCAAAAAATAGCTATAAAACGTGCTACAAATGGAGCGCCGCGTCGGTGACACCTCGCTGCTATAAAGAGCCGAAGAGATGGCATAAACGCGTGAAAAAGGAGACCTAACTATACAATGTCGTGCAAGTTCTGATTGGTGGGATCTTACGGACCATTGCAAAATGACTGCTGCAGCTAGTGATGGTACCGTGTCGCAGCTGACGACCATGCTGACCATGCTGAGAGTCGACTTAGTCGGTGTTCAGTATGAGGCAGACACCCTGCAGAACCCAGTGACTCGGATGCTCCGTTGTAGATAAATCGGCTTCAAACACCAAGCCCACTCCCATGGCGTTACGTCGCTGTGACGTCACGTACACGGGCGTCCTCAGAGTATTCTACAAGCCGGATAGAGCAGAAGGTGATTGCATGCATTGAAAACGTCCATAGTTCCCCTGCTGATGTCACATCATTAAATGTGGCACGAGAATTGACAAACCATGCAATGACGATCGATTTAAGATTTCAGCTATCTAGGTAGAAAGCTTGCTTGGGGGAACTGGGTTATAAAAACTCGGTGAGTGAGAACAGAGCAATAGCTCGCTACTTTATCTTACATGTAGATATCGCGATGATTTCATCATTTGCCCACGAATTATCCTGTTAATGCGACTCATAATACCGCATATATATGCATGATAACGTACAATACAATTAGGTCTTAGTTATCGAAATCAACAGCAAAGTCGATTATGATTTGTGGGTCACGTGCGTGACTAAATTGATGTATTAAGGCTTCTGTGAATCGGGTGATTGCAGATGAGTCGGGCAATATTGTACTGGTAGACAGAGCACGAATATAAGGCGACGCTTGGTTAAAACACTGCTGAAGGCAGGCTGAGAGCATAGGAAGCCTGAGTCAGAAACAACTCGAGATTCCACGTAGCGCTAGCTGCTTACTTAAGACACATTGCTCTGGTCAGCGTGGCAGAACAAAGGGAAGCCGAAGTTACCTGCAGCTTCAGGCGGTGTGCCTCGATCGGAATGACCTTGAGAACGGGCAGCTCTTGGATGAGCTGCTTGGGTCTCTGACGTATGAGGCAGCCATGCTTGACATCCCAGCCGGCACCCTCAAGGTAAAGGCCGTGCACAAAGCAGCCTACAAAGAATGTCGGACGCTTAAGTGGTAAGTGTGCCCAACGCCTGCAATATCGGAAGCTGCTAATAAAGGCAGCAGCATTTGCCATTCAATGCTGCCTCAGCAGCATGGTACACTGGATATAGCACTGTGCAAATTAACGGAAATGTGCTAAACTTGTTGCACTGAACGACAAACAAAATAATAATAATGAAGGTAAGTATTTGTATAGTCCCCAAGAGAACAGCATCTCATTATGTGCGCAATATTACTCACAGCAAAATCATCAACAACCAACAGTTAATGAGAAGCCAGATATCACGCTGAGACAAGCTTGCAAAGCACACAGGAAGACTCTCAGATCCACCGGCTACCGGGACCCCACTGTAAGACACTAGTAATATGCATAAATTAGCATTCACAAAGAACACAGTAAAAACGTTTACACCTAGGGCACAGGGACAGCTTACGAAGAGCATTGTTAGCTGAAACTTAATTAATTCAAATTCAATACAGGTGGTGACAGAAGCCCGGAGCAGAGTTCCAGACTTCCGGCACTTGACTGAAGGCTGAAACTGAAGGCCCGATGACCTACAGATTCCAGTTCAGTGCGAGAAGCCACAACACGAACGTTGGTCAGGGGGCAGCGGTGCGAGAGCACGTGACTGGAGAAGCCAAGAGATCGGATAGGCAAAGGCCGATGTAAGTGAGCAAGTGAAATTACCTGGAAGTCAGAGAATCTTTAATATTATTAATAATAAGAATAATAATAACAATAAAGATAATACATTTGCATAGAACCCTCAGGAAAATATCTTCGTAGGCACTTTACCTATGTGGTTATGGAAGTATGATCAAACGTTAAATATTGAATTAAAATTCGATGCTTGATAGCAAGCTACTGCAGCTCAGACAGAAGTGGTGCGATGTGGCGGAAAACCGTGATAACAGAGAAGACGAGTTGCTCCCCAGTTGCAGAATATTTAGGGCACATGCCGGGAGTTCTGAACATAGGGAATTGCAGTAATCTAGTCGAAACGTCTCTGTTAGTTTGGCTGCCCTACCATGCTATAAGTTGCCCATTACTAATATGTTGGTCCTATCGCCAATTTGTTAATACTAATATAGCCAATTTGTTAATACTAACATAGCCAACTACCCTAGCAAAGAATAAGTCTGCTTCTATGAGAACAGGGTGAAATCACCTCACAAATGCACGAACCAATTTGGATGTCTAAGCAAGCCCAAATTTTAGCAATGTTACATAGCTGAAAGTAGGCAGACTTGACTGTTAAGCTGATGTGGTCGTCTAGTGAAAGGTCACTTTGAAACAGGACCCCTGGATTCCGTGCAGATGCAACAGGAGATATACTGGCAGGGCGAATTTCGAGCATTTAAGATTTCCAGTTTCTGAGTCACACTGGTTACGCCCATGACTAGTAAGTTGGTTTTATCGTCATTCAATTTTAGAAAGTGTGCTGTCATCAATAGGCGGGTGTGAGCAATACATGCAGCAAGAGATTTGAAAGCATTCGACGTGCAGGAGGGCTGGAAGGGATCAAGGAAAGGTGCAGCTGAATGTCATCTGCACAGAAGTGAAAGCCTAGATTTTACTTGGCGATCACATCGGTAAGATGGGCTGGTGTAAATGCATGTATTTTTTTAGCTTTGCCCTCTCTTATTGGGGATCCACTGCTAGCAAAGTTTAGTGCTTTGTCATTCCGGTAATGTACCACTTTCGGGTGTGTGGTCCAAATAAATTTTGCTATTACATTTTGCTATTCGCTTTGGCGCAGGCTCTCTTGGCCAATCTCATTGGTCAGAGCCGACAAGGGAATTAGCACTGACTTCCATTAATTTATTTTCAATTCAATTTTCAATTTCAACTATAGGTGCACTTTGCCATCCGTGTTTATCTATGCATTGAACAAGTTCTCTTCCCATTGGTCAACATTCCCTTCGGGGCAGACATGTGCACGAGCCAGGGCCAGTGGCGCTTCCGGATGATGGTCGGGCTGATCCATCGACTCAACCTCTCTCCCCCCCCCCATGGCGGAGCAAATGTAAGGAGCAAGACTAGGCACACTCGGCTAGTCGAGAAAATTGAGCAATGCCCACACTACCATAAAACCTTTAAAACGGCAGTAGCAGCAGGTGAGTGGAGAGAGTGATGAATAGACCAATCGACTTAGGACTGACCCGGCGGTAGCAGGACTGCCCCAGGGCGCTGACAGCCTTGCAGGAAGTCTTGCGGACTGGGAGGCAGCACGGAACTGCCTGCCCCGCTCATCAGCAGCCTCCACTGCCACCCTCAAAGGCAGCAGCAGCTGCTTCTACTGCCTGGCAGCACATCGGGGGCCGCCTCTCACCTTGATGCGCCCTCTCAGTGACGTCGTCCGCTTGCACGTACTCGGTGACAGACGTGTACAGCGTGGACTTATCCAGCGGCCACAGATTCTTGCGGCACGTGGCCTGCACGAGGGCAGTGAGGTACGACTCGGGTATGTGCAGACCTGACAGCCAAATCACGTTCGGCTCGCCCTCGCCTATCTGCAACGACCGACCAATCGAGACAGGTTAAAAAAAGAGCATCCCAGGCAGGCTCGAGCTGCTTCCGGGTGGAGGGAGGTTCGCTCGAGCCGCTTCCTTCGGGAGCAGGCTCGCTAGCCGCTGGCTTCTTCTTCAGGCGCAGTCCGCCAAGTGCTGTCGCCTAGAGACCACGGCAGCAGCAGGGTGGTCCAGCAGTGGCGGCCATGGGAGAGCAGCGGTGCCAGGGTGCTCTGTCTCTCGCTGCTCGACAGACGAGCCGCTTTCAGCTACACTGGGTCACGAGGGCGGCGGCAGCTGGGTCTGGAAAGAAACGGCTGCCCCTGCCGCCACCACCACCACCGCAAGCGAGCAATCAGCCGACTCACCCACGTGGTGTACTGCTGATGCCGGTTCTGGAAGTGCACCATCCAGTTGCCGAGAGCCTTGAGCGTGTCCGGAGCGAGCCGCCGCCAGCCGGTGGGCAGCTGCCCGTTGAACAGGCTGCGCGCTATGTCGTCCAGCTCGTTGCTCATGCCCACCTCGCCGGCCAGCGCCTGCAAGCATGCATGACAGCGCCTGCAAGCGGCAGTGTCGGCGGCAGCTGCACCGATTGAGCCGCAAATGGAAGCCTCGTGGAAAAGCTTGTGTGAGCGCACACGTCAAGGCCAGGCGAACAATGCAGACGGCGGCCGATGGGAGACACGGATAGCGCCGCGTAGAGAGAGAGAGAGAGAGAGAGAGAGAGAGAGAGAAATGTCGCTGTCAGGTCAAGCAAGGGGAGACAGACAGGCAGACGGCTGGACAGGCAGACACAGAGCTATGAGCCTGGATCTGAGCCGAGCAGTGATGGGAGGGGGCTGGCACTTTACGACCCAGGTCGATGGTTTGACTCTTACGATAGGCATTCCTTGACTTCCTACTGGAAGCGCATGTGATAGCTGCTGCTAAAGCTCTCTTCTGCTGCTACATAAAGGAGGCTGCTGAGACAGCCTACCTTTACTTTACTTTTTCTTTACCGACAGACACCGATGACAACCGAGAGGCAGCAAGAGACAGCAGCAGAGAAACGATGAGACTCACTCTCGCGCATGCGCACAGAAGAAAATGCAGCTAGAGAGAGAGAGGGAGAGTGCAAAGTGGGAGGGTAGGAAGGTAAAAGGGGGAAGGGACACTTCGAACAGAGCAGCAGCAGAGCCGAAAAACATGCGCTAAATGTCTTCTCGAGCTAGCTTTCGTTTTCGCAGTTCGGCTTGGGGAGCAGGTGACACGTGATACGTGCAGCATCGGCTTTGCAAGCTTCGCACGGCTTGAAGAGCACAGCAGATCAGAATGTGATCAGAGGATCGGCACGTGCGACTAGTAGCGATCGGCAGCAGCTCAGCAAACTAGCGCCAGAGCACGCTGCTGCTGCTGCTTTCTGCTGCTGCTGCAGCCGCTGCCGCTTCTGCTCCTGCAGTGGTCACGGCATACCCTCCTCAGCGTCGAGAGAGATGTCTTCATCTTCTTGATGAGCTTGTTAAACCGCTCCAGCTCTTGCAGCAAGACGACTGTCGTGGGAGTCACGTTCAGGCCGTAGTTCTTTCGGATGACATCCAGATCGAACTCGGCAGGCAACTTTTGGAGGATGTCGGCAGCAATCTTGTCAATGAAATCGTCTCTGCTGATGCCCGTGCCGCTGTCGCCTTTAAGAGACACGACGTCCTCATGCGAGTCCACAGCATGCGAGGCCAGACTGAGAGAGACAGGGAGGGGGCAAGCAGGAAGTGGCGGGACAAACCAGCAGAGCTCGAGCTGGGGCAGCTCGAGAACCAGCACTC
The DNA here is from genome assembly GCA_009760855.2 of Cristatella mucedo. Taxonomy (NCBI): domain Eukaryota; kingdom Metazoa; phylum Bryozoa; class Phylactolaemata; family Cristatellidae; genus Cristatella; species Cristatella mucedo. The sequence continues at coordinate 332,115 of WPIO01000055.1, forward strand.
GCACCAGAACATACCTGTTTGCGGCTGCAAGTCGACCAGATGGTTCCACATGTTCCGTGCAGCAGACGTATAGTAACCAATTTCAGCATTTGGATGAAGGCCAAACACTTCCGGCGTGTTGGACAATGGAAGAGTTTCAATGTAGTCTGAAAGTGTTACGGTATGCACATCAGTAAGACAGGCACATCAGTCAGCTAGATGCAACTAGCCCTGCCGCTTGTGATCACGACGGCACCATACAAAACCATCATTATCTGCATTCTGCAATACTGGAATCTACATAGAGATGATCAAACTAATCACTGCAGATATCATTAAAGGAACCGAAACCGGGCGAGCCACGTGCAGTAAAAGAACGAAAACGACACAGTGCAAAATCATTCATTGCCAGCCAAAAAGTCACGGCGGTCGAAAAAGGTGGTCTCACACGAATAAAAGGTCAGCGTGCACGAATACATTATTACTACGAACAACCGTGCACGCCACCCCACCCCACCCCCTGCTTTCCGACGAGCAGGCAATGACAGCTGGCCGAAAACAAAATCTGAAACAGCGTGATTCAAAGGTGCCGTCGTGATAACATAAAAGTGTGCAAGTAAGCCTGGTGTCTGTTACCTTTCGCACACTGCAGGAAGTTAACTCCGGGCGGCAATGCCTGCTGCTCATCTACACGACCGCGTGCCGAGTCAAGCAAGTGAGATCGTTTATTTGATTTTGGGATGGCGGCAGAAAGCGGAGAGCTTGGCAGAGTGAAATCAAGCGGCGCCAGCACCGGGTCTGATGCCTGACCCGGTGCTGAACTCGCCTGCCAGCTTCTGCCAGCCCTAGCCAATGAGCTCGAGCCAAGTTCTTATATCTGCAGGCAGGCTCGCGGCAGCAAAAGATCAGCCATAGCCTCTGCTGCAGCTTACCTGTATACATCTCCTTGGGTCCGGGGTCGGGAATTTTGTAGTCTACTTCATTGTTAACGAAAAAGTGGAACGGCTGGAAGGCATCGAATATGAAGTCGCCCATGTACTCATCCATGTAAGTGTTCAGAATACGTCTGTCAAAGTTGTCGATAGCTCGACCACCATACATGACCTGCATTGTCAGGAAAAGATGTCACTGAGAACGCTGTGTATGATGCCCAAGCCAGCAGACAGCTGTCGCCAAAAGCTTTTGCAGCATAAGACATAAGGGTAGGTCACATTCTTTAAGTGGAAGAGTGAGCTCAACTGCTTATATATATATATATATATATATATATATATATATATATATATATATATATACATATATCAACTGCTTTTATAGACATACCGATTGTGGATCTATTTGATGACTGAGACCGTGGGCTCAAGCCCCGTGGCATACAAATAAAATATATATATATATATATATATATATATATATATATATATATTATATATATATATACATATATATAATTCATTTGTATAGCACCCTAAGAGAACTTAATCTCTATTCAGGCAATTCACGTATGCCACGGGGCTCGAGCCCACGGTCTCAGTCATCGAATAGATCCACAATCGGGGCGAGCACCATAGCCAGTGAGCCAAACCAGAGCTTGACCTCAGCCGGTTGCTCAGATTCGATGGCGACTCTGTCCGACGCCTCCCACCACATCTCATTGTAGCAGAGCTAAACATGGGCGTGGGTGCCATTAGAGTAGGATCGCGGTTTGCGAATGCTGCTCAATTTCGCAGGACAAGCATTCCACTAAGAAGCGTGCAGCAGACAATGGAGCAGATAGATGCTCGTCGGCTGAATTCGGCCCGACGGTCAAGGCAACTCTCGTACTTCTGCAGCAACGATGGCCGATGCATCTTAACCCTAAGCACTTGCCTAAACGAGCCGGCGATGCGTGAGTGCAGAGCACACAGTGCATGCGCACATTGGGCACTCGCACGCAAACGTGTGTGCGCGTGCGCTCGCATGCATGTCCGTGCGATAGCAGAATGCATGGCTTGCAGTGCCGGGCAGCAGCACTGCCGCTGGCGGGCACTGCCTTTCGCACCTCTCCAATCAGGTACTTTAAGCTGGCCCACGGTATCTTGGTGTCCCCCTGATGCCTCGCTTTCGTGAGGTACGTGTTCAATATTGTCATGCACACTTGGAAGTCGGACTCGTTAAAGTCGTACGGCACGTTCCAGCCGATCTTGCCGTACTTCCGGCGCTCCTGCACGACGGCGTGGAAGAAGGAGAGCACAAACACGAGCGAGCAGAATGCCTCGTGCTCGCACTCGACCAGTGCAGTGGCCGGAATCTTGAAGAAGGTGCTGCGTATGTTCAGCTTAAGACCGTTCGGTGGCTCCGTGACTACCTGAAGAGACAGACCAAAGCACGATTTTTTTAAAGGAGCCTACGCAACTCTGCCGGACATGTGCACCTGCAGCCACGGGCAGTCTGGCCGAGGAGCCGCTAGGCGCGATCTCCCGTATCATCAAAGCTCTCAGAGGGGTGGACAAGAGCAGGTGACAGGTACCACCCCCTGCCCCTCCCCCTTCAAAGACCGATCCATTGCCGTCTATCCCGACAGGACGATAATTGTGAAAATGCACACACAGTACGCTACAGACTGTGATCCATCGGGTAGCAGTCGGAAGGAGGCACCAGCGTTTCCCGAGTTTTGCTACAGGGAGAGCATACCCTCCCCTCCCCTCTGGAGTGAGTGAGGTAGGCCCTTGAATCAGCAGCAGCATTTCAAGAGCTACACTGAGCTGGAGGGCAGGCAAAACACATAGGGGGCCGTGGAGAGAGAGTGAGAGAGAGTGAGAGAAAGAGAGAGAGAGAGCGAGTGAGAGAGAGGGTGAGAGAAAGAGAGAGAAAGAGAGAGAAAGAGAGAGAAAGAGAGAGAAAGAGAGAGAAAGAGAGGGAGAGAGAGAGAGAGAGAGAGAGAGAGAGAGAGAGAGAAAGAGAGAGAGAAAGAAAGAGCGAGAGAGATAAAGAGAGAGAGAGAGGAGGGAGAGAGAGTGAGACAAAGAGAGGGAGAGAGAGGGAGAGAAAGAGAGAGGAAGAGTGAGAGTGAGTTAGAGAAAGAAAGAGAGAGTGAGAGAAAGAGTTAGATAGAGTGAGAGAGAGAGTGAGAGAAAGAGTTAGATAGAGTGAGAGAGAGAGAGTGAGAGAAAGAGTTAGAGAGAGAGAGCGCACGTGAGAGAAAGAGAGAGAGAGAGAGAGAGTGAAAGAAAGAGAGAGAAAGAGAGAGAAAGAGAGAGATAGAGAGAGAGAAGAGAGAGAGAGAGTGAGAGAGAGTGAGAAAGAGAGAGAGCGCAAGTGAGAGAAAGAGAGAGAGAGAGAGAGAGAGAGAGAGAGAGAGAGAGAGAGAGAGAGAGAGAGAGAGAGAGAGAGAGAGAGAGAGTGAGTTAGAGAAAGAAAGAGAGAGAGAGAGTGTGTGTGTGTGTGTGATGAGAGAAAGAGTTAGAGAGAGAGAGAGAGTTGTTCAGCCTGATGCCAGCCGGCTGCCAGGTCAGCTGCAGCTGCACGCTGATCGACAGGTACAGACAGTCAAGGCCTTCGAGCAAGAAGCAGCTTTGCAGCACAAAAAGCAGCTAACACCCTAACAAGCACCTAGGCCACTGCAAATGGCTAAGAATATAGCTGCAACGCTAGTTTGCAAATCCCAGAGGTTTGACCACGTGTCTCCTTTGCTAAAAGAGCTAGGATGGCTGCCGGTTGATCTGTGGATAAAGAGCAAATACTTACGCTGACCCACAAGGCCGGCCACGGTTTGGCTCCCCCATACCCAGCTGAACTGCTACACCCGTTTCAGCCCCCTCGTGCCCTCAGGTCCTGCATGGACAATAAATTAGCTGTTCCACCCCTCTGCTTAAAGTCAGAAAACTTTAGCTCTGGAGGTCCTGACTGTGGAACTCACTTCCACGATTCTTACTCAACGACAGCCACTCTTCAGAGCTGCCGACTATGGCACATCCTTTCCAGGGGTACTGAGCTGCTAGTTCCATGCCACTCGCTACCTCAACTGCTCTCCTGACTCTGCTATGCTTCCCACTTTCTCTTGGTTGCATGAAATGAAGTCTGTTGGTTACCGAATGAGTACCGAAAGCTGCTGAGGCTGTGAGTGTGCTAGACAAAACTCTCCTACGTACACCCACACAGTCTGTGTGGCATTGTAGAGTTACAGAGGGGATACATAAACATATAATATAGCGTATAATATATAACATAGCATAGCGTCATCCGCAATGGCGCCACACCGCTGATCCTGCGCCCGAGCCGCAGTGGCTTGTGTGCGATGGAAACAAATGCGAAAGCAAATGTGCAAGCGTGCACTCGCATTTCTTGAAGCTCCCACGAGATCGGCAGCCGAGGACGCCGCTGCCGGGGCTTGCGCTTATTACCTTGAGCGACCTCTGAAGTATGCCGATCGGAAAGCTCGGAGTGGGCTCGGTGGTGAGCCACAGCCGGAAGTCGGGATGCGGCTTCACCAGCTTCTCCAGCTGCTTCTCGAGCTCAAACAGCCAGCGGACGAGCAGGTGACAGTTCTGCAGCATGAGCCACTGCCCTCTGGCGATGGCCGTCTCCAGGAGCTGCAGGGCCACCTGCAACGCAATTTGACGCTGACGGTGGAGCAACGCGCGAGAGGCGGTGAGAGAGAGGAAATAAAATGGGAAAATGGACGAAAAACCGACATCTGCTGCTTCCGTGGGCCGCTGCCTCTCAGAGGGAGACTGACGGTCGCCGGCCGTCGGTCGGCGACCGGCACGAGATCATGAGCATGGGCTGCTGCTCGATGGGCTGCACCGATCATCGGCGCCGAAGCCATCATCGTCGGTGCCGCCTTGGAGAGGAAACGAAAGAGCTCTCGTACCTCTCGTGCTTCTCCCCCCCCCTTCCCCTCTCCCCTTTCCCTTCTCAGCCCCTCCCCCTTCTGCGCAGTCTGCTGCAGCCCACCTTTTCCTGCCCTTGACCCATCGAGAGGAACTTGAGCTTGCTCGTGCCGAAGCCCGAGCGCTCGGCGAGCTTGATGAGGTCGCTCGCCGGGTCGGAGCCAGGGCTCAGGATGAACACGATCGGATTCGCCGCGGCGCTCTGGTCGAATATGCCCTCGAAGCTGATGATGGGCGGCGTGACGTACTTCTCGCCCATCACCTGCGTGACGTACTGCTCGACGGCTCGGTAGATGCGGTCAACGCGGAAGCAGCGCAGCAGCATGAGCTTCTGGAACTCGCTGAGCGACTCGCCGTAGCCCTCCGGATACGGCAGCGACTCGGGGCTGTCGCTGTCGAACCAGTCCTTCCACACTCGCTCGTGCTTCTCTATCTGCTCGAGCAGCGAGCCGAACCTGTCCGGCAGCACGTCGGTGAGACGTATGCAGTCCTCCCAGCCGACGTCCGGCAGCCACGCGTGCGGCTTCGATCGCTTGCTCTTCTCCAGCGCTATGTTGCCCTGCAAAGCGAGGCGGCTCGAGCTCGTGCGCCCGGCGGCGATCGCGCGCCCGGCGGCGATGCGGTGCGGCTCTCTTGCTGAAGCTAATTAAACTCAGCCGTTCTACCGCCTGCCCGCCTGCCGTCCAGCCGCCGACTCGGCGGCTGACTTTGGCCGTGGCCATCTTTAAAAGTGCTCCAATCTCGCCCCAGGGGGGCCACTCCGGCAAATTGGACAGCTCAATAGAGGCGGCGGCGGCGCGAGGTGGAGCCGAGGCAGCGAGCGGTGGTGGCAGCAGCTGGCAGGGGGCAGCACCTTGATGAAAAAGTCGACCTCCTCTTGCCTGAGGCTGCCCCTGTCCTGCTCCAGCTTGACGGTGATTTGGAACGAGAAGAGCAGCTTGTGCTTCTCGAATATGCCCGTGCAGCCGTAGTTGTACACGTTGTGCGTCAGCGTGTCCATGATGTTGCGCAGCCGCTTGGCCAGTATGGAGTCGGGCATGCTGCGCTTGAGCGAGTACTGGAAGACGGTGAGGTACGAGGCCAGCGAGTACTGGTACATGGCGTTGATGATGGACAAGTCCGACAGGACGAAGAACAGTATGGCGCCGCGCCGCGCCGCCGGCCTGTAGCCGTCGCGCATCTTCTCAATCTCGGACGCGGTCTTGGCTCCGAGTTTCAGCTTCTCGAATACCTGTTCGGCGGCATGCGGAGCATGCATCAATTCCAAGCAGCAGCCAGCCGACTTATGACAGGCAGGTCGACCACAGCGGAAATATTGCTGGTGTCTCAATGTCACTCACAAACAAAAAACACGTGCGTACATACTGTCTCTCTCTCTCTCTCTCTCGCTCTCTCTCTCTCTCTCTCTCTCTCTCTCTCTCTCTCTCTCTCTCTCTCTCTCTCTCTCTCTCTCTCTCTCTCTCTCTCTCTCTCTCTCTCTCTCTCTCTCTTATCTCTCTCTCTCTCTCTCTCTCTCTCTCTCTCTCTCTCTCTCTCTCTCTCTCTCTCCTCTCTCTCTCTCTCTCTCTCTCTCTCTCTCTCTCTCTCTCTCTCTCTCTCTCTCTCTCTCTCTCTCTCTCTGGCCAACAGCACGGGACTTGAATGGAAGCAGCTGTGCAGAGCACACGAGTGGCTGCTCTTTTTACCTCGGTGGCTTTGGTTTTTGTTTCCTCCAGGGTTGACACGAGCTCCACATTGTCGAGCATGTTACCGGTCGACGTGGCCAGCTCGCGAAGCAGCGAGTCCTCAAGATCTTTCAGCAGCTTCTTGTTCTCGCTTACAACGACAGCAACCAAAGGATGCAGGCCTCCTATGCCGAGAGGCGAGAAAGGAAGCAGAGCTGCTGCTGCAGCCCCACCCACCCACCCATCCTCTTCCCACCAGCTCTGGGAGACAGGCAGCCCGCTCTGGGCAGGAGTGCGCCGCCCCGACACTGGTCGACTAGCTGGCCGTAGTGTGGTCACAGTTAAACATATAAATTTAATTCATTTGTATTTTGCCGCCTAAGAGAACTTACAAAATCTCTATTCAGGCGCTTCACAGCTGCCTCAGGCTTCAACCCCACGATCTCGGCCAGACCTCGGTCGGGGCGAGCACCTTAATCGCTGGGCCAAACCAGCTAGGCAGTTGATTCCGACTTAAAATAGCACTGCCTCATTCGTGGCAACGACCTTGCCCGATGCTGCTACAGAGGGTGGCAAACGATAGCAGCAGCTGGGTCGCCAGAGCAAGCTGCTGGACTTTGTAGGCAAGCAAGGGTGCTCACTGAGGATAGGGGCAGCAAACCAGGAAGGAGTGCACACGCAATGGCATGCGACGGACAACAGCGAATGCAAGCAGGCCGTGCCATCGCCTGGAGAGAAGCTTCAGTGCAGAGGCCTAGGGTAAGCCAGCTCCGCCCCTCGGGAGAGCGGCAGATAGAGGGATGGCAGCCACAGCAGCAGCAGCAGCAGCAGCAGCAGCAGCAGCAGCAGCAGCAGCAGCAGCAGCAGCAGCAGCAGCGCCACCTGGTCTCAATGATGAGCCTCTCACGCTGCTCCTCCAGCTCCTTGCGCTCCACCTTGACGATGACGCTCAGCAGCTGATCTTCAAGGCCCTTCAGGGTCACAGTGTAGTTGATGACCATGGACTTGCCAAAGTGTGCGGGAGTGTACTTAGGATTGGCCAGCTTTGTTGTGAGGTAAAGCCGGAAGTTTGGATCATAGTCGACTTCCTTGTCGCCGAGCATGACGAACTGTCTGCCTTGCTGACCTATTTGTGAACAAAAAAATTTTTTTTATGGGCACCTTCGGTACAACTTGACCTCGGTATGCAGCATCGTGCATGCACGTGGACTCGCGAATTGCAGCCGAGGTGTCATGAACTGGTCACAATGCCAGCTTAGAACGGCTGCCCACTAGATCTGTCACACACCCATCCCCCCTACTTCACAGAGTTCATAGTTCACAGGTTCCGTCCTTTTTCTATCAGTACATGCTATAGAATTCTGGAAAACCGTGATATTCAGGTGTCACGTGCAGCTCACCATGGCAGAGCTATCCAGCAGAAAACTGGGTGCAAACAATGAATGCCATGTGCATATATCAAACATCTCAAGAGATCGCCATATAATGCATGAGCAAAAAACTGATTAAAAACAGATCAAATTAAATTCATACTCCGACTTCATGAGGCTAAGCTGAGACTGACCTCAGCTGAGCTGCAGTTAGGCGAACCAACTCGAGCAAGTAGATACGATATAACACGAATGGTGACATGATGATGACAATGTCCTTGCATGGTGCTGTGCATTGCAAATATGCTTGAATGGGTGTTGTGCAATGCGACCTTTCTTCGTGCATGCATTTACTTGCACACATCCTCAGCATACAGAATTCCAAACTGTGGCCCTTTTTTACATCAAGGCTGCCGAAACTGCACTAAAAGAAAGGCTATGACAATGACAGCTGTTATCACAGGCAATGTATTATTATATTGAGTATACCCACACTATACTAGCTCCTGAGTCTCACATTTATCCTATGTTTATGGGCTCTTTCATCTAAAATGGGGCACATTTTCTAGATAGAGCTAATAGCAGCTCTTAGGCAAGCGGTACACATTGCATAGTTTCATGGGTAATAAACAATATGTAGAACAGTGAATGTTACACAGGGTTAATTGTCAAAGCACCATCTATCCATTCGTTCATGGAGATGCCACATATACTGACTGGCGATCGAGGTGCAGAGTAGTTCTACGGAATCATCTCTTTTCTCTCTAATCCAGCATATTGAATGCCCAACTCTTTAGAAATTTAGTTCCTTTCTCGCACAGCCTACCTTTGATGCTCTTCTCCAGGATATTGTCGATCACAGGATCGATGTACTCGTCGACGTCTTGGAAGAGGAATGGGAAGCCATATTTGATTGCCATCTCCAGTTGCTTGAGGAAGTCTGGCTCGTTAAAATTCGACACCTTGAGGTTGTGCGCTTCTTCCTTCCTCTTGATCCAATTAAGCGCTTGCTGCTGCGGGTCGATGCAGAGGGGGAAGCGACTTGCACGGGTGGTGAGGATGCCGTTCTGCACCGACAGCTCATCGGGCGGGAGGCCCTCAGACGTCCACCTACAGTCGCAGACGTTAGAGGTGCACGGATAGGCATGCGCTCATCGTGAATCGGCGGCATTCAGTTGATCAGCCACCGATCGGCTTAGCCGACGACTTTCTGCATATTTCTACTTTTCCCTCGCGAGCGGCGCGAGCGGTGCAAGCAGCGCGAGCAGCACCTGCTGATCTCGACGTCGTTCGTGAGCAGCTCCTCGAGCTTGTACGGTTGGCTCACGGGAATTCCTGCCTCGACCACCGACACCTGCCACTCCTTGTACACCATGTTCTCTCTGAACTCCCAGCTGAACGCGCCGACGTAGCAGAGGAAGCTCGCGCCGAGGAGGCAGTCGCCTAGCAGCCGAACCCTCTTCTTCTTCAGCTCCTCCAGATCTGTCTTCCACCTATATAGGGCAGCAGCAGCACGCAGCGGCTGAAAGAAGTGGCTTCTTTGGCTGCTTCAAAGGTCGGCAGATTATTGAACGCTGCACAGTGCTCATTAGCAGCGCGCGTCTATCTTCAGCAATAAAAAAAAATGTACAGTCATTCGAGAAATCGGGTGAAAAAGCAACGACATCCGACCGATCATCATCTGCTACTGCTAGTCAAGCTCTCTTGTCATTGTAACAAGTGCGCCACAGTAGAAAAAGAAAATTCAAAAACAAAAAAGTGCGACTGGTGAAGAAAATTCGGAAGGCATGTGGACCAACTACCAAATAAGGCATGCTTGTTTTCCCTAGCCCTTTTTGTGGTAAAGAAAATGCACCCTGACAGGGTACGAGATTTCATCGCAGAAATAGAACAGGTGTTCTGCCATCAGATTCCGATCTATGTCGTTATTTATAGCAGCCCCATTACACGTCATTGATCTATGATCCACCCGTAGACATGCAGCAAGCCATCCTCAAAGGATGGCGCTGGGGCAAAAAATTACTGGTGGCATCTGACTAATTTCTGCCACCAGGCATCATGGACAGCTAATATGAGCACCAAGCAGCACCTCGAGGGATCATCTATTGACGAAAGCAAAACTGAATAGATACGAGAACTGCAATCAGTTAAATGAAAACTGAATAGATATGAGAAGCATAGCAGAGTCAGGAGGGCAGTTAATGTAGTGAGTAGCATGGTAGTAGCAGCTCAGGGCGGCTGGAAAGGAAGTGCCACAATCAGCCGCAGGAGAGTAGACGTCGTTGCGTTAGAATTGTAGCAGTGAGTGAGCTCTCCAGTCTAGGAGACCAAGCGAGAAACGGCAATTCGAGGGAGCCGCATCGGCCAGGTCGAAGGAAGCGAGAAGAAGCCAGCTTCCGGCCGCTGCCGCCAGCACTCACCGCTCATTCTCGGAGCTGAGGCCTGAGATGAGCTTGTCAGCAGCGATGAGCCGGCGCTCCATGATCTCTGCTTCTTCCTGCAGCTGCTGCTTTTCTGCCATTGCGGCCTGATACTTCTGGCTGAGTAGCAGCAGCTCGTTCTCAAGCTTGTTGACTTCCGAGGTTATTCGGTCGAGATCGCGTTTTGCCTGGTGGAAGTTCTTCTCCAGGCTTTACAACAAAACATGCAGCACACAAAAATAAGTACATAGCAAGAAGGAGGGAGACAGCTGCCGAAGATTAAGCAGAAGTTACTGCTACGGAAAATAGTGCGCGAAAAAACTCACATGGATACCCAGCACATAGTAGATGTATGTACATATATATAGATATGTATATTAGACATATATATTTGATGCACGTAGTATAGTAGATATAGATAGATATCGTAGCATAAAGTAGATCCATAGTAGATGCACAGACACATTGAGGTGTTAAATGTAGTTTGTATAGCAAACAAGGATATGATTATTGTGAGATGTCTACTACCAAGAGTTTAGCACATGGATTCTGAGCTCTATAATTCTAAATCAATATAGACTTGTACATTCATTAACTACCTCACCATTTGATTACATTTATTCTCTCTCTCTCTCTCTCTCTCTCTCTCTCTCTCTCTCTCTCTCTCTCTCTCTCTCTCTCTCTCTCTCTCTCTCTCTCTCTCTCTCTCTTGCTCTCTCTCTCTCTCTCTCTCTCTCTCTCTCTGAGCTGGCTTCTCAACATGATAATTGGTCAAAATCAGCTTACCGAGCTACTTTTTCTCTCTTTGGTTTGATTTCACGAGCCACGGAACAGTAGCCCATCACAGCTTCGACGAACTTCAAGAGGCCATAGCCTGCTTTGCTGATTGCTTTCATTTCATCAAGATTCAGCTTACCTTCGTCAAGGAAACCTGTTTAAGAACAAAAAATGCATAAGAGTAGCTGAGATATGGCTAGAGATGATCAAGAACCATGTGCAGCGTACAAACCAACCTGCATGCAGTGGAAAGTGAAATCTAAACGTTGTTTCGACGGCAATGCCTGCTATGCTGTAAGACATAAGTGGATCCATCAGATCTGTAGCCACTAAATCCAGCTCCACTCGAAACAACAAAACTGACCATTTTGCACTGAACAGGCCAGGCATCCTTATGCACTCACAGCCACAGGTGCTGTGCCAGATTTAGCTTTACATACAATATCGACAGCTAGCTAGTGCCACTAATCTTAGTGGACGGCCGAGCCATTCCAGTTTCAGAGAAACGAAATTTAGATGTGGATCAAACGTGCAGGCCATACCTTTGACGGTTGCTGTCTGTTTCTGAGTTATGCCGTCCACGTCCATCTCAGTGAGGCTCTTCAGGAAGTTGCCCTCGGACATCATCGCTTTCGCAGACTTCCACGACACTTCCTTGATACCGCGCATCACTACGATGCATTCGCAAACGGTCTGCACGGACTTGGGCGGCTTGGCGAACGACTTGATCTCCGTGACGTCAGACTTGTCGAGGTCATCAAGAGCGAGCCGGGCGGCCTCAAGCGCAGGCAGAGCCTCTGCAAGTGAGTCCTCGGCTTCTTTCTGGACAAGGAAGAGCAATGCCAAATAAGACACCCATCGGGCAGCATGCATCGGCCACAATAAGGCCGTGCAAACAACCACGCCCACACGTTCACGCAAACCCAACTTTACGAGTGCGCAAACGGGCGAGTGCACACTCTCTTTCTCTGCCGCTCCGTCTCTCTCTCTCTCTCTCTCTCTCTCTCTCTCTCTCTCTCTCTCTCTCTCTCTCTCTCTCTCTCTCTCTCTCTCTCTCTCTCTCTCTCTCTCTCTCTCTCTCTCTCTCTCTCTCTCTGTCTGTCCGCTTGCCTCTCTCTGTCCGCTCGCGAGTACGCCTGCCTGTCAGTCGCCACGCTCCCCACTCCTTCCCTAGCTGGCACATTCGTGAACGGTGAGAGGTCACGCGGTCAGACGGCCGGCAGCCCTACCCTTGCCGCTCACCTTCTCGACGGCGATCACCTGACTCTGCTCTTCGATTTCCTTGCCCTTGGCGACGGCCAGCTCTTTCTTCTCGGTGGCCACCTTGGTGCCCTCGGCAATGGTCTCGAGAAGGGCTTCGCACGCCGCCGTCTTTTCCGTGACGGCCACTTTCTGGACGGCGAGCTTCTCGCTGAGCTCGTCGAGTTGCACGCGCGCTTCCTCGATCTTTGTCAAACCTCCGGCGAGACGGTCGCACTGAAATGGAGCCGTGGTGGCCGCGAGAGAGTGAAAAACTCGCCCGCCTCGCGCAGAGCTCGGCAGCCCGACGGGCGATCGCGAGCGAGAGCACAGCCGGACGAGGGGAGGTGCAGAGCATGCGCGCAGCCACGCGGTCTTTCTGTCGCTCGTGCTTGTCGGGCCCTGCACTCGGCAGCCGCTCTGCGATCGCCAGGCGACGAGCCCTGAGCAGAAAGTGCGACGGGACGCTGCGCGAGACCTTCTACGGTCCGCGAGGCAAAAGCGACTCGTCATCGCTCGTCACCGACCTGCGCCTGAATGGACTGATCTTTCTCTTGCAGCAGCTTCAGGTATGTGTTGATGAAGTCGAGATAATTCTTCGGCGTCACGTAATTGTTGCGCCGCAGCTTCTGCAGGAATGCTTTGCTGTACGTTCCCACCGACTGGTGCACTTTGACGATGTGTGTGATAACGGCATCGCGATTGACATCCGGTATAAGTGGGTTCTGTTGAAGACAAAAAATGTAGGGCAAGGTGTAAACATCACAACTCCCTTCGGCAAGACAGCAGATACGACTCCATAAGTATAGGGCCAACAAAGTCTCTGCACGACAAGCCTAGAATGACTGGCCCCTGCTTCAGCCCCCCTTCATGGTTATACATCCATTTAGGCAAAGGCGTTGCAGGCATGGCCTATTAGACTTCGTCGACCTGGGCACACCCTCTGCTAATTAGAGCTCACTATCAGAAGCACCGAGATCAGCAGTCAAAAACTGGAATGTGCACAGGTCAAGCTTTTCTTATTCATATTTCTCTCGGGTCGGGAGCAATGGCTGCAGATGAAATAGTGCTTCCATAATATACAGGTCCTGTTTGAGTTTGGCAAATTCAACAGTGCATGTGCTTGTTTACCTCAGTCAGAAGAATCACAAATCACAGTCCAACAGAACCGAGTTCTTCGATCGGCATTCAGCTGGTTACCATAAGCATCGTTTCCTCAAATTTTGACAATTAATATCAAGTATGTGCACAATGTAAGGAATAAACGACAGGCTAGATTGTTACGATACTCTTCGTAGTATCTACAACTGAGTTGCTACGATAGTTACCAGTGAACCACTGGGTGGGGGGAGCACTGCCGCTGCTAATAAAGCATCATACAAAACTGCATGCCTCTCTATAACATTTCATGCTGAATGAGTGTGGCAACCCGGCAATGTTGTCAGGCTCACTAGCGTCTTTGGTTGCAGTCCGACCATGACATGTAAACCCTCAGTCACCAAGTGACCACCCGTCGTCATTCGAGGCATGTACGGCCGGTCGAGTTTTTGCAAGACTTGTCTTGATCTCCCCCTTCACCTTCATTTCCTATCTCTATTTCTCATGCTTCATGCTGTTGCCCTCGCTGTCTATATATATATATATATGTGTGTGTGTGTGTGTGTGTGTGTGTGTGTGCGTGCGTGTGTGCGCGTGTGTGTGCGCACGTGCGCGTGTGTCTGTATATGTGTGTCTGTATATGTGTGTGTGTGTGTGTGTGTGTGTGTGTGTGTGTGTGTGTGTGTGTGTGTGTGTGTGTGAGTGTGTATGTGTGTGTGTACCTGTATATATGTGTACATATGTATACATGTAACCATCCAGACGCCCAAGTAACTTCAAAAGCATCTTCAAGTCAAGATCTCTATGGCGACCACAGAACGGCCTTGCATTTGAGTCGTGGATTTGAGTCATGCGAAAAAAAGTAAAAACAAAGTATTGTTCTAACCCAAGCCCAACCTCAAGCCAAGCCTAACCTCAGCCCAATCACTTATTTCGCGAAATTTAATCCACTGTATGTACAGTGGAGGGGATTGGAGTGAGGAGTGGGTTTTAGGACTCTCTATGTGCCAGAGCAATTCTTTAGCATCAAAACATTAGCTATACGAAAAAGAGCATTTGGAAGCACTAAGCACTTCCAAAATGCTCTTTCTCGTATAGCTAATGTTTTAATGGTTAAAAATTGCCATCTTTATAAGAGGCTATCACACGCTATTCCGGCCTCTGCTCGTACTCGTTCCTAACGTTCCTTGTGGAGTGCAGCCTACAGCAGGCATCGAGCGACAGGTCTATAGCACAGGTGGGGGCAAACACACGCGCACACGTGCGCTCACACACACGCCCGCACACACACATATACACAAACATGCACACACGCACATACACGTACGTGTGCACACAAAGTGCTGCATCGCAACGTCTGACAAAGGTGGCCATGGACCATGCACACGCACAGCAGCGGCAGTGGCAGCAGCTGGCACTTGCCGAAGCCGGTCAGCGCTCGCTCAAGCCGGTCAGCGCAGCTTCAGCATAGAGCACTGACAAAAGCAAATCCTGACAGGGCAGACACGAGGAGCGTGAGCTGCGACGAGCAGCCCTGCGGCGGCTCTTACATCGGACGACACGAAGACGCTGGCCACGGCAAAGAGCGCCTGCTCGGGCCAAGGAAAGAACCAGTCGATGCTAGCGTTGTTCACCATGCCCGGGAAGTTTCGGCAGCGCGTGCGCAGCGTGTCGCCAGTGGGCGACATCGCCATGACAATGTGCAGGTTGTTGGCGCACTTCGTCACGAAGTACTGCCAGATGCTCTCCTTGGCCGGCGCCGAGCCCGCCTTCGTGGCCTCGTTTCGAACCTGGAAACGCGCAAAGATCCGACGCCATTTGCAAGAGCAGAGCGGCGGCACTCGCTGCAGCAGCCGCTCCGGCAGCTAGACGTGGCTCGCGCCCACAGGAACAGACATGCACGACGCACATCACGCGCCCCCACAGTGCCACAGTGCTGCAACAGCAGGTCCGCACCTGTCCGATTAAGGCCTCTTTCTCGTCGTCGGGAAACAGTGCAGGCACCATGCCGGATGTCAGCATGTTGTTGATAAGCTCGAGGAATCCTGCAAGCACAGTGGCCAAGTAATCATAGGAAGGAATGCTTCGTGTCCAGTCATGGCTGCAGTGAGCACGAATCGAAGGCGAACGAGAGCGCCAATGCACACGTATGCACGCAGCTTACACTACTCAGCAGCATCATGCGTTGGTGCACGTTCATGACACATGCCCATAGGGGAAGGAGATTGGTAGCTTATGTAAACAGGCTCTCTCTGAAAACGCAGAGAAACGTATCTGCCATTGTTTTATAGCTGTCTGCCTCTCTCTCTCTCTCTCTCTCTCTCTCTCTCTCTCTCTCTCTCTCTCTCTCTCTCTCTCTCATACAGATATTTAGTCACTTGGTCATGCTTTCTATACAGCATCTGTAAAGTGCCTAGAAAGAGATTCGGTTCTCTTCTCTCATACAGATATTTAGTCACTTGGTCATGCTTTTTATACAGCATCTGTAAAGTGCCTAGAAAGAGATTCGGTTCTCTGTGGGTGCTACATTAATGTATTATGATTATAATTATTACACTATTATACTATTATATTATATCATATTATACTATCATTACATACACATGCACACACATTCGCACGCACACGCACACACACACACACTCGTGCATGCGCACAAGTAAATGTGCATGCACACACCTACACACAAACACACATTCATGCGAACTAACATATACCTTCTTGCTTGCTCTTTCTATTCATTGTTTCACTATCTGGGCTTTTTTCATCTGCTCTCTCTCTCTCTCTCTCTCTCCTAAAACTTAATTCTCTCTCTCTCTCTCCTAAAACTTAATTCTTTCTCTCTCTCTCTCTCTCTCTCTCCCTCTCTCTCTCTCTCTCTCTCTCTCTCCCTTCCTCCCTCCCTCCCTCCCTCCCTCCCTCCCTCCCTCCCTCCCTCCCTCCCTCCCTCCCTCCCTCTCTCTCTCTCTCTCTCACTCTGTCTCTCTCTCTCCCTCTGCTTACTCTCTCTCTCCCTCCCTCTCCTCACTCTAGCGCACTGCGGTCTCTCGCACACTGCTGCCTGCTTCTCTCTCCCATACTTAATCCTCTGTATACTCGTTTCCATCTCTCACCTTCCTCGGCGACGTGCTGGTCCGTGAAGAGGAAGACCATTTTCTTATTCTCTATGCCCAGCTTGTTGTACAGTATCTTCAGGTCGTCTCGGAACGACGTCTCGTTGTAGCCTCGGCTGAGCGTGATCTCGAAGATCTCACAGCCGGCAGCAAAGCTGGCGAGCCTCGTTAGTGACTGCTTGCCACTGCCGCCCACGCCGACCAGGAGAGCGTGACCCTGTGGCATGCGGATGACACGATGCACGCGTGTCAGGTGCTCCAGGGCATCATCGAACAGCACCAGGTTCATCTTCGTGTTCGTCTCGTTGTATTCCTCCAGGATCTGCAAGCAAGCGTGTGAGTGCGTGTTCAGTCACGTGGCTTCATGCCGTGCGCAAGCATTGTCGCGCGACGAGGGGGCTTGGCGGACGAGACAGAGCAGGTGGTCGGGCAAGCACGCCTCGGCGCACGGCTCTCGCTGGCTCTCAGCCTCACCTCCTGGAACAGGGCCTTGGCAGCCTCGTAGTCCTGAATGTCCTCGTACAGCCTCGGCTCTCCCTCCTCCAGGGCGTTCCTGTAGTCGCCAAACAGGATGGGCTCCCTCATCGCAAACTCGGCCTCCTTGCGGAAGTTCTCTTCCAGCAAAGTTTTCAGATGGCCCTGCAAGCAGCAGCAGAGCAGCGGTGAGCATGCTGCTAACGGCAGCCAGAGTAAACTCGAACGTCAGGACAGTATCAAACACGGCAGTGGTGAATGCTGCTTAATCAACGCATTGCTCGGGTAGTTTAATCATGAAGCTTTCTATAGCACCCTAAGAGATCAATCTCCTCTGGGTCTTATTCGTAGGCTGGCTAGGAAGAATATCAACTTGTAAGCAATAGTATCACGCTAAATTGAAGTATGCATTAGCAAATTTGGAATTGGATCCATGGACGAAGCATAAGCTGTGAGGACCAGGCAAAGTAAGTTAAGGTCGACTGATTAAACAGCCTCATTTACAAAGCGGCAGAATCAGAGCCTTAGCAGCTATCACCCCCAGTTGCAGTGGGCAGTTTGCAGTTAATTGCCTGCTGCAGGACTGGAACCCACGACCTGAATCATGAAGTGTAAGCATCTTATCCCTAAGCTAAAACCCGGAAGCTGAGGCTCTTCCCTTTTTCGTTAGATGTCAAGTCGGAGAACGTCGTAATAGCACTCAGATGAGAGCTTCGGGTACAAGTTGTCTCCTAAACTATGATTATGGTTGCTCGAATGACCAACAGCAAGCACCATTGCATGCTGTACCGAAGCCCTTCTAAATCACCCTCTTTCAATGTAGAATACAGTGTCAACATGCAAAAGCACGAAGCTCCAAGGATTGATAACAAGATCTCATCGGTGACCGGGATGTCCTTGCATGTTGCCAATTACCTTCACGAGCACCTTGTCCTCTTCACTAATCAGGCGGTCACAGATGACACGGAAGACTTCGTTGAACCACAGCCGTGCCAGCTGCTCTGGCTTTTGAAAACGATCGGGCGTGGAGAGGCATAGACCGTTGTAGATCCTCGAGAGATCTCGAAGGTTAAAAATGTAGTGAAACTTGGATGGCGTCGGGGGCAGGTCGCGGACGATGCTCTGGTAGAGGTGCATCGTCATCTTGGTGATGGTCGAAGCCATGCTCTGCAGCTCGCCAACGAAAGGCTGCAGGTGGCCAGCAAGGATCGAGTTGTAAATGTGGTACAGCGACTCGTCCGATGGGAACGTCATGTTGAAGACGCTGAACAGTGAGACAAAGCGCGGGTCTGTCTCATTCCTGCCGCCACCCGCCTTGCCCATGGCAGCCAAGTAGCCGATGTCTTTTAGGTTCTTCCAGTTCAGGTCTTTGCCCCTGTCGTAGAGACCACCTCTTTCCAGAAGAAGCTTCAGCAGGGCGATCGGCTGCTGGGTGCCATAGGTGTCCACCTGAAGAACGCAAAGAGTAGAGCGTCAAGTATAAGAATGGGACCCCGACGCCGTCTGGAGATTCTACAATTTCTGGAGCACCTTTCAGAAGTCGATGCACGGAAATGAGTCTGCACCTTTCCCGCGCTCGGTCGGCGCTAACGGCAACAATGCCCAAAGCTTATGCGACGAGAAGAGGTCGCCTGCCGTTCACGGGCATGCACCTTAGGACGTTGGAACAGAACGGGACGAAATGTGGGAGCCTTCGTCATTTGCTTCCAGCAAGACCGCTCGGCGGAGCTCAAATCGCTCGTCTAGCGAGAGGAAGTGAGACTCGAAGCACGAGCGGTCAGCACGAGCCCGGAGCGAGCGCGAGCAAGCGAGCTCGAGCGCACCTGCGGCATATTCATGTCGTCGATGAAGATGAGCAGGCGCTTGCCGGGCGGCGGGCCGTACGTGTCCTTGGTGCGCTTCTCGACGTTGGCCTCCAGGTTGCGCTGGACGTCGAGAGACGTCGTGCGCGACGAGAAGTTGACGAGCAGCAGCAGGTAGGCGTCCTTGTCGAGGCCACGCAGGAAGTCCTGCGTGGTGGCCGTCTTGGACGTGCCCGTCTCGCCGACAAGCAGCGCCGGACGCTTGATGCGCACCTGCTGCTCGATCAGCCACGTGGTGCGCACCGTGTCGACAGTGGGCACGAGGATCTCGTTGAACCGGCGCGCCGGGTCGTGGATGTACTTGGGCACCTTGTCCTTCCACGGGATCCACTTGCGCTGGTCGACGTCCCAGAAGTACTCGAACAGCATCGCTCCGCCCGGGATCTCGCCTGCGGCGATGCGCAAGCAGACGACGCTCAGCAGGCCGCTAAAGAATGCACGGCAGACCTAATGCTAAACCGGCTAAAGAATGCACGGCCAATCGCTAAAGAACACACACACACACACACTTCGTCGAGGCCGGCACAACTCGCGCATCGAAGAAGGCGATGCTGCAGCAATTGCAGCATCAGCATATTGTCTCAACAAGCTGCCATGCCGTGAGCAGCACGGACAGTGCAACCAACCAACACAGCGTAGGCAGCTCAGGGCAGAGAGAGTGAGAGAGAGAGAGAGAGAGAGAGAGAGAGAGAGAGAGAGAGATGCGTACCGGGTCCCGCGAGCTTGTCATCCACGTTGGTCAACGAGGCAATGTATCGAATGTAAGTGTCGAACTTCACACGCGACTCTTCAACAAGAGCTGCGCCCAACGACCAGTACAGAGCTTGCAGAAAGTACGCCTCTAGTATGTCGAACTCGTTCTGCTCCTTTACCAGCGTCGAGTTGAGCATGTTTGCCAACTGCATCACCTGCAGGCAGAGAGGATTTGAGAGGCCGGCTATTAGGAAGCACGTCCGGCTTACGTTGGACACAGAGAGAGACAGAAAGAGAGAGAGAGAGAATGAGAGGGAGGGAGGGAGAGAGAGAGAGAATGAGAGGGAGGGAGGGAGAGAGAGAGAGAGGGAGGGAGAGAGCTAGAGAGCAAGACAGACCGACCGACTAACAGGTAGAGAGGAATAGGAAGTGAGAGACGAAGATGGCATGTCGGAATTGGATGGAGGGGCAGCAGGGCATCAAAGCAAAGATGCACGAAATGGCTGCCCACAATCACAGGCTCGCCCTGTCTGCAGCAAGGGGCACTGCTCTCATTGCAATGAGAGCTCTATCTCTCCCTCCTTCCCTCCCTCCCTCTCTCTCCATCTCTCACTCTCTCTCCCTCCCTCTGTCTCTCTTGCTGCAGGCAGGATGTTTGCTTTGCTCACCATGTTGAGGTTCGTGAGAGGCAGGATAGTCTTCAGCTTCTCCTGCTGTTTGCCGTCGACGACACCTTCGAGAATCATGTCGATGCAGCTGGGCACGTACTTTTCGTACAGCTGCGAGAGGAACTGCTGCTCCATCTTGTTGCTGCGGCCGTTCAGCCATTTCTGCCAAAATGGCTTGTAGCCGAGGTTCTTCGGATCCACGTACACCATGCCGCAGCGGGACACGGTCGCCGGCGAGGCGTACTGGAGGTCGTACACCTGGAACGAACGAGCGGCGCGGAGCGGCTGTTCGTTCGTTCCAGGTTTCGGCAGCAAGAGCGGGAGAAGTATGGATAGCCCGCCAAGGCGGCGGCACAAAGTCCCCCGAGCGCGCACCGGCCTGCCTCGAGGCGGCGGCGAGCACGCACGGAAGTGGCCGCATCGGCTGAACGGAGCCGGCCTGCCAGCGAGAGAGCGCAGCGCGCCTCGGGCGCGGCTCGTCTGCCAGGCACTCGCGCGCGCATGAGGCCGCCATACTTCGAACAGCATGGCGCAGTGCTTCTGCAGCCGGATGCGCTCGCCGTTGGCGAGCGTGAGCAGCTTGTTGTCATCCATCACCGAGTTCATGTTCTCGACCCAGAGCGCGTCGACGTCGCCGTCGAACACCAGGTACTTGCGCTCGCTCTTCTCCGTCGGCTTGTTAATGTCGCGGAATATGTTAGACAGCAGGCCGTCGGTCCAGTCGCGCGTGTTCGGGTCGAGCACGCCGTACAGCTCGATGACGCTGCGGTCCTTGGGGTTGATGGTGAACAGCTTGGTCTGCAGGCCGAGCTTGGTCTGCGCCTGCGCCAGCGTGTTGAGCACGACCGACTTGCCGCCGCCCGTCGGCCCAACGATCATGGTCGTGTGCCGAGTCATCATGGTCTCATACAGCTGCACGACCTTGTCGACCTGTGGCAGGGTGTAGACGCGCGCGTCGTACACAAGGTGGCGGCGGGGCCATCGGTGGTTGCGGCGGCAACAGGTCGAACCTCAAGCGGAACGACAGCCGCTGCTGGGGCAGCTGTAGCACGCTATAGCACAGCCACTGGCTCCGCCACCGCCACCACCGGCGGTTTCGGCTGGCTGCCACAGCTCTCCTTCAGGCAAGGAGGCCGTGGCTTCGCCTGCGGCCACCGCAAGCTGCTGCACACCTGCACGGGCAGCATGACGTAGCCGTTGTCCTGCAGAACGCTCTCGACGGCGTCGTTGAAGTCCGGATAGCGAACGCGAGGGCAGTCGAGGCCCGGGAAGAGGTCGGAAATGAGACCGAGGAAGAGTGGCACGTCCTCGAACACGAACTTGGGCAGATTCATGTCGCGCAGCGCTCTCATGAGCACGACGTCCTGTACAAGAGACAAGGAGACGCGGCTCGCGCGCGTGCCAAGGTCGCAGCTGGGCAGCCACGCTATCGACGGCTGCTGTGCTTTTCGCGAGCTGTCTAAAGTCCTGGCCCTTACTATACTTAGCTTACTGTGCTAACTTTACCCTCCAAAACTAGAGAAGTGGTAGCAAGACGATTGTGGGCGTGGCAGCCGCAAGCTAGGCTGGCCAGTGGCTGCAAGTGGATGCGACACGACGGCAATGCTCAGCCATTCTAGAGAAGAAAGAGCCAGTAGAGAAATATCAACGTACCGAAGCAATCGCTCCCTACAATCAGATTCTTCATAATTTCTCTTTTCACTGTGGGTAAACCACTAGATACATTTAGGCGCACAACCGGACAGCGCCATCACAGAGAGCCATTACAAGTACACTCCCATATGGTACACAAGGTCTCCGGATGAATGATAGCATGTCAAATCAATGTCCCTGAGAACAAATTTAAATCATTAATGAATTTTGTTTATAATAGCAATATTTATAAATATATACAAATATAAATATATATATATACACGGATGTATCATTTCTATAGCACCCTAAGAGACCTATTCTCTTTCCCAGCACTTCACATTCTAGAAAGAGTGTTTGTGATTTGGTTGGTGATCTCATGCATAGTTTCAGCTGCACGGGCACTGGAAAACCACATATTAGCACACCAAAGACAATTCACTCGGAAGGACCGAATGCTAGGAGGAGGAGGAGGTCGGTTCTCAACTTGTTTTTACATGTCAACATGATAGGGCATGTCGTGACGTCAGTTGAAAGTGAGCTCCAAGCTTTGGAAGCATTCGAAATTGTGCACGCTGTCACTAGCCTATTGAGACCCTTCCTTTCCAGCATATGCAAAGTTCCTAGAGAAAAGAGACTTAGCTTTCCCTTAAGGTGCTACACAAACGTTTTATTCTTGCTATGCATATTATTTTTATTACTATTATTATTAGTATTATTACTGTTGTTATTGTATTGGTGTTGTTAAAACAACTGAAGAAGCAGCCTCACGAGGATATGAGATTGGTTAAAGAAACAGCTTTGCGACTTGAGTCAGAAGAATAGGTGTAACGATGGGAAGCCTGAGGAAGAAGTATTTCTAATAGGTAGGTAGGTAGGTCCAAGCAAAAGAATGAAGGGAGGGACCAAAAAGCGAGTGCCAAACCTTAAAGTCAATATGCTGCTAGATCGGGAACCGGGTCCTATAGGTGAGAAAAAGTGCACGGGCAACGTGGCAGTCTCAACGTTCACGTCAGACAAGACCGAGTAGCAGAGTGTCGCACCAACTGCAAGCATCCTACTGGAGACAGAGACAGAGAGAGGGGGGGACAGTTCAAAAGGTACACGACCTGCCAAGAGTGAGTTACAGAAGTGTATATGGGGAAAGCCGCGAATGTTTGCAGAGGCTTTGGCTGCGATCCCTGACTGCAACTGCCTCGGGGCAGGGCCCGGCACGAGGAACGGCACGAGCTAAGCCGCACAGCTCTTGACGAGGTCTGCATAGAGTGCCAGTTTGCGCAGAGCCGCGGAGGTCACGTCGATTGGCTGTCTATTCTCTTTCTTTTTACCTCAGGCAGCTCCGCAGAGCCTCTCTTGAGCTCTCCGGCCATGACCAGCACCGACTTCAAGGCGCGCAGGCCGAAGTCGTAGTGATACTGCTTGGACAGCTGCTCCCTGGCCAGCTTGTACAGCACTGTCATTTTCTTGGCGAGGACCTGCAGGCGGGTGCACCGCATTATAGTTATTCTCACACAACAGATGACGGAAGCAAGAAGATGGACGAGCCAGCTGAGGCGACGATGAACAGCTCTCCGGTGTGGGCGAAAGCAGGGCCAGCCAGCCAGCCAGCAGCGGCGGGAGCACGAGCGACAAAGAGGGGAAACAACTTGGCCTCACGCTGCACAAGCTGGGCGAGCCGCTGGACGGCGAAGCCCCCTTTACGAGTCTACATGAGAGTCACGGCACGTCTTAGACCTCGATCACCTGAGATCGCATCACCAGCCAGAGGTCATAAGGTGACCAGCCATCCAAAACGAATTGCAGCTCACCGAGCTGCCAGCATGCGAGCGGCAGAGCTGCCCCTCGGGCAGCGTGGACAGCCTGCCAGTCCAGCACAAACCCACAAAGTAGTCCAAAAAGCAGCCAGCCAGCCGCGCACGGGCAGGGCGAGGGGATAGCAGTTCACCTTGGCCATGAGGAAGCCCTCGGAGAAGAGCATGATCTCGCAGATCTGCTGCAGGTCGGGCACGATGACAACGACGG
The DNA here is from genome assembly GCA_009760855.2 of Cristatella mucedo. Lineage (NCBI taxonomy): Eukaryota > Metazoa > Bryozoa > Phylactolaemata > Cristatellidae > Cristatella > Cristatella mucedo. The sequence goes on from WPIO01000055.1 coordinate 355,997, forward strand.
GCCGGAAGAGCGCCTTGACCGACTCGGGCAGCTCGGTGCGTCCGGCATAGCCCGGGTTCATGGTGATGAATATGCCCATGCGATGGTCCATGGAAATCTCCACTCCCTCGAACTGCAAAGACCCCGGCGATCGCTGACGGCTAGGCACTGTACACGACTGCTAGAATCCCAGCCCCGAAGGCGAGCGCGAGCAGCGGTGTGCTGCGGCATGCTGCATCGCTGCATCGAGCTGGAGCAGCGCCAGATTGCTTGCGGTTCGGTAGTGTGCGCTGCAGCAACAGCGGCTTGCCGGGCGCCGCTCTAGCCGGCATGGCAGCAGCCACCGGCCGGCGGCTGCTGATGTGGGGAACGAGCAAGCGGTGCTCGGTGGCTGCGGAGAGATCGCCGCTGCAAGCGATCGCCGAAACGGAGGGTTCTTGCTGAGGCTTTGACAGCTTGTCGGATTAATTGTCGGGTTCGGCTGCTCGGCTTACCTGGAACTTCTCAAGCTTCATGATTAGAGCGTAGCGGATGGTGCCGAGCTGCGTCGAGATCACCGACAGAACGGACACGTCGATGCGATTGAACTCGTCGAAGCAGCCCCACGCACCGCACTGGCACAGGCCCGAGAAGATCTTGCCAACCGCCTGCAATGGCACACCCCGAGCGCTCTCTCACGTGCACTCGGCTCGTCTGCCTGCCTGCCTGCCTGCCCGAGGGCGTAGCGCTAGTCTGACGCGCGGCATGGCAACGCAGCACAAAGTGGGCCAATCTGCAAAGTGGAGACATCGCCCTGCAGCGGAAGAAGCTGCGGTATCGGCACAGCCATCGGCCACACCACCCGTGCTCGATGCACATCTTATCACCTTGTAGTCCATGCCTTCACCGCAGTTGGTGACAACGCAAAGCAGGCCGAGCGCCTTGGCGAGGTCCTTGGTCGTCTCAGTCTTGCCCGTGCCGGCAGGTCCGGCGGGCGCGCCGCCCAGCTGCATGGACAGGGCCTGAGTGAGGGTGAGGTAGATGCGGTCGGTGAGCGGCGTGATGACGAGCCGTCCATTGAGGCCCATGTACTCGTAGCCGTAGCCGAACTCGCCCGTGCACTGGCGCACCAGCAGCTCGTCGGGCTCCTTCTCCCAGTAGAAGCGCAGCTGACTCTCCCACTCGAACTCGCGCTCGTCGAGAATGCTGCAAACCGAGCGAGCGAGCACCGGCTGGGTAGACAGCGAGCGGGTGCTTGCAGCGCGCTGGCAGCTGCAGAGCGCTGCTCGGTGCGGCGGCGCGACGGCGGCTGCATCATGTCGTGTCGCGTGCGCTATGCTCGTAACGCCCCGGGATACACACAACGAGGCACGGCAAGGATCGTAAAAGCCACAGCCCTACAACCGAAACCCATGACATCAGCGCTCCAAGGGTGCTGTGCTTCGCGAGTGCTGCGATGCACTCTGACTCTTGCTTACTAACGATTGCTAACAGAGATCGCTCTAGAGTGTTCGGGGTTGCAGCTATCCTGACCCTCGATGCTACCTCAAGGACCAGTCAAGGTCTAGGCTACTCTGCCTTCATTCACTATGGAAAATTTCTTGCTTCGCCCACGGTTAAGAGAAATCAAACGGTAGCAGGAACAGGCGAATGTATAATAATAATAATAATAATACTAATAATAATACATTTGATATAACGCCCCCAGAGAACTCAATCTCTTTCTAGGCACCTTATATTTGCTGCAAAGAAGCACGATCGAATGGTCAGTGGTAGCATGCTCAATAAATAAAAAGAATAACATGGTTAGGGGTAACATGCACAGGGTCAGCATGCAAATATGGTTAGTTGCTGCATGCACAGTGTCAGCACGCATATGCAAACAAAGGACGAATCACGGGGACCCGTTATAAGTGCAAGACCACTGAGTGTCTCCTTTCATGATTTGGAGGTCTGCCGAAAAGTACATCTAAAGTGACCGTGCTTCAAAAAAAGTGAAAGCAGAAAGTGGCAATACGTCCAAAAGCACTTTAATGCTGACAGCATTGCTGATAAAAAGAAAAGCCTGAAACAACTGTGGCTGGTTTATGGAATCTAAAATGACAATCTTTGAGCACTGACTACTCAGGAAAAATAACAGAGAGGCACATAGCTGATGCAGTGCTTCACTATGATGCACAACTAAGCTTCGATCAGAGGCCAATTTTAATTACTCAATAACGAGCATGCAAAAGTGAATATCTTGGAAGATATCATCCTTGTGCAGACGTGAACGTCTGCAGACCCATTATAGGAAAATGATTAGCATTGCTAAATCACAAGTGTGCTTACACTCTCAACGTCAAATGCAAATAGTACCGAGCTTGGTTGGCTGCATGCATATGCTCTCATCTGCAAGAAGAAATTAGTGAACAGATAAAAACCTCAATCTGAGTGACTACTAAGCAATCAGGTGACTGCCAATCGCACGGTAAGTGTAATGTCTATTTATAATAACCATTAATAATTTACTATAATATATTAATTAATTATTTATTAGTATAATTATATTATATTATATTATTATATATTATATATTTTTTATTATATTATATTACTTATATACTATTATATTATTTTATAGTTATATATTTTATTCTATTGTATATATTATATAATATAATTATTATATAATTGTATATATATATATATTAAAATAATTATATAAATATTAATAATTTACTAGAATAGTGTATTAGTTTATTTTAATAAGTCTATTTATAATAACTTATTACTATGTAATCAGTTTATTACTAGGTGACTGCCAATCGCACGACAGTAAGTGAATCGCCTTCAAGTACCTGTCCCTGACGAAGCCGTCAATGATGTCCCTAGCGTGGACGTCAATGATCAGGACAGTGTTGAACTTTTTCCGGTCATTCTTTGACAGCGGCGACCGCACCTGGACGACGAGGTCGTCGATTTGTTTGTGCTGTTTCTTGGCATAATCCTTCATCGCCGTCTTGTGGCCCTTCTTCACTTTGCGGAACACATCCTCGACCTCCCACGTCCACCAGACTTGATTGCCAGCCAAGCAGATCATGCCTTGGTACAATAACATCCACTGCACCCTGTGCGAAAAAACAAAACACGAACTCGGGCATACATTGGAGCATCGAGTGTGCCAGGGGCACGTGTCAGCACGTGGAAGCAGAGAGAGAGAGAGAGAGAGCTTTGTGCAGCAGTTCTAATGAGGCGACTGGTCCCTCCTGCAGCTCTGCACTGCACAAGTTACCCCGTGAGCAGCATGCGTGGCTTAATAGGTCCGAGCCCAAGAGTAAAGTGCTTGCACTTCATGACCCTTCGTCGGGGATTCGAGTTCTGCAGCAGGCACTCCTTCACTGCCTTCTGCAAGCTGGGGGGGGGGTTGCCACTAGGACTATTCTGCAGCTGCCATATACATGAGGCTGCTGATTCGGTGGACCTTTACTTTGATTTACATCATCAGTGCGATCACGTGAGGGCTAGGAGGACATTGCATGGCAGGTATACATACCTTGACTTGCCATTGGCACCATAGTAAAAGATGCCCTCCTTAGTGATGAGCCTGTTTGCCTTCCTCATCTCGTTCAGCACCGTAGTCATCCAGTCCTCAACGCGGCCTTCAGCAGCCACACTTTGTCGAAACTCCATCTCCTCACCCTCGCTAGACACCATGGCAGCCGCAACGACATCTTGATTGCTGGGGTTCTTAATGAACCTCAGCGAGGAGATGTTGTCGAACATCTAGAGCGAAGCAAAATCATCGGAAGTGTGCCACAAAAAAACCCTAGCGGTCGAGCGGGAATGGATGAAAAGAACGCAGGCTGGCCTTCCAGCATACGCACGAGTCCTGCAGCAGCTCTGCAAAGCCTAAGGCTGTGGCACCACGCAATGCTGGCCTAGGCAAGGTGCACGCGACGACTCGCTAGAGCGACAGTGAGCAGTCATTGGACAGGCTACCTTTATCATGTGCTCCTGGACGCACTCGGGATCGCTGCTGCCAAGAATGCTTAGTAGCTCGTCGTCTGAGATGAAGAAGAAACGTGGGAACGCGTTCCTCTTGGAGTCGAGGTAGTCGTTCAGCGATTTCTGGCACTTCTCCAGACCCTGGCTGATCTGCTCGAGCTCCTGCAGCCGATTCGTGGCGTGACACGACATTTTGATGTTCGGCTGCTTGAAAGTGTCAGCCATAATCTTCTTGAACAGTTTATCTAGCTGATCAAATTTCTTGGCTTCCTCGGGTAACTGCGATCGTATGTCACCACCAATGAAGATACCTTCCAGATACATCCACTTCCTTTGGACAAGCATCCATATCTATAAAGATCCGATGTGAAGAGGTGCCGTCAAAATTTACTGTTTCGCTCGTGGCCAAATGTGCGAGTCCACTTACATTGGTACTGCAAAAACCAGTGGTACTCACGTCCAAGACTTCGCTGATGTGTGACAGGGACTTCTCCCACATTTGAACACTGTTCTGGAAGGGTCCGATGAAACGAGAGGCTGCCATGCTCTGCAGATTCATCGCATTATCATCGAGCACCTGCATGACTTCATCCACTGTGCCGAGAACATACCCTCTGTCTGACGTTCCTTTGACATACTTGATGACAGAAAACTTCTGCGCTGCCCACGTCTCCTCAATCTCCTTGACACCCTGTTAAAAAATCAGAAGCGTAATACATACATTCATAGAAATATGCTCACAAAATCCACTATAGAACAAAGCTATAACGATATGTGCTTCCAATTATAACTGCCAGACTTACATGACAGAATAGGACAGACAGACTAGTGATGGTCACTTAACAAGTAGCGCGTACATCTTAAAAAGGAGAGCGTATAGCAGCCGATGCAAGCGAGGACTGGCAGTAAACGTCCAGACATGGGCATGCAACACAGATGCTCCATTAGTCGCCGGTAAGTGTAAACAAGCATCCTTCTGCATCAAGCCACACTTCCCTGCTTAAAATATTCACGACAGCTGAGTTACGCAGCAGCGCTGCATGCAGTACACGTGCATGCTCTCGATCTGAGCTCGGGTGGCAGGTGGAGTTGCTGGCAGCAAATGCCGAGCACCGACCGAAAAGGCGCGCATTCGAATGCACAAAGCAGCGAAGCCACCCGACCGAAAAGACAACGGCCCAAAGTCAACGATGCGTGCTGACTTGCGAACCTTTTCTATGCTGAGCTCCTTCGTGGCGCAAGTCACAATCTCGGCAATCACTTCCGAGAACCTGTGCAGCTCCATTGCGAAAATGTTGGCCAGAGTGAAAGTGTCCGGATTCATTTCGAAAGACTGTCCAGTCCTCGTCATCAGGTCCTTCCAGTGACGCTGTCGCAGCGCCTCGTGTTTCAGGTCCATGAAGAGTGGCAGCGAGTCCTTGAACTCCTTCATCATGTCGTCCAGCATGCGAGCCACGGGCATGTTGCGCACCTCTCGCGGCAGCTTCCGCAGGTTTTTCGTAAACGTGTCAATGCCGTCGGACAGTACTTGCACGTTGAGGTTAGACCAGAGCGTCTCTGCCCACAGCTCGCGGGCTTTCTGTGCAATCGAAGCATGCATCTCAGTGAGCCTATGCAGGTGCTAGAAAGCTGGGACTCGACGAGTACGCAGTGTGCGCACGAGTGCAATGCATGCACTGCTGCGATGAGTGTACTCACAAACCTGCGATGCATGCAGGCACAAACCTGCAGGCGACTGGTGGAATGTGCTCACGCATGCCTTCCGTTTCTTCCACTCGCCAGCACGTGCGCACTTTCCACCAGCCTCCCTGACCTCCATCCTATTCCTGTCCGTATTCCCCCCCCCCCCCGTTCTATTCGTTCGTCCACGCGTAGCTCGCCAAGCTCTCACCTTCTGCTCCTCGTAGATGGCGTACACCTGCTCTAGACCGCGCAGGTCCTTCTGCACCTGCTGAAGTTCCGGATACATGGTGATAGGCAGGTCGAACAGCTTCTCGGCATTGGCCAGCTCTCGCTGATCGGCCTCGTAGCGCGCCAGCTCGGCCCTGTACTGCTTCATCATCTCGATGCCTGAAACAAGGCAGCCACAGCCACTGGCTCGCAATGCTCGAGAACTCCACCGCTACGTAACTGCCGCGGCTCGGCCAGCTGGCTGGGCCTATCGCTTCCACACGATAATAATAAAAATAATACAATTTGTTATCGTGCCCTTAGAGAACTCAATCTCTTTCTAGGCACTTTATATTTGCTGCAAAGGAAGCACGATCGAATGATTAGTGGCAGCATGCTCAATGACAACCACGATACGCTCCTTTGTATCCCTCGTGCGAAAGCAATTCCTTCCAGACTTGCATGCTGCTTTGCTGACTTACCTTTCTCAAGATCACGACCCACAGCGCCCGGTCCATCAAACCGGAACTTCTCTTGGAAGGATTTAAGCTCTTTGCCGAAAGCGCCTATCTGGACTGTGGTGATCTGAAAGTGGGGAGCAGCAACTTAGATCAGTCCCAAGTCGGTTTCTCCTCTAACGGCCTCGACTGAATCGCTGAGACATCAGCCCTCGACGACAGGATGGCAGCAGAGCGGAGCATGATGGCAGAGCGGAGCATGATGGCAGAGCGGAGCATGATGGCAGAGCAGAGCATGATGGCAGAGAGGAGCATGATGGCAGAGCGGAGCATAATGGTAGAGCGGAGCATGATGGCAGAGCGGAGCATGAAGAGTGAGCGAGGCAGAGATCCAGCAAGCAGCACAGTCACACGAGATAGCTGTATCACACAATGGGTCACAAAGCCATGGGCTTGGGTCACAAAGCCATGTCTGAGCACAGCTCGAAGCGATCGGATCACCTCGGTGAACTTCTTCTTGATGGTGATTAGGCCGGCATCGACGTCCTTCGAATCGAGTACGAGATCTTGCCACATCGGCCACAGCTTGTGTGCCCATTCTTTGTCCTCCTCGCTCACCTTGGGTGGCACAATAGAAGGTAAGACAAACAAGCCAAGTACAGCATAAGAGCAAAGAACTCACCCTCTTGCACTCTTTCTCTTTCTCTCCATCTCCCTCTCTCTCTCTCTCTCTCTCTCTCTCTCTCTCTCTCTCTCTCTCTCTCTCTCTCTCTCTCTCTCTCTCTCTCTCTCATCTTCTCTCTCTCTCTCTTTCTCTCTCTCACCTCCAGACGATACATCAGCATTGTCCGGTAGTTCTCCTTTATCGTCTGCACTTTTTCTTCCACCTCGAGTGCCTTGCCTTTAACCTCGGAAATTGTGGCCAAGACAAACTTAAGATCCTCCAAGGTCTCCGGAGGCCGCTTGAGGTCTTCACGTTTTGTCTGCAAACAAAGACAGCAGAGCGACTCCCTACTCCCTTGGCAACCATGGCGAATCGTCCAGTGCAGAGCCGCCAGGGGTGTGGGAACACGCTGCCAGGCGACAGTGTGAAGGCTGGGCGGCAGCAGCAGGCTTTTTAATTCTGAACCTTGCATACCTCAATTTCGTGCTTCAAAGCCATCAGGCTCGTCTTTGTGGTGTCCTGAAGGAACTTGCCAAGGATGTGAATCCACTGCTGAGCATGCTCCCAAATGGAATGCGCAAGCGACGTCATGTGGACGCGCATGCAACCCTGGTCCCTCACCGTCGGCATTTTGCCTATTTCCTCTATGACCTTATAGTAGTACTGGAACTGATCGTCAAAGTCAACGATCGATGGCGCCTTCGACAGCCATTTGTCGGCCTTTGCTTGCTGTAAAGTATTTTGCTGCCACTCACGAGGAGCTGTCAGGCTAATCGGAGCGCTACGCTCCACGCTGCAGCCTGCAGCTGCCATGCACGACATTTCATGCCCTATTCAGTGACCGGGCGAAGCGAGGCAGCAAGCGAGGCCTTCAGAGAACTTAACCCGTCCGTCCTATCGGACAGCTGCCGGAAGCTGTAGGTTGTTCCTAGTGCACGAGTATTACCTTGTCGCCGGCCCAAATGTTGCGATACTTTTTCCATCGCTGCAAATACTTCGACACGGTCGTAAGGGTGGCCTTGATGTTGTTCTGCACCGACTGCACGACTTCGATTACTTCCGGATCGGTGGATATGTCGGTGAAGAAACTGAACATATACGCCTCGTCTTCCCCCTCGACCTTCTGCGGAGGCGTTTCCAAGCACGTTCCGTGCATCCAGCGAGTGAACGCTTTCGTTCTGCAAGCAGTGGCAACAGGCTACCCTCTCGAGGTGCAGACAGGCAGCGCCACCTCGGCAATGTGGCCGAGCCACCGAGGCCGGAAGTCGGGCAGCGCGGGTCGCCGGTCACTCTGCCGTCGGTCGCTCAGCAACCTCTCACCCTTCGACGCAGTCGCGAACGCTCTGCAGCACCTGCTTGTACACTTCGTTGGCGGCAGGGTGCAGCAGGACGTCCGGCGCAGCAAGCAGCGCGTCGGTGTAGAACAGCGGCTTGGTGCCGACGAGCAGTCCGTTGAAGCGACGCAGGTTCTTCACGATCATCTGGTTTCAGCCCGAATGAGGAGATGAGTCGGACAGTGCATCTCTCCACCAAAGGTTCCGCAAGCAAGCGATCGCACACGGCATCGCACACGGAAATGGTGGAGCGCGTGCGGTGGATTTGCATCTTGGCAAAGCTGCAGCCCGACCGATCAGCCGTGTGGGGCAGAGATGGCAAAGGCAGATCAACTGGGTGGCTTTGCCGAGCAAAACCACCCAGTGCTGGCAGGCGTTGGCCTGCGCAAGCAGCTAGCTGCCATTCTCGCGATTCCGCGAGCGAATCGGCCACCGTCAGGTTGGTGGAAAGTGCTGGAAGCCGGGCAGCGTACGCGCTCGAAAAAGCTCCACGATCGATCGCCGGCCACAATTGGAGGCTCGGTGCGACTCGGCACGTGACGAGGCATCGGTGCACGTGACGAGACTCGCGCACACATGTGAGCGAAAGGTGGATTGCAGGGAGGCATCGGTTTGTCGCCGACACCGCCGCGACCTTTACCTTGGTCAGAGACTGGTACACGCGACGCTCCCAGTGCGCATAGTACTGCTGCATCTTAGCGTTGCGGCCAGTGTTCGTCTGCGCCACCAGACCCTCCATTTTCACTAGGAGAGGGCCGATGGCGCGATATTTCTGTGACATGGCTTCAAAGGCGGAGTACCTTTCGGATTCAATGTAGTCAAAGAACTCCTGTCGACACGAAGACACATAGTGGGATGCTAAGCAGGACTGTTACAAAAAGCGTCTGCTCGCATGCAGGATATGCCACGCTAACGTCTTATGACACGACATTTACTCCCCCCCACGCCCCTGCTGCCGACTGTGGTTCATCCTTTCCATCTGTCCTGAGCTGCTCCTTCCATGCAACTCATTTATTTATATATATATATATATTTTATATATTTATATATATATATATATATATATAATAACACACTTGATAAAGTGCCCTCAGAGAACTCAATCTCTTTCTAGCGCTTTACATTTACTGCAAAGGAAAATATATATATATATGTATATGTATATATATATATATATATATATATATATATATAATTCATTAATATAGCAGCCTAAAAGAAGTTAATCTCTATTCAGGCGCTTCACATATGCCACCTTCACTATGCCACCGGGCTCGAGCTCACGACCTTGATCATCAATTACGCTCATATTGACCTCGGTCATTAAAACCTTTACCAATAGAGATTTACATGAGATACAGTCAATTGATTACGGCATGCGGACCAAAAGCCGAGCTGTGACTGCTCTATAGAAAGGGCAACACCCACTTAGTACTAAAGGCTTTGTGGAGCTACTGATGGAGATACCGTACATTACGTTAGTAGCTACTAGCAAAGCGAGTGTTTCACGACCTCTTCAGCTGCAACTGTGTCAAGGTGAGCTCCAGCACCGTGATGTAGACAATAAGGTGGAGCACTTCAGCACACAGCAACGTTATCGAGACACTAGGGGAGGCCGAGGAGTGGAGAAAATTGCGGAATGATAATAATACATTTATTAAGCGCCCTCGAACTTAATCTTTTTTCTGTGCACTCTACATATGCTGCAAAGGAAGCATGATCGAATGGTTAGTGGTAGTATGCTCAATGTATTGTTCCGAGTGGCGGCCGCGAGCAGCATCCGACAGCCACGAACCTCCATCTGACTTGGGAATCCCAGAAGCCCATCCGCGCAGCTCTCCCCTCTCTCGAGAGTGAAGGCAGGAGCAGGAGGCTGCAAATCCTGCTGCTAACCCTTGACAAGCCACTTTGGGCCCTCTACGGTTGGCAGGCCATGGCAAGGTGAGCAGCATCTAACACTAATAGTAAGAATACTAATAAGATATTATAAAGCATCCTAAGAGAGCTAGATCTATCTGTAAGCATTGTACAGGTTTCACACATCAGCACATGCACATCTATTTGTGCCGAAAAGCGAAGCATGGGTGTGCGCCACATAATCCCAGCGACGGATGCAGTGACGAGGGTGAACGGCTAGACGGCTTGGACATCCGGTCGTCACCGAGGCTCGGTCGAGATGTGCAGCAGCCTGCATTTACATGACACAAACTACTTGATTGCAGGACCCCGCCCACATTCTCCGCTGCAGCTGCTGCTGCTGCTGCTTCTGCTCGCTGGCCATGCTGCCTCCGTGCCACTCGTTCACCCTTCTGACCTTGGCACTGGCCAGCTGATCGAAGCCCTTGCTCGGTGGCTCCTTGAATAGGTTGGCAACTTCGAACGCCATCAGCCGCTCGCTGATGTCGGCAGCGTTCTTCTGTATCTGGTGTACGAGCGACTCGAACTTGCCGATCGCGCCGTCGCACTTGGCGATGAACTCGCTGATGCCGAGCGTACTCCAGTTGTGGCGCGTCGAGCCCGGCCGTATGACGCGCCGCAGTTCCTTCTGGTGGTCGTGCAGCAGCAGCGTCTGCATTGCAACGAAGCAGAAAGTCAGGCTCCGCTTACCTGCGCTCGAGATATGCCACTGCCTCACACGAGGCAGCGCCGACGTATGTAGGTGAGCATGGGCTGATTGTGGCAGCAGGCGATGCAACACAAAAAGCCTAGTCTACATAAACACGATGCGGGCTACTATTGCAGAGGCAGCCCACAGCAAAAACAAGATCCAACAGCCGCTCACCGGGAGAGCCTCTCCGGGAGCTACCACTCACATTCGTTGCTCTTAAAGCGAAATGCAAAAGGAGCAGCTACTGCTGCACACCAGGTGAGAATCTGATGAGAATGCTTGGTGCTGAATCTGGTGAGAATGCTTGCTACATTTGCTACTGCTCCTGCTGTATGCGCTACTACTGTATTTGCTGCTACTACTGAATGTGCTGCCACTACTGCTGTATGAGCTATTGCTTCTGTTTGTGCTGCTGCGGCATGTGCTGCTATTGTATCTGCTGCTATGGCATGTGCTGTTACTAGTGAACGTTCTGCTTCAACTGAATGTGCTCCCACTGCTGCCTTGGCTGCTGCTGCTGCTGTATGTGCTGCTGTTGTATGTGCTGCAACTGCTGCTGCAGATTATGCTGCTGCTGCTGCATGGGCTGCTGCTGCTGCTGCTGCTGCTGCTGCTGCTGCTGCTGCTGCTGCTGCTGCTGCTGCACCATGCACACCAGACAGCCTCTGATGTCAACCTGACTAACCTCAGCTGCATCCAGCGAGTTGAGCACATGGTGGTACCGTCGAAGCATCTTCGTCAGACCGTCGACGTATTGGATGTACTTCTCTTCCTGCATTGAAATTGAACGTCGCAAGGTGTTAAGGCAAAGGCGGGCTTCGAATCAGCAGCAAGGCCGGCTGCATCAGTACAGCTGCACAGGCAGAAACTGAGGCCAGGCAGGTCAGGCCCGTGCAGGGCCGGGTGTGGTCGTCCCAGGGATCACAGTGCAGGGCCGCAGTGCAGCTGTATCCTGCTTCCACTGGCTGGAGCACACGGCACCCTTTAGCGCTCCGACGGCCAAGGGCCGAGCACTGCTCACCTGCAGAGCCACATTTCTCGCTGACTCGGGTACAGAGAAGCCCAGATTTTCCATGTGCTTTGTCTCGATTATGATCTGAGTTATCTCGGGGTCAAAGTCGACGACGTACCGGATGGCGTGCACAGCTGGGTGGCGAGGAGAGAAACAACGAGACGGCTGAGACAGCTGCTGCCGCCGCAGCCGGCGCAGTGCGGGCAGCAGCGTAGCAGCTCTTTTCAGCTACCACTCCCAGCTGCCCCACGGCCCCAGTGGCCCGAAACCGCACAGCCCAGACTGCGAGGCTAGACCTCTGTGTCACTCAGCGGCAGCATTTGGCAGCACAGGCTGCCAGGCAAACAAGCCAATGAGCTGATTCCGAGCAAACCTATCAAAAGGGTACGGCATATCCTGTAGCAGCTGGCATCTCGCCAGCGCCTCAGGGCCACGCTGGCCGCCAAGTTCAACAGCAACTGACTGACTCCTCAAGCTGCTGCAAACAGTCGGCTGTTTGGCGCTTGTTCTCCAATGGCTTCTCTCTGAGCCAAATGACATACACGAACAAGTGCAAATTTCTGCCCCGAAGGAATTAAATGAATCCAGTGGCAGGAAAACCTTGAGTAATCGATAACTGATTCCTTTCAGCAAACCAATCTCCCAGGCTAAGCCATGCCGACTGACTAGTACAGTGCCACCAGGCAGTGCTACCCCACGGCAGGATAGTTTAAACAGCAGCTCGAATCCAAGCTGTTCAATGCTGCAGGTAACTACGAGCCGGTGACGCCGAAGAGAAATGCAGTTCTCGCAGTAGATGCAAGAAAAGAAATCGGCAGGCGACTGCCTACATCGCAACCTCAGGCTGTCAATAAATAATAATAATAGGTCATTTGTCTAGCACCCTAAGAGAGCTGCATCTCTATCCCGGTGCTTTATGGCTCCTGCAAGAGAATCGATGACCTTGACTGTGGCTATTGACACGGGCAAGGGGTGAAGTTTGCCAAAGAAAAAAGTACCGTTCTCAGGCCAGCATACTACAGCAACCGAGGAGGCAATCATGGCCACTGGCTAGTTAGACGTCTGATTACTAACGTGCTCTCAACTATGAGCAGGTACACGCACAGACCATAACCGAACCAAAAACAGATAAGATAATAATAATAATACACTTGATAAAGCACCCTCAGAGAACCCGATCTCTCTCTAGGCACTTTATATTTGCTGCAAAGGAAACACGATCGAATGATGAGTGGTATCATGCTTGATAATCAATATGATTAACTGGGGCAGAGGGAAAGCTGACTTGAACGTATGCGTCTTCAGCTGAGGCTTACAATATGCAAGGTCATTGCAGGTAGCTACCATAGCGGGCAGGACGTGAATTCCAGACTTTCGGCGACACGAGTTGAAGGCTCGAGCACAAAAATATTTCAATTTAGTGTGAGAGACGGCGACATGACTAGATGCAGAGGAGCGAGTCGTGCAAGAGAATGCTGGAGGAGGTCTGATCGGTGGGCTGGTGCAAGTAAGTGAAGCGACCTAAAAGCCTGGCTGAGAATCCTGAAATCGATTAGGTACTCGATATGTAGCCAGTGAATCTCAGACGGGTGTGGTCGTATGTGGACGAACCCCACTCGCCGGCCCGGCAAAGAGCGCGGAATAGAGCATCACACTGGTGGCCCACTGCTCCTGAGCCTCGCTCACACTCAAACGTTGATGTGACCACAATTGTGTATCAAGAACCACTCCACCCGGAAATGCCGCCGTGGCCTGCCTCACAAGCACCAGCGCAACCTTCAACGCACCCGGCGCACTGAAAGCGCGATTCACAAGACGTAAATGAGCCGAATTGCATAGCGCTGCGCTGCTAGAGGCAACGGCTAGAAGCAAACAGGCTAGGCAAACAGCTCGTATGCATGCGCCTGCACGCTTAGGCACGGACTGCTCGCTTCGTCGAGGTCGGCTGTACGCTCGATTCGTTCAGCGCCTCGGTGCCACGACGAGGAAATGGAGGCTGCAGCAGCAGGACGGTCCACGTGCTCGCTCTCACACAGCGAACGGGCACGGAGCTCCTAAAGCTAGAGCCACCTGAGGTTTGCACGAGTAGCAATCGGTTAAAAATTGGCTCGGCTCTAGCTACTAGGTCAGAGTGCACTGCCACGCCGCGTCGTCTGCATGCAAGCAAGCTTGTTGTTACTGCCATTCTGTGGGACGGCTAAGTCTCATTCGGCAATCGTGAAAGTGGGCATGAAAGTGGTGCCACTCAAAGGCTCGGTGCACGCTCCTCGGGTGCACTTGCTCCGACTACAGCAGATGATGCAGACGGCAAGGGAAGGCTGCTGGCAACGCCAGCGCCCACGATGGCAGATGGCAGGAGCTCGAGCTGCCGCCGGTCACATGCTACGCTCATCCTCCTCCGCCGTTTCGGCCCCCACTTTGGCTGCACACACGAGCAATGGCTGCCGAGAGAGCAGCTAGCCAAGCGACGGTAGAGCAGCTCGGAGCGGCGGCAAAAGTCTGCGGCGGGGCAGCGCCTCCATCTTGATGCCGGAAGCACTTTGCTACCTTCGACTGCGAGTGGTTCGTTCTTGGTCGCCACCATGGTGCCTGCTGCTGCTGCCACTGCTGGCTTTCGGCTGCTGCCGCCACTACCGCCCGCCGACATTAAGGCCACTGTTTTGCTGTTAGTAGAGGCTACAAAGATGTCACGGCGCCGGCGATGGCAACTGTGTGAGTGTGCAACTAACCAAGAGGTGGCTGTGCAGCTATTGCCCTGCGGCGACAGCTTCTGGGCTACTTTATCAGCTCAAGTGAATCAACGACAAAGCAACAGTGGAGAGAGCTAATGCTGGAGCCAAGGTCACGCCGAAGGCATTAGCGTGCCTGCTTGCCTGCCAGCGCTACCAGACTGTACTCGGAATGATGATGGGCAGAAAGCCAGCAAAGCAGAGTGCACTGCTGCACACTTCGTGTGCTTGTGCGGGTTAGACAATAGAAGCCACTGTGTGAAAGCTTTCAGGTGAACGCAAAAAGCAGCTCGTGTGCGTGCGTCACGTGTGTGTGCACGTGTGCTTGCGTCACGTGTGCTTGCGTCACGTGTGCTTGCGTCACGTGTGCTTGCGTCACGTGTGCTTGCGTCACGTGTGCTTGCGTCACGTGTGCTTGCGTCACGTGTGCTTGCGTCACGTGTGCTTGCGTCACGTGTGCTTGCGTCACGTGTGCTTTCGTCACGTGTGCTTGCGTCACGTGTGCTTGCGTCACGTGTGCTTGCGTCACGTGTGCTTGCGTCACGTGTGCTTGCGTCACGTGTGCTTGCGTCACGTGTGCTTGCGTCACGTGTGTGTGTGTGTCTGTGTGTGAGTGTCTGTGACGCGTGTGCGTGTGAGGTATAGACGAGAGCTTCAATCAGCGCATTGCCAGCTGCTGGCAATGGCAATGACGACTCAAACCAAAAAATTAGAAGAGGGCATGCAATCGCACAGATAGGAAGTGGAACGGGAGATTCTCGATGGTGAGGACAATAAGTTACCAAAAGCGTCGTCAGCTCCATGCTTGTCTGCAGTGATGGAGCCCTGACCTACAACGACACAGCAGCGAGGCTCGTGGGATTGGCACCCTCAACGATCGGCAGCCAGGCCATTCAGCGAGCACAGGCAAGGTTTACGTGCGGCGGGAGCCCTGGCTCATTTTGCCAGATGCAAACCTCCCGTGGTTTTCTTACATGCCTCCTCTGACACCTTCTCACAGAGGGCGCCAGCGCCCGGTCAGTAACAGCATTCACCGTGCTTGCAGAGGGGCCTGTCTGGAGGCCCGAAACAGACGAAAGCGAACTCACGACAATAAGCAACTTGTTAGGTCGCTGCTTGTGCTTGTATCGCCCCTCGTGAATGCAGCACTAGTGGCTGCCTCCTTGAGATGGCATATATATATATATATATATGTGTGTGTGTGTGTGTGTGTGTGTGTGTGTGTGTGTGTGTGTGTGTGTGTGTGTGTGTGTGTGTGTGTGTGTGTGTGTGTGTGTGTGTGTGTGTACATATATCCTATAGTGGCTGCCTCCTTGAGACTGCAGACGAGCTGCATAGGGTAGCGGCTGCGGCGAAGCTAGCCACGCCCACTGCGCAATTGCAGACAGGCTGGCAATGAAAAAGTGGCACTCGTGAAAGCGAGAAAAAAGAAAACGGAGGCAGATTATCCAAGCAGGAAACCCCTCGGCGGGTGGACCGAGGTGGAGCAGTCGTGCTAAACAATAAGAGCAAAGTGCGTCGAAGCATCGGTCCAAAACTCTGGAGCGAGGCTAGCACGACTTCACAGCCCGGCCACTGCAAGGCGCACTACTGATATCTATGCGTGCACTGCCCCTTCATATAGGTGTCGCTGGATGCGGCAGCCGCTTCCGTGCTCATGGGCTCTCTTGCCTGAGTTCCGCCGGTCGTCGATGCTCACGAGGGCGCCGCTGCCGGCTGCGGCCGCCGTGCCGGTCCGGTCCTCAGGCTTGGCCAGCGGCAGCGCCGGCAGGGCGTACTTGCTGGCGCTAGGCTTGGCGATGAGGTTTCGCTTGAGCAAGCCGGGCAGCACGTGCTCCACGCTCTGCCGCCATGCCGCGTATCTGGCGTCCTCGTAGTCCTTCATCTGCCGTGCCACGCTCAGGTACTTGGCTCGCGCCTAAACGGGAAATGAATGAGAGGCACCTGCCGGAGCAGCACGAATGGCCACTTATCAGCGGGCGTCCTGGGGCGACCCAACCAGTGTCCCGTCGCCAAGCGACAGCTCGTCCGCTCGAGCAGTCGCAAGCTCACCGCACCCCGACAGCACTGCAGCAGTCGAAGTCGGAACATGCCGCCCGAGCATGCTGCCTGCCAAATTCGGTGCGGAGCAGGGGGGCTGCCAGCTGGCGCAGTCAGAGCGTAAGAAAGGGCAAAGGGCAGCAAGAATAGCTGTAGCTAGGTGAGCACTGTAGCGGCCCAGCCGCCAGGGTTGCTCGGCAGCTGGGCTTTCACCAGGAAGGCACGTGTGTCACGTGCTGTCATGCACATTGCTCTTTGGCCACCAAAGATGCATCGTAGCAGCAGCAGCAGCAGCAGCAAAATCGGCAGTGGTGGAAAACTGCCACGCTCACAAAAGGTGGTGGTGCTCGCGATGCCTCAAGACCGGCGTCATCAAAAGTCGGTCAGCGTGCGGCAGAATGCGCTCGGTGCCTCGCCTTAACCAGCGAAAGACGTCCAGAGCGTGCAGTCCGCGTGCATGCTCACCGCCTTTCCGTGGTCGCTGACCATCATGTCGTCCATGATCTGAAACTTTAGCATGGTGTTCTTCATGCGCAAGAAGAGAGATCGCTCCCAGAAGATGGAGCCCGACACGGGCGGCTGGTTCTTATGCAGCGGCGGTGCACCCTTGTACTCTTGGTACAGTGTGTCCATTATGTCGACCTGCAATTGAAACGCAACCGCTGCTGATGAAGCGCGGCGGTCATGCGTGCTCGCTAGCCGAGCGCTACGCACGGACACCGGAGCGTGCACGACCTCAAAGGTGACTGAGTGACACCAGAGGAGACAGAGAAGGAAAAGCGTCGGCGGCCAACGGAGACCGAACATCAGACAGCGTCCAACGCAGACCATCTGCCGACCATCAGACAGCGAGCTAAGCGAAGCAAATGGAAAGTAGTAAGTACCGCAGCAACCGCAACAGCGACCAGCAGCAGAGCTGCAAGGGCTGAAAGCCTGCTCTAAAGTTGGCCGGCGACTGCCGTCCTTGCGGTGGCAGCGGCGGCGGCTTCTCGAGGCGGCAGCCACCGAGGCTGCGGCTATCGCCACAGCTGCTGCTATTGCCGAAATGCGAGGTGCCGAAGAACCGCTGCGGACCTCCTTTTCGTAGCGCTCGAGAATGTTGTCGAACTTCATGAGCATCTGCTTGTTAATGGCCTGCCTCGAGCGAATGTGCTTGAACTTCTGCAGCAGGTCGAACGCGCCCTGCGCCGAGCGCAGCTTCTTGAACGACTCGTCGATGAAGTTGATCGCCTCCTTCTCGATGGCGGCCACCTCGCGGCTGAAGCTGTCCATGACCGACCTCCAGAGCGGCTGCGAGCGCAGTGAGAAGGCGTTGAACGGCAGGTCGGCCAGAGGCTTGACGAGCGCGTCCACTCGCTTGACGACGTCCTCGATGCGCTTCGGGTCGCCCGTGACCGCCTTGAGCTCCGGGCCGAATATGTTGTAGAACTCTTCCAGCACCTGCGCAGCGGCACCGACAACGGCGGTGAGCGCGCGAGCGTCGCCAGGGCACCGACGGCGAAGCATGACTTAGATCGCAGCTGCTGCTAGCTAGCTAGCTAGCCAGCCAGCAAATGCAGGCGCCATCCGCAGGCAGCATAATGCGTAACCCGCCGCCGGCGGCTGCGTAATGCTCGTGCGAGTCACGTGCTCGCGCGAGTCACGTGCAAGCGCTAGTCACATGCAAGCACTAGTCACGTGCAAGCGCTAGTCACGTGCAAGCGCCGCTGCTCACCTGAGCAATGTCGTGCAGGTTCTGGCAAATGAGGGCCATGTATTCGGTCCTCTCGAACAGGCGTTTCTTGTCAAACTCCCAGCGTGCGTCCCGGCCGGATGATTCGATTTTGGCGCGCACCTCGAAGTACGCCTCGCGCCAGACGTCCAGCATTTTCTTTGCTTCCCCAGTCTTCAGCTTGACTTCTTCCGGAGTGTACCTGAGAACGGCAGACAAGCGCTTGTGCTAGGACGAAGGACGCCAGATGAAATGTCGCAGCTTCGGAGGCCAGGGGCAGCCTGGTGCTTAGAGTAGCCTCTCTCAGACGACCCAGAAAGAAGTGCACTATAAGGAGCTTCCCTGGCAGCAAGTTTGTCCCTTAGTAGTAGTAGTAATAATAATAACAACAATAATAATAAATGTGTATAGCACCCTCGGAGAACTTAATCTCTTTCTAGGCACTTTACATTTGCTGCAAAGGAAGCACGATCAAATGGCTAGAGGCTTCGGCAACATTTGCTGGGCGAAGGCAACGTCAAGACTTGGGCCATTCCTTTCAAAAGCTAGGCCTCCCTGACAACTTTTGCCCTCGTGCAAAAAGCCAGCCATGCAATACTTAATGGCCGGTGCTCGCCCGACTGCTCGAGCGAAGCTCTCGCTGAAGTGGCTCGCTACTAGAACCCAGAAGCGCAGACGATGCCAGACGACGCTGCCTCGAACTCGACTTGCAGCCATTTGGTGAGCGATCGTTTGCGGTTCTGCCGCCGCTGCCGCCATCACTGCCGCCCCCTCCCCTCCCCATTGCTGCCGCTGCTGTTGCTGCCACTGATAGCACCACTCCGCACGCTTGGCCACGCCTTACAGGAACAGGCTAGGCACCTGCACGACGCGGGCCACGCGATCGGCCAGCACCCAGGCGATGCGCCCCATCAGCGGCACCATGCGATCGTCGCGGTTGTAGTGGCGCGATATGATCCACACCATACGCAGAGCGTTCATCATGGACGGCAGCGTGTCGATGACGGAGGCAAACGACGACGAGTAGGTGACGTTCTTGAAGTGGCGCTCGAGCGTCGACAAGAAGCGCACGTTGTCCTTGGCTTCCGTGTGCAACTTGCTCAGGTCGGTGCGTCGGTACTCGATCGCGCTGTCTATGCTCGCGTATGTGCGCAGTATGACGTCGACGGCGGGCAGCTTCATCTGCTCGACGAGGGCGCTCAGAGCGCCATTGCGGTCGCGCCAGAAGTCGATCTCGCCCAGCGGGCCCTCTCCCTCGGGCTTCTTGAGCAGCAGCGCCTCCATGGCATCGCTGATCTGCTTGTTCCAGCCGGTGCACACGTGCTCGATCTGCTCGACGACGTCCTTGCTGCGCAGATTCTCCTGCGGGTCGTCGCCGAGCACGGCGAGCAGCTTCGCGGGCACCTCCAGCTTCACCTCGCCCTCGATCTGCTGGATCGTGCGGCTGATGCTCGCCGCAAACTTCTCCATGCCGATCAGGAACTCGTCGCGCGAGTGCACATCGAGCATGGCCAGCTGCTGCTGCAGCGGCGGCTTGCCCTTCTCGGCCAAAGCAGCCGACGGCTCGGCCGGCGATCGGTGGCCGCCGCCGCTGCCAGCGCCGCTGCCGCCGGCCATGGCCATTTTCTGCTCGTTAAACGACAGGAGTGGCTGGAACACCTGCAACGGAACGACGACGATGCAGCTGCTGCTGCTGCCGCTGCTGCTGCCGCTGCTGCTGCTGCTGCCACTGCTGCTGCTGCCGCTGCTGCTGCTGTAACAAAGAGAGAGATCGCCAGCTCGGAATTGCCAGCCGTCGAGCGAGTGACCGTCGGGTGCGGCGGGCAGGTCCACAAGCAGAATGGTGAGGCCAGGAAAGAGCGGCTGACAGGCTGGCGGAACAGCAAATGGAACTGCCGCATGATCACTCCCCGGCAAGAAGCTTATCGACTTTCGAGTCCCGTCCCTCCCTTCGGTTACTCCAGAGCCTACGTATCCGATTTTATTCCAAATCAGGCCAGGCATTGTACCATCTGCTCATTCAGACTCAATTCGTCTGGCTATGCCTCTAACCTATATGTTGGAGAACAGGCCTTTAGGTTGTACGCTCCAAAAGTCTGTCACTCACTTCCAGCTGGTGGCGTGACTTCACTGACGACAAAATTTTTAAAGAAGCTAAAAACCCACAGCTATTCCTCACAGCATTGCTCTGTCCGTGTGAATGGTCCTGTGCGTAATATCGACATGCTTCCTTTCCAACTAATGTAAAGTGCCTGGAAAGAGATTTGGTTGTATCGGGATGCAGTGTGATGCAAAGGGCTTGTTACTATTATTGCTATTATTGTTACAATTACTAGCATTATTATATTAACCTGAGACACTATCGAATTAAAAGCAAAAGTGAAATCTGCACCTAAATGTTATGAAGAAAACATCAAAAGGGTGAGATTTGAGCATCGGAACCTTGCCGATTGCGACGCCAGATTCCCAGTACGATCGTTGAGTGACTGATGTGTGGAAGAATTGCACTGCTCATCGGGCAGTGTGAGTGCGCTGTCGTTTCGGCGCTGCTTGTGACATGCAGGCCTGCTTGCGACATGCGAGCCTGCATGTCCACTAGCCAGGGTTGCGCTACGCTGCAGAAAATCGGGTGCAGTATGCGATGCCGAAACCGCAACGAGCACTGGTCCTCACATGCAGACAGTTCACGCAAACGACGACTGTCGGCGAATGACCTCTGGGTGCCAGCTCACCTGCATGATGACATTCTGGAGCATGATCAGCGAATGCCCGTTGAGAATCCCCACCTCGAACAGGCCGGGCAGTATGTGATTGGCTTCGTCCAGAGAGTACGGCAGATGCACCATGCCGTCCGTATTCCTCAGGAAGTAGACGCAGTCGAGGTCGCGCGCCTCCTCCGGCAGGTAGTTGAAGCACATGTAGATGTAGGTCCTCATCACCTTCTGCACCACGATTTTCTGCATCGTCGCAAATGGCAGGCGAATGGCAGCTGAGAACGCCCCTCCTGCCTAGCACCACGGCTAGCGAGGAGGCGCGAGGCCTCCATTCGGCTGCATGAGGTGCTGGCGCCGCACATTCAGCAGCTTGCTCTGGCTCTGGCGCGGCAACGGCCATCGTCGGCAGCGGTAGCTGGGAGGGAAGGGACGACTAGGAGCGCCACCTGCTGGCGGATTCAGCCGCACTCGTGGTCGGCATCGTCACGCAAGTGGCAGCGGCACTCACGGTCAGCGCCTTGTGAGGCTCCTCTTCGCCGGCTTCATTCTCACCGTCCCCACCTGCGGTCCCATTGGTCAGAGCTGGCGTGTGGGTCTTGGATGGGTTTTCGCCGGCCACATCTCCTGCTGCGCCTGGCTTCTTTGCTTCCGCTGTCGTCGAGAGAAAGGAACCAGTGCCAGTGCTCGGGGCACAATAACGATGGCAGCCGGCGGGCTCGGCAGAGCAGAGCAGAGCATAGTAGCCAATGGGGCAAAGGGGCGCGCTCCGCGTGCTGCTGCTCGGCGGTCGGCTGCAACTGCTGCAGCTGTGCACACCTGCTTTGTCACCGCTGGGGCTGACCGCGCTTGAGCCAATGGCGGGTGTCTCTGGCGCCGACAGTTTCTCAATGTCATCCGTTCCATTTTCTTCAATTGGCTTAATGTCGGGTATCTCGGGTTCTAGGCGATACAAATTGAAGCACAGCTATGAGCGACATTGCATGTCGGTTTTAAATACACGCCCTTCTGTTTTTATGGGCATAGTGTGAGGAGGAGGAGGAGGTGGAGCAGAGATAGCGAATGGGTAAAGAGAAGGAAAGAGAAGAGAGGAGGAGGAGGAGAGAGAGGAGAGAAAGAGAACTGACGTTATGAGGAGAGATCAACAAGGAGACAGAGGCAGGAGAGAGGACTGGATGAGGAGAGAGAGAGAGAGAGAGGGGGGAGAGAGAGGGAGAGAGAGAGAGACAGAACGAAAACGGATTTGATAATAATAGTAATAATAATAATGCATTTGTTATAGCATCCTCAGAGAACTCAATCTCTTTCTGGGCACTTTATATTTGCTGCAGAAGAAGCACGATGGTTAGTGGTAGCATGCCCAATCTCAACAAGCATTACATGGTTAGACATGACATGCACCGGATCAGTATGTAAATATGGTTAGTGTCACCATGCACAGTGTCAGCACGCATAAGCACACAAAGGACGAATCACACGGGCCCACTAATTGCTGTGATAAATAGATGCGTTTTAGCTTTTTTTTTAATGTCGTCAAGTGAGAGGATGTCGTGCCATCAGTCGGGAATGAGTTCCAGACTTTGGGAGCATAGGAACTAAAGGCACCCTCTCCAAATGATTTGAGGTCAGTACGAAGTGGTAAATGTAGGTCAATGAGTTGATTCAGAAAAGCGAGTGGTACGATGCCTAGCTGGCCTGGCAGAAAGAAAGGGTTGCTGATTTAACAGCCTTGTTTGTATAGCAGAAAAAGAGCCTTAGCAGCTATAGTCACCATTTGCAGCAGACAATAAGGGATTTCCCACATCAGGACTCGAAACCATGCCCTGGGTCATAAAGTGAGAGCCCCTCGCCCCGTAAAGTGCATGCATAAGTACGGCATTCCTACAGCATGCCCAGGCCAGTGGGCAAAGATATTGCTTGCATCGTGATTCTGCTGTCATCTGAGTATCGTAAGAGTCTGCTGGATACCTAAGGCGTACGTACCTTAAGGCGTACGTGGAACAGGCATGCAGGACTCGTGATTGCGTCTAGACACACTACCAACTGCCCAGTCGAATAGATGGTAGCCAGCTCGGTTTGAGGCTGCTTGACGCAGGCTGCTTGTTTGCTTGCGTTGCAGCGTTGCAGACAGCAGAAGAGCGGTGGTCCCTAAAATCTAGCCGTAGTTAGTCTCTTACCGCATTCGACCTCCACTTCCTCCAGCTCCTCTTTGATTATTTTATAAAAGAGCAGCGCAGAAGCATCGTCGGTCGGGGTATCGTTCAAAAACTTTGCTATGCTACGCTCGCCTTCACCGTCGTGCCTTTCTAAGAGGTCTTCGAATACTTGTGTGTCCTGTATCCCGAGTGCCAAATAAGCTCGGTCCCGGATCCACTCAATTCGAGGGTCGTCCATCCCTTGAACTCCAATTGACCCTGATCTTTGGGCAGATCAAGACCTAAATTTGTGCTCCAGCCTTTGATTCAACCGTTCGCTAATTGTAGTTGTCCTTATACAGTGACTAGCATTGCAGGGCACTGCCTGCAGTCCGTAGCCCAGACGCGTACGAGGCAGCCATGCTGTTGCTAGGTTATGTCTCAAGGTTTCCTGCGGAGGGGCGCCAACTATGTGATATGAAGATATATAAATTTAATGCATATTTTATACGTTATTTGTTCTTTACTATATTTTTTCTACTATAAATCTTCAGTACGTAGGGCGACACCGCGCACCTGCAATAACCTTGACTTTAGATGCCGTGCCGCCGACGCCTACAACATTATGCGTGGATGTGAAGCCCATGCTCTAGCCCATGTGTAAGGAAACTGCCGAAATTCACGTTCCTGTTCCCGCTAGACTGCCAAAATTCCGTCGCAGTTTCGAGGCAGTGGTTACTTGATATTTAGTCTGCAGAGGCCGACTTCGATGGAGCCTTGTCTGCTTTTTCTGCTGGATATCTCGGCGGCATAGTATGCCTTCGATCGCCGAATCCCTCGCTAGCATCTGCAAACACTCCTGGACATTACTGGCATACAGCACTGCAGCAGTGGTTTAGGTACAGGTTTCAGAGTAAAGGAAAAGTGCAGATGCTAACTGTCACCGGTTACTCGGAGAGCAGTCGAAGCAAGGGCTGCCCCAAGGTTCTACTTTAGTTCCCTTCTTTTCAGTCGCGTTTATTTCCCCCTTTCCGCAGTCACTGCCAAGCTCAAGCCTGGCTTTCACTTCTGTTCAGATGACTATTTCTCATCTGCGATTGATCATTTCTTACCTATTCAATACTCGTGATTCTTGACTTCCTTGGAGTTTTACAATAACATCAATCTAAAATGTATGAACTTACCTAGTGCCGCCACGACCCTTGAAAGCCTCGAAATTGGCAAAGACAGTACCTCTCCTGCTATCTTTACACAGAATCCGCCACCCTACTCCACGATGGCCTATAAGATGGCCAATCGGTAGCTGACGACAGCGGCTCCACTTCGAACTAACTGATATTCGGCCAAAATCAGGGCAAGTGCAAGTCACTCTTAAGGTACTGTCGCGAACGTACGTACCAGCTGCGGGGCCAAAGTCGGTCAGTCACTAAATTCGATGCACGTAAACGCGATAGACCGCTCAGCCCACCGACCCACCCCCCACCCCAGTCATTACACGAGCGGCTGTGAAACTAGCGCCTCGAACCGCCGCTTGTGCGAGTCGTTCAAGTAGTCCCTATGCAAGTACGATAACGGAACACATCACTTAAAATTAAATCCGTGAGCTTATGCCCGTAAAAACCGCGGGAAGTTTCAGTGTTCCATTACAATACGTGCCCGACTGTCTGCTGACTTGCCGGCAGCCCAGCCTGGATGGTGAGCCCGGCGGCCTAGCGTCGGGCAAGGACTTTACACCACGACCCAGGTCGTGAAACGCTCGAATTGTACCTTCAGTCCCTTTCTGTTTTGACGTTTTTTTATAAGTGATGCGTTGGCTTAGCTTTAACAAGCACCGAACTCCTGGTGTTGTTGTTCTGCCTCTTCCATTTTTTCGAGTTTCTCTAATGCGACGTTTCTGTTGAGTGTGGAACTGAGTGGCTTTCTTTTTCTACATGTTTTTCACATTTTTATCTGCAATAGGTTCTATACATATCCATATATGCTTAGATTCAGCTCAGCTTGTCTCACTTTGCTCCAAATTTAGTGAGGTAAAACTCGCCGTTCCATATTGGCTGGCGGAAACCACAGGCTGTCGGTGGTAATTAGCCAGCACCTCTGGCAAAAGTGATTAAGGCCCGTGTAATAGGATATCACTCCTATGCTGACGATACTCAGCCGTATTTTTCCTTCAAACCGTCGGAAGCTGCTGCAGTAAAATAGAAATTGAATGCTTGCCGATCCTGGATGTCAGAAAACTTCTTGAAACTAAATGACGATAAAACCGAACTACTGCTCATAGGACAACCTAAGCGTGTGGCTGGATTAAAAGGCTTTGCTCTTCTAATAGGTGTGCTGTTGTGCGACCATCAACGCGTGCTCGAAATTTAGGTGTCGTTTTCGACAGCCGATTCAATTTTAAAAGCTTTATTCAATAGACTGATTCTATAGCTTGCCATCACGTCACATCCCTATCTAAGATTAGGAGCTGTCTTCCAGTGCCTTGCAAAAAATAACTAGCTCCTTAGTTCTGTCTCGGCTTGATTATTGTAATTCCCTTTTGGCTGGGCTACCAAAGAAAGCAACTAGGCCACTGCAGCTGACTATGAATGGGGCTGCAAGGCTAGTTTTCAAGTCCACAGAGGTTTGAGCACGTGTCTCCATTGCTAAAAGAGCTAGGCTGGCTGCCGGTTGATCAACGGATACAGAACAAAGTTCTTACGCTGACCCACAAGGCCCGCCACCACTTGGCTCCTTCGTAACTAGCTGAACTACTGCACCAGTGTCAGCCTCTTCGTGCCCTGAGGTCCTGTGTGGACAATAAATTAGCTGTCCCATTTCTCCGCTTAAAGACCGTTGCCGACAGAAGCTTTAGCTCTGCATGTCCTGGGCTGTGGAACTCGCTTCCGCAATTCTTACGTAACGACAACTACTCTCCTACTGCCGACTATGACACATCCTTTTCAGCGGTCCTGAGCTGACACTTCCATGTTACTCACTACCTCAACTGTTCTCCTGACTCTGCTATGCTTCCCACTTTCTCTTTGTTGCGTGAGATGAAGTCTGTTGGCTACCGAATGCGTACCGAAAGCCGCTTAGGCTGTGAGTGCGCTATGTAAACTCTCCTTCGTAACATCCACGTGGTCTTTATGACTTTGTGGAGTTACAGACATACAGTACATTACACCAGTGAAAATTTACGGAAAACTCCCAACTGATTAGAAAGGCAGGCCCGAGCGTCCGCTGACCAGTGGGCCAGCCCCACTGACTGCCAAGTTTTGAATTTGTTAAATGGAGAAAAATCTGTATACGTAGATGGATAAAGGAAAATGTACTTCAAAATTATATTCAATAATTCTTATAAAAAAATTAAATTTTTGAAATGTAGTCGTCAGCTCCGGGTAGTGAATCAGCATTATGTTGCATCAACCGAACGTACAACGTGCTGACCATCTTTAAATTTCTATTATCTATTTATAGTAAGCTCCGTGAAGAATCAAAAGCAGATTCTATTGATGCGAGTCGATGACTTACCCCAGGCAGATGTAGCAAGTTACGCTTAGCTTCAACAATGAGTGTGCATGTTTCGGCCACTTATTTGAACTACTTCTCCACGTTTTGGCATGACAATTGACATTGCCGTGCCGTTGTTTTTGTACTACATCACACAATATGACTACTGTGAGCATGACGTTAGTGATTGTGCCGGAATCACTGACATATTAAATGACATGACCCTGTGGACTCGCTTCGCTGAGTCATAGTAAGAGTAATAATAATAATGATAATAATAATTCACTTGATAAAGCGCCCTCAGAGAACTTAATCTCTCTCTTTGCGCTTTCCATTTGCTGTAAAGTGAAATGCAATTGAATGGTAAGTAAAATCATGCTTTAAAAACAAACGAAATGAATAATATGGTTAGGGGTGACATGCACAGGGTCAGCATGCAAATGTAGTTAGTGGCAGCATGCACAGTGTCAGCACGCATAAGCACATCAAGGACGAATCACAGAGACCCACTAAATGCTGTCCTAAATAGATGTTTTTAGGTTCCATTTAAATGTGGTCAGGTCAGGGGATGTCCTGGCGCAGGTCGGGAGGGAGTTCCATGCTTTGGGAGCATATGAACTAAATGCACGGTCTCCAAAGGATTTGAGGTTTGTACGAGGTATTTCTAGACTGTTGGATTCCGAAGAGCGGGTGGTACGATGCTTGGCCTGATGGGGTAGTATATCTGACAGATAGGCTGGAGCCACAGAATGAAGGGACCTAAAAGTGAGGAACAGAACCTTGAAGTCAATCCGTTGCTTGACTGGTAGCCAGTGCAGGTCGGCCAGAAGTGGAGTAACGTGGCAACTGCTACGCTCACGACAGACAAGCCTAGCTGCAGAGTTTTGCACCACCTGCAATCGCCTGATCGCACATGCTGGTAGGACAGTGAGCAGTGAGTTGCAGAAGTCGAGACGGGATGTCACGAATGCATGGACCAACTTAGATGTGGTATCTTCATCTAAACAAGCCCGAATTTTAGCAATGTTATGAAGCTGAAAATAGGCAGATTTGACTGTGGAGCTGATATGGTCGTCTAACGAGAGGCCGCTTTGGAACATGACACCTAGATTTCGAGCTGATTTAACTGGAGATATGCTGGCAGAGCCAATTTTGAGAGTCAGCCTTTCCAATCTCTGGATCACACTGGGTTTGCCCATAACTAGTAAGTTAGTTTTATCATCGTTAAGTTTTAGAATCATTTGCTGCCATCCATGTGCGGATGTCATCAATGCATGCAGCTAGTGAGTTTAGAGAATTTGAGGTGCGCGAAGGCTGGGACGGATCAAAGCAAAGGTACAACTGAGTGTCATCGGCATAGAAGTGAAAGCCTAGATTGTGCTTAGCAATCACATCAGCAAGAGGCAGAGTATAAACCGTGAAAAGAACCGGACCTAGCACTGAGCCCTGAGGTACTCCATATTTCAGAGGTACCTCAGATGATCTTTGTCCATTCACGTCAATACTCTGGAGTCTCCCACTGAGATAGGACCTGAACCACTGCAGAGCAGTGCCAGTGATGCCCAGGCGAGATGAGAGGCGCTCTAGAAGAACTTTGTGATCGATGGTATCAAGAGCTGCCGAAAGATCAAGCAAAACAAGCAGACACTCTACCCATGTCTGCATTCCTAAGTAGGTCGTTGTATACCCGAAGCAATGCTGACTCTGTGGAGTGATTAGCTCTAAAGCCAGACCGGAACTTACTAGCAAGGTGTGAGGTTTCGATATTCGAGTTCAGCTGGTCTGCCACGATCCGTTCCAGTGTCTTTTGATAGGAATGGTAGAAGGGAAACTGGGCGGCAGTTGTTCAAGTTCTTTTGGTCAAGTGTTGCTTTCTTGAGAAGTGGCCTGACTACAGCTTTTTTGAAAGGTGCTGGAACATTACCTGAGGCTAATGACATATTAATTATGTTAGTTATGCATGGCAGTAGCAGATCAATGCAACGTAGGAGCAGGACAGTGGGAATAGGGTCCAGAGGACTTGTCTTCTTTGATTGAGATACGAACTTTAGGACTAGATCACTAGTGACCTGCTTGAATGCAGACATTGAGGTGCAGCCAGGAACCGAGGAACAGCATTCTAGTGGGGAGGTTGCCATCGCAGGGATGGATTCCCTGATCTTGTATATCTTCTGCACAAAGAAACGAGAAGCGATCGGCTAGATCATCATTAGGATCATCAGGTATGGAGCTAATCTGGGAACGGTTGAGATGGTTTATTGTCGACATCAGACATTTTTGGATTATGCATCTGTGATTCAACAATGTTTTTATAAAAACTAGACAGCCTTTGCTAGGATTGATTGGTACGACCTACAGTAGTCTTCACATGCCTGTCGATGGACAGTTAGTCCGGATGTTTTGTATGCTTTTTAAGCCAGTCATAGTACGGTCACGGAAGACAACACTGAGTCATCTTGCCACGTTACGTAAGTTCTCTATCCTGCCTCGTGACGATCAGACTTTCTTGCTTTAATTAGTAGATTGGGGTTGGTGTATTTCTGGGAGTGCAACCACCATTCAGGAAGAGGCTCACACAAAACTTACCAACGATCACTTCCAATGCCTTTTTGGTCTTGCCAAACGATAAGGATACATTCGGCTGCTTAAAATCATTATTATGCAACCGTTTATAATTGTTGCCTTGCATTGGTGATATCCTATATAGAATTTTGAAACTGTATTCACAGATCGTTCGAGTTGTGCAATGTGCACTATAGTTATTAGTATACTTTTTCCTGTTGTGTCTTTCGGTGGGATCTTCATCAGTGGTCCACGTGGTGAGAAGAAACCAGCTTACTAGTCACGGGCCAATACTACCAGAAATTAGGAAGCCTAACTCACAAAATGGGTTTGGTCAGAAAATCTACATGCTGCATGTCCTGCTCCAGTGTGATCTTTCACTACATGGCCAGTCTACCTTCTTTCCACTATGCATCAATCCAAAAAGCCGAACCTTGTTTAGGCAAGGATACCACAGCCAGGCTGATCAGTTCGTTTGTGATATTACGACTCGACTTCTATAACTCATAAGCTCAGGTCTTCCGGCCTGCACAATGAACTGATTACAGTTGGTTGGTTCGAGCTTCAGCAGCCTCAGGATTGTCTGTCGTGAACAGCACTATTGCAGTGTTCCGAAACTCCACACGACATGCACTGGGTCTCCATCAAGCAGCATATTCCTATCCAGGTTCAACTACTCACTTTTTATGTCCCTTTCTTGCTTCCTCCGGAATATAGGAAAACTTTCTACTCAGGCCACCGTAATAGTACCACCTGCACTTCTAAATCCAGCCGTTTAGCCGTCTTCAGTTAGTATATTCTCGAACTCGGTGTTCTGTCCCTCCGTCTGCAGGCAGTCCTTTAAATGTTAATGCATGCTAGCACTAAGCATGTTACCACTAATTAATTATATTGCTTCCTTCCTAGCATATCTAAAGTGCCGATAAAGAGATGCACTTCTCTTACGGCTCTACACAAATGCTATTTTTATTACCATATGCCATGGCAGCAGCCGAATGCTGCATTATACTATACAAATACGAAGATTTGTAAGGCCCTTCTGTACATCAGTCTGGCCTCTTCCCAGAGTCCACCCAGCCCCTCTTATGTAGAGCTAAGTATTTCGGACCTTGGCTTTTCTGCAAAGCTTCATCAGCAACGAGAGAAAACTGCTGTGTCCAAACCAGATATTCTTCGTAGATATCTTTCTTTCCAGAGAATCGGCAGCCGTGTCGATCGACCCTAGCGATAAGTATGTTTTTCGAGATCAATTGCTCACGTTGGAAGCCGTGACTGAAAACAATCACGTGATCGCTTCATCAGACGCTATGCGAAGATTCGCCTGCACCATTTCAGAAACCAATACGAAGGCAAACAAGTTGAGGGGAGCAGAGTACACCCATTCTTGTTCCAAACATCAGTGCTGTTTGCAAAGCTTGCAATATGGATGGATGTCCTTATACCACCCACTCTCCTGACTCTTAATCGTTTAGCTGTGCCTCGAACGTACCTGAAATCATTTGCAGACCGTGCATTTACTTTGTGTGCTCTCAAAGCCTGGAACTCAACTCAAAACGTCGAGAAATTCCCTGACTTGACGTTTAAGAAGAAGTAAAACGCACCTGTTTCTCACAGCATTTGATGGGTCTTTGTGACTTGTCCTTTGTGTGCTTAAGCATGAGGACACTGTATATTACCATTAAATATATTGGCATGTTTACACTGTATGTTATCAGAAACCA
Organism: Cristatella mucedo; assembly: GCA_009760855.2. Taxonomy (NCBI): domain Eukaryota; kingdom Metazoa; phylum Bryozoa; class Phylactolaemata; family Cristatellidae; genus Cristatella; species Cristatella mucedo. The sequence continues at coordinate 387,006 of WPIO01000055.1, forward strand.
TAAGACCTTGCTTCTTTTACAGCAAATGTAAACCTAGAGACCATGCATAAGCCTAGAAAGAGATCAAGATCTCCGAGGGTGCTCTACGAATGTATTATTACCATAATAAAAAACTCATGACTAATATTGATTATCCTAGTTTTAGTTGACAGAAGATTCGCAAGTGTCATACTACATCGCCCATGCCAGAATGAATGGTGACACCTCACCACACCTGCCACCAGTTCACTATGCTAGTCCTTCTTAGGTGACACTTATCTTTCTAAGCATCACTGGCTCTGCTACACAATAGTTTAGATCATATCTCAGAATTCAGATCATACATGTTAACGGCCAACGGTTTGATCCTTTCCTGTTCCTATATTCTCTCAACTTCCTTGTATTTTCTCAAACCGAAATGACGATAACTCAGATTTACTACTAATTTGCTAACCTAACTTTCAAGTAAAGTGCCTAGAAAGAAATGTAGTTCCCTTAGGGCACCATACATGTCTTATTATTATTATTATCATCATTATTATTACAATCATTAGTGTTAATCAAAAAAGAAACAGCTAACCCTAAACATGGCCCCAGCCATCTCTGGTTGGCCCTGAATAGAATGTGGACGTCCTGATACAAAATGACCTTTTGCTTTATGAAGACACCACAATCAAGCCTACCGCCCTACTTCCATGTAGCATTGCAACCATTCGGGCTTGTTAAGATAATACCATAGCCAAGCTGGTTCGAGCATTTGGGACATCCCGTCTAGACTCCTGTAGCCTGTTACTTACAGGTGTTACTTACAGGTCTTCCGACCCTTGCAATATCCCTCTTACAGCAGGCTTGCCTGTGGTAACTGCCACGTCGCACCATTTTAATACCGACGTGCACTGGCTCATCAAGCAGTGAATCAACTTCAAGGTAGTGTCACTCACTTTTAGGTCTCTTCTTTCTCGTGCTCCAGTGAATCAACTTCAAGGTAGTGTCACTCACTTTTAGGTCTCTTCTTTCTCGTACTCCGGCCCTGACCTGTCAGCAAGTGTTTCTAATCAGGCTTTTGTTATACTTGCGTCGATTAGCTGAACCTTTAACCGATGCCACATCCTCGGCAGTTGCAGCTTTACTTGGCATGTTCCCAAAGCCTGGAACTCACTAGCAACAGACCTCACGGCAACCCCCCCCCAGACTTGACAGCATTCGCTCCGTTGGAATGAATTGTCCTTTGTGTGCTTGTGCATGCAGCAACTGTGCTTGTCCTCAATAACCACGTGGCCTGCTTCCTTTCCAGCATGCGTGAATGTATCTAGAAAGAGGTTTAGTCTCTCAGGGCTCTGTACAAAATGTTTTATTTTTTTTATTATGCTTTGTATCAGCAAGTCTCAGTCAAAGGAGCTTCGTGGCTTGAAAAACTTACCCAACGCCTATCGGGGGTCTATTAGTCTAGTGGAAAATAATGGTCTACCAAAGTGTGCCAAATAGAGCCAGACTTTGAGCCCACAACCGTGAGGATTTCAGCGCCAGATTAACATAATATCCGAGATCGACGTCCATCATAGTTTGCCTCAGATGCAGTTGTAGGAACAGCCTACAAACAAACTATCACTGTCAATAATAGTTTTGCCGACGATGTGAATAGCATTAATCCAGAAAGCACATTTCGCAAAAACAAAAACTACACACCGTCCCTGGAAAAGCCCAACTATTCCAGTTCTCGGAGTGCGCACAGCATCACGGCAGAATGGGTTGATTCGGCCAGCTCCATACTAATAATGTAATGTAATGTATCTCTGTCTGTAACTCCACAAAGTCATAAAGACCACGTGGGTGTTACGCAGGAGAGTTTTGCATAGCGAACTCACAGCCTAAGCGGCTTTCGGTACGCATTCGGTAGCCAACAGACTTCATCTCACGCAACAAAGAGAAAGCGGGAAGAATAGCCGAGTCAGGAGAACAGTTGAGGTAGTGAGTAACATGGAAGTAGCAGCTCAGGACCGCTGAAAAGGATGTGCCATAGTCGGCAGTAGGATAGTAGTTGTCGTTTCGTAAGAATTGCGGAAGCGAGTTCCACAGCCCAGGACATGCAGAGCTAAAGCTTCTATCGGCAACGGTCTTTAAGCGGAGAAATGGGACAGCTAATTTATTGTCCACACAGGACCTCAGGGCACGAAGAGGCTGACACTGGTGCTGTAGTTCAGCTAGTTACGAAGGAGCCAAGTGGTGGCGGGCCTTGTGGGTCAGCATAAGAACTTTGTTCTGTATCCGTCGATCAACCGGCAGCCAGCCTAGCTCTTTTGGCAATGAAGATACGTGCTCAAACCTCTGTGGACTTGAAAACTAGCCTTGCAGCCCCATTCATAGTCAGCTGCAGTGGCCTAGTTGCTTTCTTTGGTAGCCCAGCCAAAAGGGAATTACAATAATCAAGCCGAGACAGAACTAAAGAGCAAGTTAAATTTTCTACAAGCCACTGTGAGAGACAGCTCCTAATCTTGGATAGGGATCGGACGTGATGGCAAGCTATAGAATCAGTCTATTGAATAAAGCTTTTAAAATTGAATCGGCTGTCGAAAACGACGCCTAAATTTCGAGCACGTGTTGATGGTCGCACAACAGCACACCTATTAGAAGAGCAAAGCCTTTTAATCCAGCCACACGCTTAAGGTGTCCTATGAGCAGCAGTTCGGTTTTATCGTCATTTAATTTCAGGAAGTTTTCCGACAACCAGAATTGAATATCGGCAAGGCAAGCATTCAGTTTCTCAGTGGCCGCAGCAGATTCCGACGGTTTGAATGACAAATACAACTGAGTATCGTCAGCATATAAGTGATATCCTATTCCATGTGCCTTAATCACTTTTCCCAGAGGTTCTGTATAAATGGAGAACAGCAAGGGACCGAGTACAGAGCCTTGAGGGACTCCACAGGTGACCCTTCTCATGTCTGAGACCTGACCCCCACACGACACGGATTGAACACGATCAGACAAGTAGGATTTAAACCACGCCAGTGCTTCGTCTGCCAGACCGATCGTTGTTCTCACTAGTGTCTAACGGCATAGGAGTACAACAAAAAACAGTGAGCAGAAGCCAAATGACTTACGAACGTGCTCGTATTTATGGAAAAACAGTTGGTCAAGAATGAGAACCGCCAGCCCTGTATGCGGCTAAGCTAGACAGCTCCAGACCACTGGCCACCTCGGCTTACCGTCGGTTCTGCCAAACTTATATTGAGCATCCCACAAATTCAGCAGCGAGTCAGACGAAATGGCTAGTAGTCAAAGTCACGCTAGCCATTCTGCTGGTACCTGCCGTTGACGGGTTTCCCCTTGCACAGCAGCAGCAGCAGCAGCAAGCGACCGACCAGGCAAAGGAGTGAAAAATAAAAGCTGGCACCGCTGTCAGCGGCGTTGGAAATTGCTCGCTCGTTGATTCAGAAGTGAATTTGCTGCCAGTAGCAGCAGCAGCGGCGGCAATAGCTGATGGCAAACGCCTTACAGCAATGTGCTGCTGAGCTGGTGCAGACAGAGCCAGAGAAATCAACCACCCGCCGCTCACTCACTGCTCACTCGGGCCTGCCCTTATCGATAGGTCGAAGCCGGTCACGTGAAGCCACAAGATTTGCTTTTGTATGTACGGCCCGATTATTCTTGCTGATATAATGTGAGCCAAAAGAGGCAGGCATGTGCATCAATCAACACACCTATGACCAAGATCAAGGTGAATGCATTTGACGACAGCAGTCGTGGGCTCGAGCCCTGCGACACATGCAAAGCGCCGCTGCCGAGTAGATATAAAGTTAGTTATCTTAGGTCGCTGTGCAAATGAATGATATTTAGTTACATGCATCTGCCTGTTCCTAGTGCACATGCATATTTACTCAAGAACCCCCAAAAATGGCTACACCGAAGAACGACAAGTTGCCGGCTGCTTTCGTGGGACTCAAGCTGCGCTAGAAAATCCCCACGCGCGGCACACAGAGGCCACACTCGCAGAGGCATCGGCTGGATGCCGGCCCACCGAGTGGGAAAAAAACGAAGGATGCCGTTACCATAGCAGCCAAACGGTTTCCGGCGCCGGTGCCCGGGGTGGCAGAGGATGTAGCCCATTTTTCCAACCTCTCTGCGCACGCCACGAGCAATACAGCCCAGGAAATCGACCAGTCCAACATAGGTCAAGGGTAGCCTCACTCAATTGCAGTCCTTTCTAATACAGCTTACCCGGCCCAACTAATTGAATCTGTAGCAATGCTATTGGCAAGATCGTTCGTGATCGACCGACTCCTCCATGTTCCAGCCATATAAAACTATGGAGCTATCCAAGGCAGTTTACCGCGGAACAGAACGCCGAAAAAAGATCATTCTTTCTTGACCCGGAAACGATCCTGAAACCCCTGCGCTATCGGTCCAGGAGCTATTGAGACTACGCATCAGTAAGCATTCACCAAACGGCTTCAAATTTCCACTCAACAATAGTTATAGGTCGATTGTACAGACCCCTGAGAAAGCAGAAATCTTTAAATGGGCAGCTTTACAGCTCACTGCAAGAAAAGCAATATTCGAGGGTCAAGGATACAAAAAGCATTCTGCTCATATACTTAAGACGCTTGAGCCCAGACCTCTGGGAACCGTGATTAAGGCCCATGGAATAGGATATCACTTTTATGCTGACGATATTCAGCCGTATTTGTCATTCAAACCGTCGGAATCTGCTGCAGCAATTGATAAACTGGATGCTTGCCTTGCTGACATTCGATCCTGGTCGAAAAATTTCTTGAAACTAAATGACAATAAAATCAAACTGCTGCACAAAGGACACACTAAGCATGTAGCTGGATTAAAAGGCTTTGCTCTTCTAATTGATGGTGTTGTGCGACCATCACCGTGTGCTCGAAATTTGCGTGTCGTTTTCAACAGCTACACAAATTTTAAAAGCTTCGCTTAGAAGACTGCTGCTACGGCTTGCCATCACGTCCGATCCTTATCTAAGGTAAGGAAGGAGCTGTCTTCTGGTGGCTTGTACAAAAATTCAACTAGCTCCTTAGTTCTGTCTCGGCTTGATTATTATAATTCCCTTTGGCTGGGCTACCAAAAAAAAGTGACCAGGCCACTGCAAATGGCTAAGAATATGGCTGCAAGGCTCGTTTTCAAGTCCCAGAGGTTTGACCACGTGTCTCCTGCACACTAGGTACGGCGGTTGCTTTCATGACCTCGGTCCCGAGGTCGTGGGTTCGATTCCTGCGGTTGGCGATCCTTTATCGCCACTGGAAGCAGTGGTGATAGCCGTAAAGGCTCTTCTGTCGCTATACAACAAGAGGCTGCCTAATCAGCCAGGATTTATTATTTATTATTTGCTAAAAGAGCTAGGATGGCTGCCGGTTGAGCAACGAATACAGAGCGAAGTTCTTAGGCTGACCCACAAGGACCGCCACCGCTTGGCTCCTTGTACCTAGCTGAACTGCTGCACCAGTTTCAGCCTCCTCGCGCCCTCAGGTCCTGTGTGGACAATACATTAGCTGTTTATTTCTCTGCTTAAAGACCGTTGCCGACAGAAGGTTTAGCTCTGCGGGTCCGGGACTGTGAAACTCGCTTCCACGATTCTTATGCAACAACTACTCTCCTGCTGCCGACTATGGCACATCCTTTTCAGCGGTCCTGACGTGCTACTTCCATGTTACTCACTATCTCAACTGCTCTCCTGACTCTGCTATGCCCTTCACTGTCTCTTTGTTGCATGAGATGAAGTCTGTTGGCTGCCGAAAGCCGCTTAGGCTGTGAGTGAACTATACAAAACTCTCCTGCACGACACGTAGTCTTTGTGGAGTTACAGATGCATTACAATACGTGTAGCCGTGAAATGAATGAGTATGTGGAGTGGAGTGGCAAATTCGGAGCCAAGCTGAGAGAGAGAGAGAGAGAGAGAGAGAGAGAGAGAGAGAGAGAGAGAGAGAGAGAGAGAGAGAGAGAGAGAGAGGGAGGAAAAGAGAGTGAGAGCCTGGGTTCACTGCAAGTCCGGGCAAGTAAGGGGGACCCCTGCCCACCGAGCCACGAGCAGCGGCTGACACTTACTTGGTAACTCGTGAATGGATGAACATGTATGTATGGCCACCATTAAGTGGTTGCCGGCAGCAGAATCCTCAAGCAGCTTTCAGTGCTCTGTACTCGAATGCTTGAAACTAACGATATGCAGCTTGATTTTACTCCTTCCACATTGCCCTAGTCACACAGCATGCAGGTCAGGCATAGGTTACGCCTACAGGCGAGCATGCGCTGCCAACGAGTCTTTGCCACTTGACTGAACGATTATGCTAAGAGATAAGACCAAACTTTTTCCGAGTGAACTCAACAAAATGCTTCGGCAGCAGCCATATAATAATAATAATTCACTTGATAAAGCGCCCTCAGAGAACTTAATCTCTCTCTAGGCGCTTTACATTTGCTGTAAAGTGAAATGCAATTGAATGGTGAGTAAAATCATGCTTGAAAAACAAACGAAAATGAATAATATGGTTAGGGGTGACATGCACAGGGTCAGCATGCAAATGTGGTTAGTGGCAGCATGCACAGTGTCAGCACGCATAAGCACATCAAGGACAAATCACAGGGACCCACTAAATGCTGTCCTAAATAGGTGTGTATTATAGCCATGGCTAATATCAATAATCAATAGCCATGGCTGCTCGCCTGCTACCATCTGGCACCCGATAGGCCAAGTGGCTTCCCTTTCGTGTTGCGAAATTGTAAATAGACACAGACACACACAAACAAGCACTCGAGCGCACACACACACACACACACACACACACACACACACACACACACACGCACCGAAGCAACAATGTTCTCTCCTTGAAGGAGTTCGAGCAGGATTACCCTGCTCGAGACTAAAGGAGGAAGACCAAACGGATGCACACATATATTTAATGGGACCGGACGTCATTTCGACTTCCTTGGCTGCAACAGACACTTCGAAGCTTGAAAATCGAAGCTAGGCTCAAAGTCAGGCACAAAGATAACAAGAGGGAGGAGTGCACATGCAGTTCGGTAGAAAAGAAGCCTGCCATTGCACTGAATACATTAAATAAGCAAATAAATACTGCATTTGTACAGTGCCCTAAGATAACCTATTATCCAAGGGTGAGCCGTGATGGCACACTAGGTAAGGTGGTTGCCTTTACGACCTCGGTCCCAAGGTCGTGGGTTCGATTCCTGCGGTGGGCGATTCTTTATCGCCACTGCAAGTGGTGGTGATAGCCGCAAAGGCTCTTCTGTCGCTTTACAAAAAGAGGCTGTTTAATCAGCTAGGGTTTTATATATGCCGAAGGGCTCGAGCCCACGACCCTGGTCAATAAAGGCGAGCAGCTTACACCTTATGCCAAACCAGAGTGTCGCCAACAGCACATGTTGACCAGTCGGATAGTTGACCTGTTGGTGAAACTGAGTGAAGCTGCAACCATATGGAGGGCTCGCAAAGTTGTGAGTGAGAAAAAGCCAATTAGAAGCAGACACTCGCCAGATGCATCGCTTGCCGGTGCAATAAGAGCATGTGCGCCGCGCACATGCTCTTATTGCACCGGTCCTTATGGTCCCTGCTCAAACCAGGCGACCGACGATGAGGCAGCTTTAATGCAGCATGCAGCTCACAGGCACGGGCCACGTGATCGTGCAAGACACGCAGCCTGAATCCTTCCTGAGGCATGGCGGGCCAGGTTAGAAATGACGCAAACATGCAACACTGTCCTGGAGAGAATGGCTGTATCGCATACATCGCACTAACAAGCCAAGCCGGCCTGTAGCCCTACATTACACGGTCCAGTAAGTAGTGTCCAGCACAAAATGCAGAAAGCAGACTCGAGTTGCAATGCTGAACGACGGATGCGTGCACGTGCAAGACAGGCGAGGGGGGTAAACGCACAAAGCAATTCACGGCAGCACAAGTAAACACAAAGCAACGACAAGCAGACAGACGTAGTGAGCGACCAGTCAATCACAAAACCAATCCACGATGACAAGTTAAGCTAGTTGCCAGGCAACCTGCCACAGCCAAGCCATGCTAGTTACCCCTGGCCATCACTCAGCAAAGCCATCGGACAAGCCTAAGGAAGTGGAGTTTTTAGTGTGAACTCAAAGCCCGGTGAGGCAAACGGTGGCCAGCCGAGCTCACCTCTAAGCAGCAGGGCTGAGGCAGCAGCAGCAAGGCGGGGCGGCCAGAAAGGAAGTGCCCCAGTCGGCAGAAGGGTAAAAGATGCAGGAAAGTGAAATGGTACAGACACCTCTTTAGATAATAATAATAATAATAAATTTGCATTGCGCCCTCAGAGAACCGAATCTTTCTAGGCACTTTACAGATCCTGTATAGAAAGCATTACCAAATGTTTGGTGGTTAACAGGCAGCAGGCATAGTATAAGCAGGTACATGCGCACGAAGAACGAATCACAAAGACCAGCCAAAAGCTGTGATAAACAGCTGCGTATTTAGCTTCTTCTTAAATGTCATGTCAGGGGACATTGTGACATAATAGATTGATGCCCTCTCTCTACTGTCACCTGAACCTGATGACAGCCAAACTTCTTTCCAGTCGGCCGAGTTTCTCTCTGGAGACACTAACGAGTTTGATATCAAGCATGCTTGAATCCCTAGCGGTCATAGGAGGTTGCAAAGTTCGTCGAATTTCTTTTACTTGCCTTTGCTTAACTGGCTCGCATTGCCAGGTTTCTTCAATTTTGACGAGAGCTAAATGCAGTAAATCTACGGTTTATACTGCACAAAAATCTATCCGAAGTTGTGGCTAGCGAGTGATACGGAGTTGCTGGTGCTGTACAAATACAGCCCCTCCGCGGCTCTGGAATATTTCGCTCTACGTCAACGACTTGGAATTCATAGTAAGGTAATTCGTTCTTGATGGCTGACGTGCCCTCCTACCATCGCCATACCGGCGTGCATCATGCGTTGTGTCTGTGGCAACGGACTTAGTTCACGAGCAAAAGAGGCCAAGGCGCGCTCATATCAAATGCTAGCGACAGTGTCTCTGTACACTGCGTGACGAGATGCCACAGAGCAGCGCGCAGCGCGAATCAACGTAGCCAGGCTGGCGTCCGACCCGCGCCCTGTCGCGGTCAAAAGCTAGCGCGACCTACGACAACGCCAAGCATGGGAAGGACGAGGTCAGCGCGCGGCGGTACGAAAATCGTCACCCGCTAGCATTTCCGTTTCAATTACGTACCGCGACGTGCATCGCCGCTCGCTATTGACACAGCGCGCGACGAACGGCATGGACTGGCGTCTATGCCGCGGTGAGCCTCGTTCGCAGGTAAGCCGCCTTGACCGCTGCGGCGCGGCTGACGTGCGCTGGCGGTCCGACCTCACTTTTACCGCACCACCCTTCCAGAAAATCGTAAGGCACTTCGAAAGCTAAAATAATGTTTTATAAAAAAAAACACAAATCTGAGCTTTAATTTGACAACTATTGTAGCCGCGCGTGATAGGAGCCCGTGGTGGGCTGGCTCGTTCACAAACGTGTCGGAGCAACAACGTGGTAGCCGAGATTACTATCGCCCGGCGACCTCTTGCGCGCGATGTGACGCGCACCTCGTTCGTCTGCCACCGCTCGATAGCGTCGTAAAGTGAAGCGAGGTACGCCCACTACTCGTTGGCCCGATCGCCTTTGCCGACCGCGTTCCAGTCTCTTCCGAGCTCCTATTGAGTACGTCGGTCCGGCGCGCTGTCGCGGGCGCCACGCTGCTGCCCATGCCGCGATGCCGCGCCAGAAGCGGCGTGCTCGCAGCTGTGTGTCGCTGCTCCGACGCGCGCGTTCTCTTTTCTTGTTATTCGACAAGTTTTTTTTGCGAAGGTTCCGCTGTTGACTTCGTACCGCGTGTCCCTCGTTCTCCTCCCGTCTGTCCCTCGTTCTCCTCCCGCCCCTCAAACAAATGTCCTCCGCGTTGGTCGTAAACCGGGCAGCCGAAGCTTCTCCCGCTCTTCCGCCGGCGATAGCAGCGTTCGGCGGATCCCGCTGGTGCCGCGGCACCTTTTGAGGCGGCGAGCGACGCCGAGCTGGGATCGACACGTCGCGCGCGAAGCGACAGAACGCAAGAGATGATGATGATGATGGCGGTGGTGGCCGGCCACTGCACTGCGGGCTCTGTGTGGGGCCGCCGACGACACCATCCGCCCCGGCCGAGTCGCCGCCCTTCCTATTATAGCCGCGCGATTTCCGACGAAACGCACCTTCGGAACGATCGTGCAAACCGGAAAACTGGGAGTGGGGGTTGGTGGTGGTGGGAGGTCGGACTGGCTGGCTGTCAATCAGCAGCAGCAGCCGCAGCAGCAATCATCGTCGCTGTTCACTTGGCCAGGCTGCTGCTCACACTCAAGTCTCTGCTGGATTCGGGCCACCACGGCCGGTTATTGGAGCGTTGCTCTGTTGTCATTCGGTTGCCTATGCTTGCATCAGCTCACCCCGTATTGCATCATCACCAACGTCCCTTCGCCTTCGTCATTCATTGATCGCTAGCAGTTGGGTCTCAGCTGCACGACGACTGGCTGCTGGCATAGCCCCGAGCGCGTTGGACCTCAGATGCAGTTTGGCTGTTTTCCACCGACGCGAGATGTGAGCTCTTCGCATCTGCCTTCCTGGTTCTGACTGCTAAGCTGGCGTCGGCGTCGTCCGCTGCCAATTGCTCTACTGCTGCTTACTGTCTTCGAGTGAGCCGCGTGGCCAGCGAACGCTCGTTATTGCATGCTGTCTCAAATGGCAACAAGTGGCCGTGACCTTAGGTGAATGTGCATCGCGAAAAGCTGCTGCTGTCGTAGAGGGCGCTGCTGCCTGGAATAGCAGTTGGAGTATGCCATGAGTGTGTGCTTTAGCATATGTTGCTGTGCATGTAAGCTATTGTGTGAGCATTAACAAGACCGGGCTCAAAGCAAGGCGAATGCATTCCCGAAAACCAGTAAATGTAGGCTTTGCAAGGTCGGTTAGCTTGCCTCCCAGGGTCGCCCACTAATTAATGCAGTGCCCTCGACCGATCTTTTGAGCTTAGCCAGCGAATTGGAACTGAACTCTCTGCTTACGAAGTAGCCACGATAAACAGGTTTACGAGCAGCTCCATATTTAATTATATAACTAAGTTTATATCTGACCTAAACAGTACGTGAATGCCACAGATACTACATACATATAAGCAGGAGAGGTTTTTTATAGCGCACTCAAACTCCAATCGACTTTCTGTACACTTACGATGGCCCACAAACTTCATGGCTCAAGGAGGCTGATACTTGTGCTGTAATTAATAATAATAATAATGCACGATAAAGCGCCCTCAGAGAACTTAATCTCTTTCTAGGCGCTTTACATTTGCTGCAAAGGGAAATGCAATTGAATGGTGAGTAAAATCATGCTTGAAAAAACAAACAAAATGAATAATATGGTTAGGGGTGACATGCACAGGGTCAGCATGCACAGTGTCAGCATGCATAAGCACATCAAGGACGAATCACAGGGACCTACTAAATGCTGTCCTAAATAGGTGTGTTTTTAGGTTGCTTTTAAATGTGGTCGGGTCAGGGGATGTTCTGACACAGGTCGGGAGGGAGTTCCATGCTTTGGGAGCATATGAACTAAATGCACGGTCTCCAAAGGATTTGAGGTTTGTACGAGGTATTTCTAGACTGTTGGATTCCGAAAAGCAGGTGGTACGATGCTTGGCCTGATGGGGGAGTATGTCGGAGAGATAGGCTGGAGCCATAGAATGAAGGGACCTAAAAGTGAGCGACAAAACCTCGAAGTCAATCCGTTGCTTGACTGGTAGCCAGTGCAGGTCGGCGAGAAGTGGAGTAATGTGGCAACTGCGACGCTCACGACAGACAAGCCTAGCTGCAGAGTTTTGCACCAGCTGCAATCGCCTGATCGCACATGCTGGTAGGCCAGTAAGCAGTGAGTTGCAGAAGTCGAGAGGGGATGTCACGGATGCATGGACCAACTTGGACGTGGTATCCTTATCTAAACAAGCCCGAATTTTAGCAATGTTATGAAGCTGAAAATAGGCAGATTTGACCGTGGAGCTGATATGGTCGTCTAACGAGAGGCTGCTTTGGAATATGACACCAAGATTTCGAGCTGATTCGACAGGAGATATGCTGGCAGAGCCAATTTTGAGAGACAGCCTTTCCAATCTCTGAATCACACTGGGTTTGCCCATAACTAGTAAGTTGGTTTTGTCATTGTTTAGTTTTAGAAAATTTGCTGCTATCCATGTGCGGATGTCATCAATGCATGCAGCGAGTTTAGAGCATTTGAGGTGCTCGAAGGCTGGGAGGGATCAAAGCAAAGGTACACCTAGGTTCGAAGAAGCCAAGCCATAGCAGCAGGCGTTGTGAGTCAGCGTGCAAGCAGGCTCACGGCTGAACCTTTTGTATATGCTCTGTAACCTTGCAGCCATATTGGTCACCAGCTGTAGAGACTTAATTGCTTTATATGGTAGCCAAGCCAAAACTGAGTTACAGCACTCCAGTCTAGACAGAACTTGGGAGTCAGCAACTCCCTAATTCCATAAATAAATAAATAAAATTCATTTGTATAGCGCGCCAAGAGAACTCAATCTCTATTCAGGCGCTTCACATATGCCTCGGGGCTCGAGCCCACGACCTCAGTCAGACCTTGGTCGGGGGGGGGGGCGAGCACCTTAACCGCTGGACTAAACCAGCTCGGTAGGCATTCCCCCTAAACTTGGACAGGGACTAAAAATGATGACCAGCCATGGAAGCAATTTTCCGAATGAAACTTGTAATCGTCCCTCTGTTGTCCCAGAGGACAGGTAAACGTACCAGCATGTGACCACAGTACCGTCAATTAGAAGAACAAAAGCTCGTGATCACGTGTTGTCCCATGAGTAGGAGTCTGATTCTACCGTCACTTAGGTTATGCGATTGGCCCAGAGGCCAATGGTGTCCGGTTAATCGGTAGACTGTAGCTGATTGTAACGGTTTAAAAGGCACCAAGTACAGCCGGGTATCATCGGCATTGAAGGGATAGGGGATAAAAAAAAAATTGATGCACCGTCTGTCGTTGGCTGTTTGCTCAACTGCAAAGCAGCACCAGTCAGCCAGGTCGTGAGGAATCAGCCCGTGCTGGCCAATAACAGGAAGTTTTCATGCCCACGTGCCTGCCCCGAGCCACCTGCTTGAGACTGTCTTAGGAGGTCTGGGAAAGTCGGGGCTTAGGGGGGACGACTCCCATGCTTCCAGCGGTCCATCCGGCCGGCATTCAACTCCCCGCAGTGGCCTTGACTGATACAGATGCTCATACTCATGGCGACTTATGGCCTGACCAGCGATAGCAGTTGTGCCATTGTGGTGGGAATAAGTACGATCACTTGCTGTCCGCCTGGAAGCACCTGATGACATACTGGTATACTACCTCGGGCAGACTGAATTCCGAGCCTGCCTCGCTCAGCTCAACTGCTGGCCGCCAGGCAAGAACTTAGGCTAGTACCTGTTTGGTGCTGATGCAGTGGCCCAGCCAGTCGCCTGATTTGAAAAACGTATGACGACCATGAGCAATATCGACAGGTGGATGAGGCTGGGGGCAGTCAGCCTACACAAGCCGACCTTTTGAGTAAAACAAACTCAGGCTCTATGGAATGTGCTATAGCAGCTGAGACAATGCAGAAGCAGTTGGCCTCTATGCGTGGCCAGACAAGGGAGGTCATGAAGAATCGTAGTGGGATGGCGTCGTACTAAATGCATGCATACCACCCGAATATGTGTTTGTTTTGGGGCTGTCAATAAATAGTTTCACATGCTTCACATAACTTTAGTATGCCAGGCATAGTAGAAAACCCTCGTATTTTCCTAACGAATTCACGGCTGTAGCAGTAGCTGCCATACTGCAAGGATTCTTTCGACTTACATGTAAATGGTATGCACATGGTAGTGTTGCCATCTTACTCGACCTGGCTTTCGGTATTTTGATGCTGTGCTGTGTGGACAGTTATTAGTCCCAGGGTCATCTGTGTGTGTGTGTGTGTGTGTTTGCGTGCACGTGCGTGTGTGTGCATGTGTCTGCATATTCGCGAATGTGTGTGCATGCATGCCTGCGCCCCAAGCCTGGTCCTTATGGTTTACCTAAGGTTTACCTACTTCATTAAGCAGCCACAGCTGAGCAATGCTTCGATCTAGTCGGTGCTATTGGCATGCTGCTGTTTGCTGCTTATGCATGGATGCTTCGGCTGCTGCTTGCTGTCATTCTTGTATGTGTGCCCGCGTGAGAGGCTGCCTGCATTGCAACAGCGGTGCCCCTACGCTCTGCTGACACTCGGCTCGATGCTCGAAGCAGCTGCCGAATCAGCTCTGCTGCTGCTCGTGGTAAGCCGATGCCGTTGTCTTCGTCAGGTCAGGGTCGTGTTCGTCAGCGAGATTGCCATGGACGAGGAGGCCCTGCAGAGTCTGCTGTCCCTAGCCAGCCAGCCAGCCCAGGCACAGGTATGAGGCACGAGCGGTGCCTGGCGAAGCTCGGGGCTCGCACTTCGTGCGGCAGCGATCGCTTTTCCATTCAGAACTGCTTTAGCCCTGGTTGCACATAAGATGCTCTACCCTGCGCTCATCGGCAGTCTGTGTGACTTACGTTACCGCAAGGCGCCATCCATTTGTTCTGTCGGTTGCTGCGATGTCACGTGAGTGTGTGGTGGCCGCCACTCGTGCCACTCTTCTGAGCAGGCCGCCGCCCATTCAGACGGATCCGGCCCTGCCGACTGTTTGTTGGTCCTTGCGGGCGTGCAATGAGACTCGCTGACTCGATGCCTTCTTGGGAGTGAAGCTGCCAAGCGAGAGGCTGGGCGGCTGCAGGGCGATAGCCTGCTACTTGCTGCTGCCGCTGCGGTGGCTGTGCGCTGATTCCCCCACCCCCTCGTGGCACGGCTGCCAGACTGCCTTCTTCTGGTCTGCCACCTCGGCCACGTCAAGCACCTTGCCCCTTCTGTTGTTTACCGTGGTTTGGGTTGCTTGTTTACCCCACTGATGTGCCGGTGGTGGACTTGTCTCGCGGTACATCATCGACCCTGTATTGGAATGATCAAGTGATCAAGTGATCAGTGACCATATCTGGTGGCGGTGGGTCGTGTCGAAGGGTGGAGCTTTATCCAGAATGAAGAAATAGTGCTTCATCCTGCTGGACTTTCCATTTGGTCAGCTGGCAGCTAGCTGGCCCACTGGAGACTGTCAGTGCTGTGGTGGGTGTGGCTAGCTGTCTATGCCGGTGACCGGCAACTCTTTGTGGTAGCTAAAGGGGGACACGCAGCCCAATGTACTGCCAGGCCAGGTCAGCTCATTGTACCATCGGGTCAGGCTAGCCCGGCAAGGCCGTATGACTTGAAGGAGCTGCTGCCAGTTGCCTGCCTCCAGGCCCATATTGGGGCGACCTTTTCTGGCTGCCGTGCCATGCCCTTTTTTCTGGTCCTTCTGGCACCTGCCCAGAGGTGGGAAAGGGAGATCAGAGAAGTGAGAGCAGCTAGAAAAAGCGAATGGTTCTGCAATTTTTTTCTGCCAGCTTGTTAGGCTCGTTGGTCGCCCTAGAAAGAGCTGAGCTCTCGAGCTGAGCGTGCGTGAGCATCAGGTTTGTCCAGCATGTCGTTAAGTGCACGGAAAGGCTTTAAGATTTTTAAAATTGGTGGGCTATGCAAGTCTCTGCGATTTGGGTCCAGACTAAGCTTACAACACTTACAAGCCTACTTACACTTACTTAGCATACAACACTACACACTGACACTCTCGGCCAGGCTGCCAGAGACTTGCAAGTGCTCTCAGCGAGCACTCTTCCTTGATGGCTTTGCAGCAAATGTGAAGCGCCTAGAAAGAGATTACGTTCTCTGAGGGCACTTTATCAAGTACATTATTATTATTATTATTATTATTATTATTATGGCTCTCCGTGAGCTGAGTCAACACTCATCTATGGATAGAGAACTTCAGATGGCACAGTATAAAGCGCAGGCGAACTCAGTTAATAATAAATAAATGGTCTGACGGCGATCTAGCAGTGTTCAAATACTACATCTGTGTTAAGTTATGGAAGCTTAAGAATACCATTGCTTCTTGTTTTCACTGGCAAGCTGCTGTCTTGCGAGTCAGTCTCTTAAGCACATTTACAAGCTGTTATGTCATTTGCTTGATAGGGCCGCGCGGTCTGAGTGCCCTGATTTTAACTGTGTGGCCTATCATTTTCTTACCTGCTTCGTTGAAAAAATATCTCACGTTTGGTGCCTCCTTAATGCTACCTCGGCCTAATTCAGTCTTAAGTCTCAACCTGCAATCTCATTAAGAAAATTTCCCGTGGTTTTCGAAGATGAAGTGGATGCCATAATTAAGGCTAGTAGACACAGCCTCTCGCCAGCAGACACTATACTATTCCATCTTTGATCTTCTCTGGTAGGCCTTTGGTAGACATTTGGTAGGCTTTTAATGCTTCACTTCATAAAGGGATCTTTTCAAAGTCATTCAAAGTCATTCAAATCTGCCTTTGTATGACAGATACGCAAGAAGCCTTGGTTGGATTCTCTGGTCTTGGCATCGTCCAGTCCCCTTCACTTTTTGTCCAAGATTCTCGAAAAGCTTGCTGCTAATTAGTTTGTAGGTCACGCAAATAAAAATGATTTATCCTGATATTTTCAGTCGCGATTCAAGCAGAACGTCCACTGAAACTTTCCTTCACGTGACCCACCACATGCTAGGTAACAACAGTTAAGGTTAAGCCACTGCCTCGGCCCTGCCCTATCTACCGTCAGCATACGACGCAATTGATTAAAGCATCAACTTATCAATTGAGGTCAACGATCGATCTGGCTTGTGTGGCTGTGGCACGGTTGGAATTGTATTTGTCTTCTCTATGCAGCCCGTGCCATCAAGGCCATCAAGTTTTATCCAACAGACCAGACACATTGTGGAGTTCTGCATGGGTCCATTATCGGCCCATTGTTGTTCTCCATTTTTACACTGCCTTTCAAGAAAGTGATTCCGAAACCATGGCATTGGCTATCACTTCTATGCCGAATACACCCAGCTGTACTTATCAATTCAACCGTCAGAATCAGCTATGGCGACTGATAAAACTATGTGTCTGCCTTGCAGACATTCGGTCCGGGATGTTGATCATAATAAAGTCCAAGCACTTCATATCAAACACTCAATTAATAGCCCAAATAGATGACTGCTCTCCATGCTTCTCATGAAGATAAAGAGAGAAAAAAGTAGAGGCTTTAAGTGGATTTAGCAGCCTTGTTTATATAAAAGAAGCCAATCCCTAACGGCTATCGCCACTGCTTGCAGCAGCCAGTAAATAGTAGCTGCTGCATTACTCGAATGTGCTAGATGACTTTACTCGTTGTCATCAAGATTCTGAAGACACCCCTTGAGAGAGGACCTAAACCATTGTCGTGCAGTCCTAGTGATGTGCCCCCGGCAAGATAGGAGGCGCTCGAGAAGGACTTGGTGATAATTAATATCAAACAAACTGCCGAAAGGTCCAGATGTAATAATAATAATGATGCACTTGATAAAGCACCCTCAGAGAACTCAATCTCTTTCTAGGCGCTTTACATTTGCTGCAAAGGGAAATGCAATTGAATGGTGAGTAGTATCATGCTTGATAAACAAACAATATGAATAACGTGGTTAGAGTTGACATGCACAGGGTCAGCATGCAAATGTGGTTAGTGGCAGCATGCACAGTGTCAGTACGCATAAGCACATCAAGGACGAATCACAGGGACCCACTAAATGCTGTCATAAATAGGTGTGTTTCCAAGTTCCTTTCAAGTGTGGTCAGGTCAGGGGATGTTCTGACGCAAGTAGGGAGGGAGTTCTGGGCTTTGGGAGCATACGAACTAAATGCACAGTCTCCAAAGGATTTGAGGTTTGTAGGAGGTATTGGTAGACTGCTGGATTCCGAAAAGCGGGTGGTACGATGCTTGGCCTGATGAGGGAATAAAGCTACTCGGTCGGAATTGAGAGGGTTGTTGTACATGCGAGGCAGTGGACTGACTCAGTGGAGTGATTAGATGTAAAACTGGACTTAAACTCCTTAGGGTTGAAGTTTTGATATATGTATTAGTTTTGCTGTCTGCCACAACTCGTTTCAGTCTCAAGAGTGGGTGGAAGTTACTCAAGTACTCGTTGTCATGTGTTGCCTTTTTTGTGAGTGCTATAGCAACATCTTTTTTTTGTTGGATGAAGGGACAAGATCTGAGGTTACGGACATGTTTAGTGTGCTAGTTGTGCAGGGCAGCAGCAGATCATCTATGCATCGCAGATAGAGTGCAGTGGATATAAGGTGTAGAGGGCTGGTAGTCTTCTTAGATGGGGAAATGTGGATATAAGGTGTAGAGGGCTGGTAGTCTTCTTAGACGGGGAGATGAACTTAAGGTTAACTTAGGGTTAACTTATGGCAAGCTTGAAGGTATGTATCTGAGGTACTGCAAGGAATTGAGGGAGAGGAATTTAATAGGGATGTTACCTTCGGGATTGACTCCCTTGACTTATCTAACTCTCTGGGGGAAAACCAAGACGAAGGATCTGCTAGATTGCCACAAAGATCACTTAGGTTCGATTCTGACCTGTGAGCTGACGTAAGGAGACGTTTGAGGATCGACATCTTTGATTCAGACGTGTGTTTTATAGAGGCTAGACTTGGCCTTAGCAATGGTGCATTGGTACGATCTATAATAGTCCTCGTATGGCAGTCGGTGGACAGTCAGTCCTGATCATCATTATTCTTTCTCAAGCTTGTGCTTAATAGTCCTAGCTAGCTTAGTAAATACTGTAAACCATAGACTCTCTGGACGAGGGCTTAACGTGAGCTTAGTCAAAGGAGCAAACTCGTGCTGAACGAAAACATATCTGAATCAAAGATACACAGTATACAGCTTATATCCACATTTCCCCATCTAAGAAGACTACCAGCCCTCTACACCTTATATCCACTGCACTCTATCTGCGATGCATAGATGATCTGCTGCTGCCCTGCACAACTAGCACACTAAACATGTCCGTAACCTCGGGTCTTGTCCCTTCATCCAACAAAAAAGGATGTAGGATTGATTAGGTGCTACCAACTAATGACTCAGGCACATGAGCCTGTCAAGTATTGCTGTGTTGCTGCCATTGCAATATGGTTGGTGTCTGTATCAGTTTGCCAAGCACAGTTTTCCCATACAAGAGCTCTAGAATAGTAGGTCAACCCAACTGATTGTAAGCAGCACACTTGCAAGCACACTTGCACTGCTATACTTAAGCGAGTTGATTGTAAGCAGTCTGGGTGGTACTCTTCCCTTTCTCCACTGCTGACGAAAGTTCTGCATTGGCCATCTCCGTGGATCATGAATTTTAATTTTGTCAGTCCATGGAATAACTGTGTCAGTCATCAGCTGAAAGTGGGCAATTACTTGCCCATTGCACGTGGCCTTTTTGGTTGGCGCACTTGTACGAACTGTTTGCTTTCGCTGACTCTTCTATAGATGCCACACTCCAAGAGCCTCCTATGCACCGTATCGATGCTTGCAGCTTTGCTAATGGCCTTTCCCAAGGACTTGGGCTCCGAGCTCGAAATAGGGCTTCTCATTGACCGGGTACAGCCAGCTTCTGTGTGCAAGCATCCCTTTTTGTTGTCACGCGTTGCCGGTCAGAGTGTGGTAAGGCGACCATGCTATCACCTTGTAAATACTTCTTCAGATTCTACCGAGCCCCCCCCCCCCTTGCTAATACCGAGCTTCTGTGCCTTGTTGCAAAGACCCATCTTCTGACATGCAACAATATGATCTTTAGATTTTGCTGTTTTGTTTCTTTAATCTTTTCCGTGGCAGGAGAACACTTGCATATGCAGTTCCACACACTTGGTGAGCCCAGAAAAAGCAGAAATAGCTCATTTGCCACTCACAAGGTCCACGAGTGCCCACCGAAAAACCTTGGGCCGTTTGAATTGCAAGCACTGTAATCGACCTGCAAGTACCAACTCAAACTCCACCACTTTAATGGTAGAATATTTGCCCATGCCGTCGGTGTGCTTTCGTTTCTAGCAGTTCCCATCAACACGGCCATCAACGAATTCATTTTGTGTGCTAATTAACGATCGGGTTATGTAGCATAGGGCCATGCCACCTGAAAAACGCCTTTGGATCGTAGTTGATAAGCACACACTGTCTCTGGTGCACCTGGTAAATGTTTTCTTTTTGCTTGTGGGCGCATGACGACAAGGCTTCTTTGCTTAGCTTGGCTGCGGTGAGAGGGAGCCGCTTTGTTCACGTCACGTTTATTCTTCTTTTTGCGCTGCTCGTCACGTGTCTTCCCGATTCCGCAGGCGCTGCAGTACTTCGAGCGACTAAAGGCGACCGAAAATGGCTGGGAGCTGTGCGCTGAGGCCCTGCTGTCCGGACAGTATCAAAGGTATGTTTGCTCAAACTGTGATGCGCCATAAGCAACGATCTGCTGCGTGATCCACCAGTGGGTTCGCATCGCAACTGCCAGCCATGCAGCCCATGCGCAGCGTTCCAGCTTAGCTTTTCTTTTGTTATGCCAGCGAGTTAGCCGCGCTGTATGGCCACCGCGTTGTACACCGACGTGAGCCAGCCGTTCTTCTGCCTGCGGAGAGAGCTTCGTCCCTGGTTTACTTTCACCCTTGTGCAGCAAATGTATATGTCGTGCGCCGATATAGTCCTTCAGCGCATCTTTCGTGTCACACTACTCGCTAGCATCGATTGCATGGCTCTTAGTGTATGCGCTGTGTCGCAGCCGCCTGTACGCACTTCGCAATATTAATAATAATAATAATAATAATAATGCACTTGATAAAAGCGCCCTCAGAGAACTCAAATCTCTTCCTAGGCAATGGCTTCGGTATTCTCGAGACGCATACGCAGTCCTCCCCGTCGGCTGCCTGCCCCAGAGATCCCGGCACTTGAGCGAGCACCCTTTGCACACGTCAGCTGCTTCCTGCCAAAGGTTCCCGGTCTTTCTCCTCCTTCGAAGCCCTCGGTGATAGTAACCGTAATGCTTGCCTGCCACTACCTGCAGTATCCGGTGGCCATTGTCGGCACCCTGCTGTTGTGATGCAATAGGTGCATACCACGACAAGGCGCCCACGTGGAGTTCTGGTTTAATGATTCTCGAGTCGTGCTCCAGATATTACCGTTATGTGTGCGCTGTTGTAGCCGTTTTGCGTTGTTTTGTCTTATTCATTGGTCGCTTCAGACTATTAGCAGTTAATGTAAAGTGCCTAGAAAGAGATTGAGTTCTCTGAGGGTGCTTTATCAGTTGTATTATTATTATTATTATTATTATTAGCACGTTCTATAATAATTATTTAACAGGTCGGTATGGCAATTTTAATTTTGCTTCTATAAGTTCTTTCGTGGGTCAATGTGCCAAATTTGTACATGCCAGCCAAGTAAGAATGGGACTTGGCTCGCTTAGCCTTGCAACACACACACACACACACACGTGCAAATACTTTTTGCCTCTGTCTCTCTCTGTCTGTCTGTCTTGTCTGTCTCTCTCTCTGTCTCTCTCTGTCAATCTCTCTGTCTCTGTCTCACTCTCTGTCTCTGTCTGTCTGTCTGTCTCTCTCTCCCACTGTCTCTCTCTCTCTCTCTCTCCCACTGTCTCTCTCTCTCTCTCTCTCTCTCTCTCTCTCTCTCTCTCTCTCTCTCTCTCTCTCTCTCTCTCTCTCTCTCTCTCTCTCTCTCTCTCTCTCTCTCTCTCTCTCTCTCTCTCTCTCTCTCTCTCTGTCCTTATATCTCTGTGTAGTTCTCTGATATAACAGCTGGAGTGTCTGGCTCACTCACGGCAGTTATCAGGCCTGATTAGTTCGCCTTGGTGAGCGTTGGCGTGGACAGCAAACTGGGGGATGGTGTGTTCAACTGCTGAATTGCTGTTAAGTTTCGGTAGGTTCAGGCGGCGTCTTATGGTCTGGAAACCTCCTTCGGAAGCAGAACGGCTCTTTGTGTCATTGTTGCACCATGCTGCTCTGCCTTTTTGGGAATGGTTGCTTGAGATGCTTGGGGGTGATTAGTAATAATAATACATTTGTTTTAGCACCATCAGAGAACTCAAATGTCTTTTTAGGCACTTTACGTTTGCTGCAAAGAAAGCGTGATGGAATGCTTAATGGCTGCTTGCTCATTGATAATAAGCATAACATAATAATAATACATTTGAGAAAGCGCCCTCAGAGAACTCAATCTCTTTCTGGGCGCTTTACATTTGCTGCAAATGAAGCACGATTGAATGTTTAGCGGTAGCTTTCTCACTAAAGAACAAGAATAACATGGTTGTGGGTGACATCACTGGGTCAACATGCAAGTACGGTTTGTGGCAGCATGCACAGTGTCAGCATGCATAAGCACATACAAGATGGATCACGGGGACTCGCGACATGCTGTGATAAATAAATGTGTTTTTGGTTTCTTTTTAAATGTGGTCAAATCAGGAGATGTTATGATATAAGTCGGGAGAGAGTTCCAGGCTTTGGGAGCATACGAACTAAATGCGCAGTCTCCTAAGGGTTTGAGGTTCGTACGAGGTGTAGGTATACGATTCGATTCTAAAAAGTGGCTGGTACATTGCTCAACTTGGTGGTGGGAGTAGATCTGATAGGTAGGCTTGAGCCAATGAATGAAGGGACCTAAACGTGAGCGACAGAACCTTGAAGTCGATGCAATGCTTGACTAGGGGATAGTGCAGGTCGGCGAGAAATGGTGTGCTTGCGTGGGGTGACTGCGACGCTCACGACAGACAAGCCTAGCTGCCCAGTTTTGCACCAGCTATAAGCGCGTGGTTGCACAGGCTGGTAGGCCAACAAGCAGTTAGTTACTGAAATCTAGACGGGATGTGAAAAATGCATGGACCAATTTAGATGCTGTATCCCTGTCTAAACAAACCCGAATTTCAGCAATGTTTTTTTGCTGAAAGTAGAACTTGACTGTCGAGCTGATGTGGTAGTCTAATGAAAGGTCACTTTGGAACAGGACACCTGGATTTTGTGCAGATTCAACAGGACATGTGTTGGCAGAGCCGATTGTGAGCACTGACCTTTCCAATTTCCGAATCACTCTTGGTTTGCCCACAACCAGTAATTTGGTTTTTATTATCCTTCAATTTAAGAGAATTTGCTGCCATTCATGTGTGGATGTCGTCAATGCATGCAGCAAGGGAGTTTGTGAGAATTCGACACGTGCTGCTCGAGGGCTGGGAACGATCAAGGCAAAGGTGCAACTGAGTGTCATCTGCATAGAAGTGAAAGCCTAGTTGCGCCTGGCAATCACATCGGCAAGAGGGAAAGTATAAACCGTGAAAAGACCGGGACCGATCGCAGAGCTCTGAGGTACCCCAGGAAGTTCTTCAGATGAGCTGTGTCCACGCACATCAATACTCCGGAGTCTCCCACGGAGATATGACCTGAAACTTTTCAGTGCACTGCCAGTGATGCCCAGGCGAAATGAGAAGGCTTGCTAGGGATTCTCGGGCCAGTCAGAGGCATTGATCATCCTGGTCAGCGTGTAGCAGTGGCGAGCATCCTTTTTCTACTTTACTTTCCATTATTTGCTTTTGCCTTACCATTTAATGATAGTCGATTAGGTAAAGCAAAGGTTAGCTGATTTAACAGCTTCATTTATATATCGGCCGGCAGAAGGGCTTCAATTGGTATCGCTATTGCTTGCAGCTGCACAAAGCGGCAACCTGTCTGTCCAGTGCCTGCCACACCGACCGACTTTTTGCAGCAGACCTTCCTCAGCCCAACTAACTGCGGTCGTCCTCCTAGAACGCTTCGATGCACTGTAGGCACCTACTTCCAGAAATTGTGGAGGATAGCAGCTGTTTTCATGACCGCCAGGCTATTCCTTAGCACGTGCACGGTGCTCGAACTCTACTGCAGTAGCTTACCCGGCCATTTATTCCTGCTGCTGTGGGTATAGACCGGTTAAATGGGCCTTCTCTTTGACCGCCACATTATCGAAAATTAAGACGATAAAAATGCTATGGTGCTTCCTGCTTTGAATATTCCATTGTCAACCTGACACTTGGAGGGCTTAATATCCTAGTTGGAAACTTAACTCATTGCCACGTTGGCTTCCGGTTGATGTGCAGACTCTCCCCCCCCCATTCATCGTTTGATGACCGGTATATTATTGACAGCTGTCTTCCATTATTTACGGGGTCCCAGCCTTTAATTAAAGACTTACTGGCCCCAGGTGAGATCGTCCACTGGGTCGAGCTGTTGGCTGAAGAACCGACTACGGTGAGGACTAGTTGAGTGATGCAACATCTTGGCAAGTGTGAGCAAGTTCCCACTTTAAAAAAATATTAGCTGATTCAACAGCCTCACTTCCAAAGCAGCAGAAGAGCCTTAATGACTATCGCCATGGCTTGCAGTTGGCAATAGATGATTGCCCACTGCAAGATTCGAATCCACGACTTCGGTCGTGAAGAGCGAGCACATGACCTCTTGGGCTATAGCTTAGATCAACAACTTGTCAAAACTCGCCGAGAGTGCAGTAGTCGAACGCCAGCCTGCGACGACTTTCAGCATTCGCGTGTCGAAAAATGGTCATCACATGTTTTCGGCACGAGGCCCTCGGCTCTGCAAATGTAAAGGATAACCGTCTGTCGGCCTGGCCGAGCCATTGATGTCGCAGGAACTTGCAAGTCCGGTCGAAATAGCACTGCTTGCAGCGGTGCGTGTCCGCAGGAGACGAACCTTTTGGGCAGCTGCGGCCGGCCAGCAGCATTGGCTGCCTTTGCTGACCACGTGATGCGATTTTGGCTTTGAATAAGTGTGACTGGGTAAAGTGAGCTCTCATGGTTGGCTGATTCAACAGCCTCTTTTATATGGCAGCACAAGAGTTTTTGCGTCTATCACAACCCCTCTCCTCCTTGCAGTAAACATTGGATGATTTGCCTGCTGCAGCACTTGAACCCACGACCTGGGCCGTGACGTGCGAGCGCCTTACACCATAGGCTAAGATCCAGGCGCCGCCTAGTCTTGGACCTGTCCGGCCGGCGGCTTGGGGCAGGTGGGCAGGACTGGGTGGGATGAAGAGGGGAGGCGGCAGATTTTTTTCTTGGCCTCTCGATCGCCGAGCAAGGTCGACGGAGCACGCTCTGCTCTGCTGATGAGCGTGCGAATGGCGGTGGCGCAGCGGCCGGATGCGAGCGTTCTGTGTTGTGCCCTGCTCATGTCGCACTGGGGATGTAAGGGGGCAGCCGACCGCAGCAGCACTGTCCTACGGCTTGCTCTCTTGGCAGGGACGACCAGGTGCGCTACTTCTGCTATCAGGTCATCGAGCACTTCATACGAACTCGCTACGCCAGCGGCAGTAATGTGGCATGCCATCCCGTGGTGAAATCGTTCCTGATCAGCACAGTACAGCAGCAGGTGAGCAGCAGGTGCACACAGCAGCCTCTGCAATTGCTGCGTGCCCACAATGGAGCTACTGCTGGAGCAGCAGATTACGTGCAGCAGCGCTACGCCTTACCGTGGGGGATGGAGAGAAGGACTTTGGGGACTGGCAAGTGTGCCGATTGACCAGCGGTGCCGTAGGGATACCACTACTCGTCGGGATAATAATCCAAAGGCATCCAACAGCATCCAACGGCTAATGTCTTTCTGTGCACTTTACTTGTGCCGGAAAAGAAGCAGGTCAATTGGTTAGTGATAACGTGCACAGTTTCAGCAAGCATAATCACGCTTAAGATAATTTACGCAGACATAGCAAATGCTGTGAGAGGAACAGCACGTGGGTTTTTATCTTCTTGTCGAACGTCGGCACCTGAGGGGATGTCGTCACGTCAGTCGGGATTCAGTTCCAGGCTTTGAGAGCACACGAACATTGAGCAGGCTACCACGAACCATTTGATCATGCTTTCTGCAGCAAATGTAAAGTGCCTAGAAAGAGATTGCGTTCTCTGAGGGTGATATAACAAATGTTTTATTATTACGAACGACTTTAGTTGGAAGAGCAGGTAGTACGCTGCCTGATTAGAAAGTATTTCCAATAGGCGGGTCAGAGCAGGAGAATTAGGGAACTTGCAAGTGAATGACAGACCGCTCAAGTCACTACACTGCTTCTCGGGGCACCAGCTCAGGTTGGTGAGAAGTGATGTCATTTGGCAGTTGTGACCTATAAGACCGCCTTACCTATAAGCTGTGTCACAAATGTGTGGTGCAGCTTGGATGGGGTATCATTTTCTAACCGGGCTCGAGTTTTTTCGTAGAGCTGTACCCTCTGAAAGTAGGCAGGCTTGCTTGTGGAACAGATGTTGTCGTCTAGTGAAAGGTCACTTTGAAACAGGACACCCAGATTTCGTGCAGACACTAGAGGAGATATGCTGGTAGAGCCCATTTTGCGGGGTACATCTTCCAGTATCTGAGTAACACCAGATTTGCCAGTAAGTAGTTAGTAGATTTGATTGGCATTTAGTCTGAGAACGTTTGCTGTCCTCCTAGTGCAAATGTCATCAATACATGCAGCAACACGGAATTACAAATATGTTGCTCTCGGTGATTACATCGGCTAGAAAGAGATTAAAAATGATGCGCGGTAGTGGGCCTGCACTGGTCCTTGTCATGCCCCTTACTGTAAAGGCTCCGAGGATGGCAGTTGCCTGTTGAGGTCTACTCTCTCAAATCTGCCACCGAGGTCATATTAATAACTATTATTATTATTATTATTATAGTAAGTCGTTGGTAAAGTACCTTAGCGGCACAAGGTGGGACTCCTCAATAAAGGGAATTGCATTAGTCAAGATGCGATGTTGTTACAACTAGTTTTGCAAATGTTACTCTTGTCCTAACCATATTTGCATGCTGACCCTGTGCTTGTCACCCTTAGCTTGTTGTCATTGACCATGCTACCACACACCGTTCGATCGTGCTTCCTTTGAAGCAAATGTAAAGTGCCTAGAAAGAGATTTGAGTTCTCTAGAGGACGCTATATCAAATGTATTGTTATTATTATTATTGCCCGATAAGCAGGCCTTGACTGTTTCGATTTTCCTCTGCTGAGACTGAGGCCAACTTGACATTTCAGGTAATGTATTTATCCAACAAGTTGTTGGGATACAACATGCCTAGATTACGGGTGGACTGAACAGGAGTTGTGCTAGATGAGCCAATCGTGAGGGTGAGGGGTCATCATGTGGAGATTGACACTAGGCTTACCCTATGACTATTAGGTTGGCCTTATTATCGTCGTCAAGCTTCATGAAGTTGGTGGCCATCTTAGTGTGAATGTCGTCGATTCAATCTGCTAGGGCATCGGATGAGTGAATCGGATGCCCTAGCAAGGCTGAGCAGGATCAAAGGATGAGTGGAGATAGGACCTAAACCGTTGCAGTGTATTGTCATTGATGTCTAGGCGAACTTACAGGTGGTGGCGCGTCGTACGAGAGCAGCGAGTGGTTCACGAGGCCCCAGGGAACGAGAACAGCAGACTGCTGCCCTGGCTTGCCGCGGGCAGGCGCCACTTGGTAGCAAGGAGGAGGGTCCTAACTAAATGCCACTAGAATTGCCTGCTGCAAGACTCAAACCGACGGACGATTTGGGTCGTGTGGAGTGCGAGCGGCCTACCGCTGGGCTTCGACCTGCTCTTTCGAATAGACGTATGCCTGTCTTACTGCTGAGTCGGTTGCACTAATTGCCTCCTAGTAAGAGCTGCGTTTTGCTGCTTCGGGGCCACCGAACCGAATGGCCACGTTAGGTGTTGCTTGGCATGTTCACAGTGCTTGTCAGTGCTGCCGCCTGTTGCTGTTATTTTGGCTGCTTCCACGATCTCAAAGGAGGTCCATGCCGGCTTCCCATATATGTATCTGCATCGCATCGGGGGCAGAGTGTCGCGTGCTTGCCTGTCTCTATCCGATGAATGAATCGGTGTGCATGACCAATCCGATGAGTTGCTGCCAGCGAGATCCGGCACGTTTTCGACCGTTTGCCGCCGAATCGGTGCTGTAGGTCAGCATGCCGTCGCCCGACAAGTCCTTTATCAAGAATAAGATAGCGCAGCTTTGGAGCCTGGTCTTCGTGGTCGACTATCCGCAGCAGGTCTGGCCCGAGTTCTTCGCCGACCTGCTCGCCATGCTGCCGCTGGGAGAGGTGGCCGTCGACATGTACCTGCGCATACTACGAGCCATCGACACAGAAGTGGTCGACCGTGAGGTGGCACACACAGACTTTGTAAGTCAGCCTTGTTTGGACATTAGGATGGAGCGTGAGAGATGAGGGTAGATGCTAGATAGCTAGACAGCCTTGACAAATAGATAGGTAGAAGACAGCTGGACAGATGGAGGGGTAGAGAGTGCAGCGCCCAGAGAGAACTAAATCTTTCTGTAGGCACTTTACGTTCGACTGGAAAGGAAACATAAGCTCATGATGACAATAAGAATGATAAGATTAAGAATAGTGGGTGTGGCGCCCTAAGAGAGTTAAGTCTTGTTCTAGGTACTTCTGTAATTGATGCATGTCGATAGGCAATCGGTGGCAAGCTGATAAGTGGCAACATCAAGCACTTGCAGCTCGAATGCTTAGGACAAAGCAAAGGCTGTCAGTAGCATGCAAGCGTTTAGCCTTACTTTATACGTCGTACTCGTCCGGAGGGAGTTGTGGTGCCTGTCGGTAGTGAGTTCAATGAGATAGCAGAATGAAGTACCTGGCAGTGTCCGTGCAGCGCACAGCATCTGGTTCTGCTGTCTCCCTATCGATGTGCTTCGTCATCATCGACCTGTTCTCCGTGTTTGATAGGAGCAGGTACGCAACACCAAGATCAAGGACAGCATGAGAGAGACGTGCGTCACGCAGCTGGTCGAGTCCTGGTATCAAATCATCGTAAGTGTTCGTCGGCTTGTGCTAGCGGGCACCGCGGTCAGAGGCCTGCTGGCTGGCAGCGGCAGCAGGCAAAGCCACTGCTAGCTCTCGGAAGGCTCGCACGAGCGATTCTTGCAGACCGGCTACGAGGTGGCCAACCCGTCGCTCGTCTGCACGTGTCTCACCGTGGTGGGCCTCTACGTGGCGTGGATCGACATACTGCTCGTCGCCAACGACAACTTCGTCGGCATCTTGCTCAGGTTCATGAAGATTCTCGTGCTTCGCGAGAGCGCGTGCGACTGCATCAACGAGATCATCTGCAAGGGAATGTCGCCCGTGGCCAAAATGAAGCTCATCGAATCCTTTACGGCCGTGCTGCAGAGTGCCGGAGTAATGTATCCGACAGAGGTGTGTGCACGCTGCTCTGCCTGCCTGCACGCACGCACCCCACCCACCCAGTTGACCTGCCGCTTGCTCGCTCCTCCTGCGTCTGCCGTTCTAGTTCCCTTTTCCTGGCGCTGCCGCTCGCCCCCTTCCCTGCCCCCTTTGCTGAGGGAATGTACGCCTGGATTATTGCCACGTTCCATAATATTTTAAGATCGCTCTCTCTTACTGAGCACTTGCTTACCGGCAGTGTGTTCGCGCTACTCAGTCCTTCGCTTCACTCGGTTCCACTGGCGCTCGAATCGAGCGCCAGACCTCGCCCCCTCGTCTGCGCGTGGCACTTAGCGGAACCGCGGCGGCACCGTGGCAGACCGTTGGCTTGCAGCTCGCTAGCTGCTGCTGCTGCTGCTGCTGCTGCTGCTGCTGCTGCTGCTGCTGCTGCTGCTGCTGCTGCTGCTGCTGCTGCTGCTGCTGCTGCTGCTGCTGCTGCTGCTGCTGCTGCTGCTGCTGTGCACACGTTGGTCGCGTGGGCGCTGCACTGCGCCGGCCGCTCGCAGGACGAAGAAGGCGACTTCGTGGCCAAGCTGTCCAAGCTGGTGAACAGCATCGGCGTGAGCCTGATTGCCGCCTGGGGCAAGCTGGCCAAGGGCGAGGAGGCCGCAGCCCAGGCGCTGGCCGCCGTCCAGGCCAAGCTGCCGCTGCTGCAGCGCTTCCTTGGCGACGACGACGACGACGTGTCGGCCGCCGTGGCGCCGTTCGCGAGCGACTACATTGGCCTGCTGAAGCAGCTCTCACCCATCTCGTCACTCCAGAAGGAGAGTGTGCAGGTAACGAAATGATTCACTGCCTGCTTTACCACTTGCTCGCGGGACGAGCGCAAGCGCAATTGCTCGACAGCAGCTCGGAGGAGCCGACCGCTTTCGGCCCCGGCGGCTCTTTTCCTCGTAAGCCTCCAAAGTCAAGGTCGTTTACCCTTTTTTAATAATAATAATAATAATAATAATAATGCACGTGATAAAGCTCCCTCGGAGAACTCAATCTTTCTCTAGGCGCTTTACATTTGCTGCAAAGAGAAATGCAATTGAATGGTGAGTAATATCATGTTTGATAAACGAGCAAGATGAATAACATGGTTAGGGGTGACATGCACAGGGTCAGCATGCAAATGTGGTTAATGGCAGTGTGCACAGGGTCAGCACGCATGAGCAAAGGACAAATCACAGGGACCCACTAAATGCTGTCCTAAATAGGTTTGTTTTTTAAGTTCTTTTTTAATGCGGTTAAAGTCATGGGATGTTCTGACGCAAGTCGGGAGGGAGTTCCAGGCTTTGGGAGCATACGAACTAAATGCACGGTCTCCAAAGGATTTGAGGTTTGTACGAGGTATTTCTAGACTGTTGGATTCCGAAAAGCTGGTAGTACGATGCTTGGCCTGATGGGGGAGTATATCTGAGAGATAGGCTGGAGCCAAAGAATTAAGGGACTCAAAAGTGATCGACAAAACCTCGATGTCAATCCGTGACTTGACTGGTAGCCAATGCAGGTCGGCGAGAAGTGGAGTAATGTGGCAACTGCGACGCTCACGACAGACAAGCCTAGCTGCAGAGTTTTGCACCAGCTGCAATCGCCTGATCGCACATGCTGGTAGGCCAGGCCAGTAACCAGTGGGTTGCAGAAGTCGAGACGAGATGTCACGAATGCATGGACCAACTTGGACGTGGTATCCTTATCTAAACAAGCCCGAATTTTAGCCATGTTATGAAGCTGAAAATAGGCAGATTTGACTGTGGAGCTGATTTGGTCGTCTAACGAGAGGTCGCTTTGGAACATGACACCAAGATTTCGAGCTGATTCAACGGGAGATATGCTGGCAGAGCCAATTTTGAGCATCAGCCTTTCCAATTTCTGAATCACACTGGGTTTGCCCATAACAAGTAAGTTAGTTTTATCATCGTTTAGTTTTAGAATCATTTGCTGCCATCCATGTGCTGATGTCATCAATACATGCAGCATGTGAGTTTAGAGAATTTGAGGTGCTCGAAGGCTGGGACGGATCAAAGCAAAGGTACAACTGAGTGTCATCCGCATAGAAGTGAAAGCCTAGATTGTGCTTGGCAATCACATCAGCAAGAGGCAGAGTATAAACCGTGAAAAGAACCGGACCTAGCACTGAGCCCTGAGGTACTCCATATTTCAGAGGTACCTCAGATAATTTTTGTCCATTCACGTCAATACTCCGGAGTCTCCCACTGAGATAGGACCTGGACCACTGCAGAGCAGTGCCAGTGATGCCCAGGCGAGATGAGAGGCGCTCTAGAAGAACTTTGTGATCGATGGTGTCAAAAGCTGCCGAAAGATCAAGCAAAACAAGCACACTCTACCCATGTCTGCATTCCTAAGTAGGTCGTTGTATACCCTAAGCAATGCTGACTCTGTGGAGTGATTAGCTCAAAAGCCAGACTGGAACTTACTAGCAAGGTGTGAGGTTTTGATATATGAGTTCAGCTGGTCTGCCACGACCCGTTCGAGTGTCTTTGATAGGAATGGTAGAAGGGAGACTGGGCGGTAGTTGCTCAAGTTCTCTTGGTCTAGTGTCGCTTTCTTGAAAAGTGGCCTGACTACAGCTTTTTTGAAAGGTGCTGGGACATGACCTGAGGCTACTGACATATTAATGATGTTAGTTATGCATGGCAGTAGCAGATCAATGCAACGTAGGAGCAGGACAGTGGGAATAGGGTCCAGAGGACTTGTTGTCTTCTTTGATTGAGATACGAACTTACGTTGCGTGGTCTTTGCATCGAACCGTTGCAGCTGGTTTGTTCGCTTTGCATTTGCTTGCCACGGTCGCGCTTTCAGGCCCTGATCTTCATACTACTGAAGAAGATGCGGTATGCAGACGACTACGACTTTGAGGCCGAAGGCGAGGAAGAGGCCATGTTCCAGGATTACCGGAAGCATCTAAAAATTCTCTTCAACAGTTTGGCCAGCCTGGTAAGCGCTAAAGAGCAAACACCGAGCCCGCATAGACACATCCTGCGGCTGCGATCGCTCGGCGGCAATGCCGCTGCGTGCTCTCTCCTTGAATCGGCGGTGGCAGAACCCGAAATAATAATAATAATAATAATACATTTATTATAGCGCCCCCAATTAACCCAATCTCCGTCTAGAGCTCTGGCCGTCGTTGCTTGCTCCCCCCCCCCCCCGCCCCGCCGTCGTAGCCGCAGGTGCAGGGTGCTCGCGTGCTCTACTCGTTACGGGTCGCGGGCTCTCGAGTCTCGCAGTGGCCAATCCTTTGTTGCCCGCTGCAGCAAGCCGTAGTGAATAGCCTGTGAGGCTCTTAATGCCACTCTATGAAAGAGGACGTTACGTCGTCTAGTCCTTTTTTTCTCAGCAGGCGCCCTCCTATCTACTCACTTCTTTTGTTATTATGAGCAGCGTATCAAACTTGTGACCAGTTCCAGCTCTTGCCTGCTTTGCATATCGCCCTGGGCCGTGATCGATCGTGCCTGGTGGCTGGAGAGTTGCTACATGTCCCGTATTGTGTCATAAATCGCCTTTATGGAAATCTGGATTTCTTTGGGTGCCATTCAGAAGACAGTTAACTACTTGGTCCATCTAGCATGGTCAAGGCAATAGTTGAATGACGGCTTTATCTTGTCTTTGCCTACAGGCCATTTACCTTCGGATCCCGAATGGCTAATTTTATCCCACTCAAATGACTATCTTGTTGCATGTGTGTGTGTGTGTGTGCCCGTGCTCGCATGTGCGTGTGTGCTCGCGTGCCTGTGCTTGTGTGTCTGTGCTCGCGTGCCTGTGCTCGTGTCTCTGTGTGTGCACGAAAGTAAGTGCATGTGCTTCGTGTGCTGTCAGCATAGGCCCTGCACTGTATCGCTTGTTTGCTTATGCCATTTCTTGCATCGGTTGCGTTTTCCAAGTGCGCACTGACGAAGCAGTGCTTGTCAGCAGGCCATGTCGTGTCTCTTCTTTGCTCATTGGCCCTCCTACACGTTGCACATCCATGCGCTGATATACCGTGTTCCATTGCCCGCAGCTGCCGAGTGCACGCTTGTGAAGGCGTCCAGCTGCAAAATCGCTGCGCACTCAGCCATCGAACCGTCTGCCCTTTCTGCTGCCTCCATTTTGCTAAGATAGCTGCAACTATTGCTGCTACCTGTGCACCAGCGCCCTGCCCTGTTGGTGCTGGTGCACAGGTGAAGTGAGCCAGCCAGCAGCAGTGCTCCATCTACGTCTGCCCCGGTCCGTCCGTGCTGCAGCGCGATGCAAACGCGCCGCTTGTCTGCGCTTCAGGATGGTCAGCTGATTCTGCAGACCGTCCACAGTGTGCTCACTGCAGCACTGCGGTCGTGGCAGCACCTCGACTTCGCTGAGGTCGAGGTGGCCATCACACTCTTCTACATGCTCGGCGAGGTCCTACCGGTCAGTGAGCACGCCCGTCGAGAGAGAGAGAGAGAGAGAGAGAGAGAGAGAGAGAGAGAGAGAGAGAGAGAGAGAGAGAGAGAGAGAGAGAGAGAGAGAGAGAGAGAGAGAGAGAGAGAGAGAGAGAGAGAGAGAGAGAGAGAGAGAGAGAGAGAGAGAGAGAGAGAGAGAGAGAGAGAGAGAGAGAGAGAGAGAGAGAGAGAGAGCTAGAGAGAGAGAGCTAGAGAGAGAGAGCTAGAGAGAGCTAGAGAGAGAGAGAGAGAGAGAGAGAGAGAGAGAGAGAGAGAGAGAGAGAGAGAGAGAGAGAGAGAGCTAGAGAGAGAGAGAGAGAGAGAGAGAGAGAGAGAGAGAGAGAGAGAGAGAGAGAGAGAGAGAGAGAGAGAGAGAGAGAGAGAGAGAGAGAGAGCTAGAGAGAGAGAGAGCTAGAGAGAGAGCTAGATAGAGAGAGAGCTAGAGAGAGAGATAGACATAGAGAGAGAGAGAGGAAGGAATAGATAAAGGGAGAAGAAGGGGAGGAAGGTAGAGTGTGAAGGCAGAGAGCACAAGGGAGGTAAGGAGCACGAGGGAGAAGCATACTTGCAGCCACGCCATGGAGATGGCGCCATGTGCTTCGCAAGGGAGAGCCATCGATGACTGCCAAGGAGACCGGTCATGGAGAGCTCTTGGCTAGAAGAGGGAGGAACGTCCTGATAAGTGCTGGATGCCGGGCCAGCAGGACACCTCGAGTAGTCACTGGGTGCAATTTCGTGCATGCATCAAGGATTTGTGCCGTCCTGTGCCGAGTTATTTCGTGTCAGGGGACCGAGCAAGCCTCTCGCTGGTGAAGTGCATCGTAGCACTTGCAGAGTGCTCTCACCGGAAATGCACTGCAGCACAGCGGCCAGAGCATCCAAAGTTCATCGCTCGATCAGCGAGAGAATTTGTCAGCAAAGGCACGGATCAGTGGCTAGTTGTCTTACCATGGTCTAGTATCGGCCCCAATCTGGACCCATCATAAATAGAATGTATGCTCTGGAATGTTAAAGTGTACGAAGTTGAAGGTTTAAAAGTTAAAGTGGTCGGCTATTCGTGTCATCTCGGGATGTGGTGTGCTTGAAGCTTCTACTTACTGCTCGATGGGAGATTGCTCCGAAATGATTCACGGAAACCTTGGCAACATCCGTGCCAAACCGTTAAGACAGTAAGGCGATCAAAAATCGTCTAATGGGGCCACCTACGAATACCAAAGATCGTTTGGTCATGATCAAGTGCTGAAGCGGGTTCGCTAGCGAGGTCGCTTCCGGCGCCGTCGAGCCAGTATGTCTAGTTACGACTTGCTTGCTAAGTAAAGCATCCTGGGACCAGTCCGATGGCCTCACTAAACCACTCAATCGTTAGTAGCGACGGGTTACCGAGGGCAGGGACCTAATCAATGCAGGCTTGTGACTTGCGCTTACTGGGAATTCCTCGTTCATGGGGAATAATTACGAGCCCCAATCCCTAGCACGAAGGCTGTTCGTCGGATTACCCGATCCTTCCGGACCAGGGCAGAACACTGATGCCTTCAGTGTAGCGCGAGTGTGGCCCGAACATCTAAGGGCATCACAGACCTGTTATTGCTCAATCTCGTGCGACTAACGCCGCTTGTCCCTCTAAGAAGTCCAGCCCGACTGTCGGAGATCGGTGAACGAGAGCGTAGTACAAGAGAGCTGAAAGCGAAGCCCTGCTCATCTGGCAAGGATGAGGGCTCGCTATGGCTTGCAATAGGACGTTCACGTGCATCTTTAAGGATGAGCTGGCGCTGGTTGCAACCAGTCGGCTTGTGGGCAAGTGTCATCTAAAGCTGTCGGGTCGTGTAAGCTTGCCCTCCATTATCTGCCATCGTGGCTTGCCCACTTGGAAGCACTTGCCCGTCGGCTTTATCCACTTCTCGGACTCGG
Organism: Cristatella mucedo; assembly: GCA_009760855.2. Classification (NCBI taxonomy): domain Eukaryota; kingdom Metazoa; phylum Bryozoa; class Phylactolaemata; family Cristatellidae; genus Cristatella; species Cristatella mucedo. The sequence goes on from WPIO01000055.1 coordinate 422,560, forward strand.
GTCGTTTAGCTGTGTGTCCGTCCAATCACAAATCTTTTGGGGGCCCTGCTGTGAATAAGCCTGGAACTCTCTACCGACTGACGTCGTGACATCCACCGGCTTGACTACATTTAATGCAAGCTCAGATCCTCCCTGTTCCTTGCAGCATTTGCTTAGTACACGTGACTTTGTTTTCTTATACTTGCATGTGCGTGCTCCTACACACGGCAGCGTTTGTGGCTGCAGTTGCATCGAAAAGGCTTATGCATAGTCTTAATTTTTCAGGCATGGTCTTCGTCTAATCTGGATTTGATTCTCAACCTGACGCCTAAGGTAAAAGCCTTGATTGTAGTCGCCAGTGAGCTTGCAACGACCACGCGTGTAAGACCTGCAGTCGGATCAGCACACGGAGAATGAGAGACAGTGAGGACAGACAGTGCAGGCGCTCGCGCATGTGACCACAAACACGCCCGTGACCAGCAAACGCCCACGCCCTCTGAAAGCACTAGACAGACCGAAGAGAGAGAGAGAGAGAGAGAGAGAGAGAGAGAGAGAGAGAGAGAGAGAGAGAGAGAGAGAGAGAGAGAGAGAGAGAGAGAGATGAGCGAACTGAACATGCGAGTGAGCGAGAGCAGCGGGCAGGAAGTGTAGAAGAAGGCAGGTAGAGGCGGCCATCGGTTTACCGCCACCGATGCCAGTCTGAGGCAGGCAGTGGGTGGCAGGTGCGTGGCGCCACCCACTCTCCACATCGGCTGGCGCACGTGCTCACACGTGCCTCGATGTCATCTTTCTGCAGGTGGCCGGCGTGAGCCCGAAGGGCGGCAGCAGCAGAAACGGCACCTGCGTGACCGCTGTGAATGGCAGCGGCGTGCCTCCGGATGCTGGCATTCTGCAGGACATGATGAAAATGGTGAGTGGGGGCGGTGAGGCCAGGTCTCTTGAGGCTGTCCCAGCTTCCCCCTCCCCCTTGTCCGGCCGTTTAATGTACTTCTTTTGCTCTGTGCCTTCGAGAGACAGAGACAGGCAGACAGACCGACACGGAGAGGGAGAGACACTGGGAGAAAGAGAGACACGGAGAGGTAGAGACACAGAGTGAGAGACAGGCAGACAGAAAGACTGAGAGTGCGCTGCAGCGGCTGCCGGCACCTCGGCACAGGTCTCCGATTCAGCGTAGCCGTTATTGTTTGCAGCTCCTGGCGTCCAACGTCTCGAGATACTCTCACCCGGCAGTGGTTCTGCAGTTTTTTGAGACTGCTGTTCGCTATGAGAAGTTTTTCTTGGCACAGCCAAGGTACATTGGCGATATGCTGGTGAGTCATGCTCGGCCCCACCGCCAAAGTTTGGCCGTTGGCAGCGCTCTATGCGCCGGAAGCCGGTTGTACTGCCTTGACCGCTGCCTTCGAGCTTGGATTTGTTAAAACGATACAGGAGACCGTGAGGCCCCGGGGGGGGGAGGAGAGCTAGGGGAAAGCGGTAAGGTTTGCCATGTTGGCTCGGTGTCGGTGGTCACAGTCCGCATCACTGCGCGGGCCGCTGCTACCGTTTCTTTGCGAAGTTGTTGCTGCTCTTGCGTGAGCTTGCTGAAACCTCCCATTGACACAGTGACATGCCGATGGCTTGCAGGCGGCATTCTTGGACGACCGTGGCTTGCGGAACGAGTCGGCAAGGGTGCGCAGCCGAGTTTCTTACTTATTTACGAGGTTTACGAAGGCGGTCAGGTGAGCGAATTCGCTTGCGTTCGGGTCTGTTCGCACACCGGACCCTTTGAGCGTGCTTTCGCGCGAGAGCGAGCGTGTCTCCACCTCCCTGCTTGCCTGCCGAGCTCTGCTGAACGGACCGCTGAATCGACGGCTGAGCTGCTGCTGCTGCTCCTGTCGCCGCGCCAGCAGCAGCTGCCGCCGGAGCGCTGCTTTGCCACGTGGGCGCTTGCTTTGCCACGTCGTTGCATCGCTGAGCTGCTGCCCTCGCTATCGTAGGGCTCACCTCACGCTCTACACTGAGGACGTCCTGCAGCGGCTAGAAGAGCTGCTCGTGCTCAACGTGCCGTCGTGCAGCGGCGCGCCAGCAGCAGCGGCCGCCGGCGGCGACTTCCTGCCGCAGCGGCCGCCGCAGTGGCTGACCAATGAGGAGCAGATGTTTTTATACGAGGTCGCCAGCTCGCTCATCGTCACGGGTGACTTCCCAAGCAATGTAAGCGCCGACGTTGCGCATCGTCGACCTCTTGCTGGGTGCATGCATCGGGAAGTGTGCCCGGCGCTGTTCGTGCTCGCCCACCCGCCAGCGGGTTTCCCTCGACCGACGCTTGAGCCGTTTGGCTGGAGAGGCTGCCTACTGGCTCGACTACTGCTGTAATGCTGTAGCTGTAGTTAGTGACGTTGCTTGGGGCGTTGTGGCTGCTTAGGTTGGATCCGAATGGATGTTCGTGGATGGTGCATGGGTACCTGTAAGTCGGCATGTAAGTCTTCTGTGAGTGCGCCGAGCAGATGGCTAGGGTCCAGCGGTCGACCAGGTGAAGTCATCGAAACCAACTTGAGTGATCAGCGGCCAGATGATCTGTGGGAGGGGCCAGCGGCGAGATGCTGTGGGCAGATATTCACCTGCGACCATGCAGGATACCAACTGATCGCGAGTTGCCTTGCTCGCCTGCCGGCGCAAATGTTTCAGCGCATATTACTATTTTTCGAACAGGTGGCGATGAGGGTCATAGCGCTTTCTCTTTTTAGCTTGCTGGCCTAAGCGTAAAGCTTGTTTGCTTTTGCATGCTTGATTCCGTTTTTTCGTCACTAACCCAATGAGTACTGTATTGCTTATGTGATAGCCTGGGAGCTAAGGTGCTCACTCTTCTACCAAGGTCCTGGGTTCGAATCCGGGACAAATGGCGATCCTTCATTACCTCCTGCAAGCGGTGGTTAAAGACTTTAGGGCTCTTCTGCTGCTATACAAATGTGGCTGTTAAATCAGCTGCTGTTTTTCGTATTCTCGTGCCGTTAGTTTTAAAACGCCTGAATATAGATTCAAGTTCTCTTAGGGTGCTATACACGTGACCTGTTTTTGTCAGTATCATTATTATCGTTGGCGTTGCTTACCTAATTGTGTCGCGTCACTCCTTATTTACAAGGCACTAACGTGAGGATGTTGCTGCTGCTGCTCTCTGCGCGGCAGCAGCAGCGTATGATGCTTTTAAAGGAGCCGTGACAAATGGTGTGCGCGCCGCTGCGCTGCGCCCTCCCACGTCCACGGACGGTTCGCTTCGTGCCTGACGCTGCGACCGGCGGAGGCAGTGGTGCGCAACAGTTTGACCCTGGTTCGCTCGCGCGTTTGCAGAGGAAGTCGTTGCTGATGGGCAACCTTCTAGCGCCGGTCGTGCAGAAATTCCAGGAGACCTTCGCTCGCCTGTGCTCGGAGACCGACGAACAGCGCCAGCTCGCGCTCGCCGAAGCCCTCAACAGCATCATGTCGGTCACCAGGTACGTGCGGCATCGCGGCGTTTCCTGCCAGACACGCACCTCGGCCGCTGCCCCAACGTCGCCAGGTGCGCGCCGACGCTGCGCTCGGACTGCACCGCCGCAGAAGCCGCCCCCTACTTCCGGCGGCTTTGCCAGCCGGCTTGTCGTGAGAGCCTCGGCGCCGCAGCGGCGGGCAGGCACTGCGGTTTGTGCGCTGCTGCTGCTGCCGCCGCTGCCGTCCATCGCGCTCTCCCACGCCCGCCATCTTGCTCTGCCAGCCGAGCCAGCAAGGGCTTCAGCATGCAGCAGACGATGAAGGTGTGCGCCTGCGTGGACGTGTTCACGACGACGCTCAAGGTGTACGTCAGCGCGCTGGACTCGCCCTGCCAGCGCGCTCTGCTGCAGCAGGGCGTGCGCCAGTACTTCCACCGCATGATCGTCTGCCTTGAGGAGGATGTGCTGCCGTTCGTGCCCGCCACCGTCCAGCAGCTGCTCAAGTCGCCGCCGTCGGCGCGAGAGCTGCACGACTTCCTGCCCCTCATGAACCAGCTCGTGACCAAGTTCAAGGTGAGCCGCACGGTCTGGTCACCTTCTCTTCTGCTCTTATTGTCGCGGACCTGATCGCCCAAGATGCTTTGTCAGTTGAGCGCGAGACAGGTGCCGACAGACGTGACAATTGCACATCAGGAGTAGTGAGCTCGCGAAAGGCGACAGATTTGTTGGCAAGGCGGGCTACTTAGAACGGCCAATTGGGTTGCGACTTATCGCTAATCGATCGAGCAGTGCTTCCGATAATGCCAGCTTGCACGCCTCACTTGGGCACCTAGCGCCACCGCTAGGCATCTACCAGAGCAGGGGCCAGAGTTTGACTTTTAGGCGGCATTCTTGCGAGCGACCCGTAGGAGGCAGCGGGGACGCACGATTAATAGCTGCCTGCTTTCTTGGTGTCCACGTTGCACCTACCTGCAGGCGGCAGCAGCTGAGCACCTTGAGCAACCGAAGTCCTAGGGTGGCGCGACTGCGATTGCGTGCTTTGCCCTGTCGACGTCGTACGCTCACCGGCCACTGACGCGTCCGTCCGTCTGCAGAAAACGCTCGAGCCTTTCGCTCGCGACGCCTTCTCACCGCTGGTGGCAACCATATTTCACGTGCTGGCCAGCCCGCTGGACGAGCGAGACACCGTCGGCCTATCGGACAAGCACCTGTTGAGAAGGAGCTACTTTCAGTTCCTGTCTTCCATCGTCTCTAATGACCTGGCCGACGTCATTCGCAATCAAGGTACCTCGTCGTCTCAAACGCGTTGTGCGGTTCGTCCCGTTACACTTTGAGCACGCTCAGGCATGCCTCCTGCCTGCCATTCGATGGAAAGCTGTGCTCGCAGACGTCGGCTGCGCCCTCGGAAGCGGCGTCGGCAGCGGCGGCTGTCTGATTTCCTCGCTAGTCTTTCCCGCTGGGCTTCAGCCGGTGCGTGCTTTTTCGGTGCGCGTGCAGGAGTGCAGGGCCTGCGCGAGATCCTGATGACAGTCATTCAAGGCGCAGTCGAGTCTGGTGATCCCCAGTCGCAGAAGACTTGCTTTGCCATCCTGAGGCAGCTGATCAAGCTCTGGGGTACGAGCCGTTTCTACTGCCGTCTCTGCCGCTACAGTTGCTGTCGCCTCGCATTCGCTGCTGTCGTTGCGTCGAGCGGCCACCCGCTGGCTGCTAAGGTGGCGGCCACCCGCTGGCTGCTAAGATGGCGGCCACCTGCTGGCTGCTAAGATGGCGGCCACCTGCTGGCTGCTAAGAGACTTGACTTGACTTTCGGTGCTCGCCTAACGTATGCGGCGGCCACGATGTGCGGCCGCGTGCAAGCGTTGTGCCAAGAGTCCTCGGTTGGCTCGCTCACTCGACCGTTGCCGGAAGTTAGCTTACTGTAAGGCCGGAAGGATTGGAGCAGTGCGAAGGCCTTGGGCAGCCCGCCCGTCACTGCCGCTTGCCGCTGCCACCGAGGCGAGCGCCCGCAAAGCGTCCACGTTGCACAGCTGCCGACGTTGTAGGCGGTAAGGACGGCATGCTTGGCTTCGACGAGTTCACGCTGGAAAGCGTCGTGCCGGCGTGCTTCATGACACCGCTGAAGGACACCTTCGACTGGTCGGACGGCCAGACTGTCTTGGTGCGTCGTCTGCTCCCCCCCCCCTCGCTTCCAACCTGGCTCTCAGTCTGCAACTCGGTTGCATTGCCTAGCGCCACTTTGATGCTCGGATCTCGCTTTGATTCTCACACCGGCTCGTGGTGTAGCGAGGGGCGGCGACTTGCTCACGACGGATGGATCACTTTCGATGTCTTTCGATATGCGCTCAATCGATGCTTTTAAAATGCATTTTAGGTGCTCACCGAGATTGCAAACTGCTTGAAAGCGGCCCAAGAGAAGCTGGTGCGTACTGAGTAGCCGCACGCAGGCTTTGGCCTTCCTCCCAGCTCGGCAGGCTTTACGGCCTCGATGCGATGGCTGCTGCCCCCTAGACGGGCTGTGTCTGGTGCTGTCCCACCCCCTCACACCCTGGGGCTGGTGCGTCGTGCACAAGCTGCTTGGGCCTGCTGCCTCTGTCCTGCCACAGCCGGTCACGCCCTGAGTGGGCGTGACCTTACCCTTAGCTCTTTGCATGTGCTCTCATCGGTTTGCGACTGCCCCCCCACCGACCGCTACGCTCTCCCTTTGTCGCCACGTCGCAGAAGACCGTTGGGCTCTGTGCGTGCTGAACGCTGAGCGCTCCGAGCTGCACTGCACGATGGCGGTCGTTCGTCGTGCGCCCCAGCGTCGCTCCGCTCTCTTTTCTAGGACGCCAGCCTAACGCAGTACTTGCTGAGCGACTATTTTCCTCGAATGTCCGTGCCTTCACCGGCAGCCGAGGTACGTGCGAGTCGCCGGCGCCGCCGCAGTGTGTCGCTGGCTGTGTGCCGCGCACCGTTGCACGTGCGAGACGAGCGCTGCCGCCGAAGCCTTTTTTCTCCTTTTTGGCGCAGCTCTCGCTCGGCGCAAGCGCCGCAGCGGCGCGGACACCCCCTTCCCCCGCAGGCCTCGGAGCTCGCTCGTCTCTGGCCTTCACCCAGCGCTTTGCCGTCTCGTGCGCGCGTTGCAGGGTATCTGCTCGTCTCTGCAAGGCGACCCAAAGAAGTTCAGAAGCTACCTGAAGGTTCGTCGCCTGTTGCTTGCCGTCGTGGGCTGCTGCTGCTACTGGAGCGTGTTTTGGCGCCGGGGGCGATTGCTTCGGTGCTGCTGCTGCTGCACTGCATTTGCCTTGTGTGTTTTCCTAGGCATTTTACGACAATGCCAGGAGCGTGTCGTGACGCCCCGAAGCCAATCAAAAGAAAGCCAAGGGACGAGGCTAACTTATTATGCACGGATGGTTCACAGCAGCACAGCTTGGTGGGCTGCTGCCACCGCCCCGCCACCCCGTGGCGCCTACAGTTTACGTTATTGTTGAAGCCTGCGTGGGCAATGTCGCTTCGTTCGGGCCCACTGCGTGGTCGAATCGAAAAAACCCGAGTCCCTCACAGAATTGTTCGCCGAGATGCCTCGGGCTGTCCTGTCACTTTTGACCCGGCTGGCCACACCTGGCGGCGATACGAGATACGAGGCCTCCTTCCTGCCTGTCCGCTGCCTGCAGCCCCTCGTGCCCGGCGTCTCCTTCCTGCCTGCCTACGGGCTGCCTGCCCTGGCTGGCAATGCAGCCGGTAGGCCATGCTAGGCTTGCCTGCCGACGGCTGGATTGCTTCAGCTGCATTGTCACGCGGCAGTGTGGCCTGTGGCAGGGAGAGCTCCGTGCCGGCCGCTGTCGCTGCTCTGCGGTGAGCTGAGAAGTAAAGTCGCAGGTACTTGTGCATGAATTAGTTGACTGGCTGCTGACTGCGTTTCAGAACATGCTTTCCTTCTGTCGGCTGATTGCCCTAGGTCGTGAGCACGTGGTCGTAGGTCGACTTCGTAAGGTCACGTCACGTGGCTCACGGCTCGATTGCCATAGATCATGAGCACAGTACGGCAGCCTGACGAAGGGCTCGAGAACCCAGGCTGTGTGTGCATGGCAACTGGCTCTTCGGTGTGTCGCGAAGTCGGCCCGTCGTCGTCCTCCACCTTGGCTTGGAAGGGTGCACACTGTTGTTTTATGCCCGGCGAAGCCATCGCCCTCAACCCGGCGGAGCTTTATCACAGGTGTGTGTGCCCGGTTAGGTACCTAATGGTGATGGCCTGAGTTACATAACAATAGCGATGATAACGAGGATAATAATAATAATAATAATAATAGTAAATCTTCTGTACAGCACCCTGAGGAAACCGAATTTCGAGCCCAGCGCTTTACTGCTCCCTGCGAAAGAAGCTGTGTAACCAACTTCGAAAGTCGATGACAAGCAAGTCGGTGCAATGCTTTAGTAAGCATGCAAAAGCACGCAAGAAGACTACCAGCTGGCCAGTACGACCCCGGAGTGAGTAGCTGCATGCACAGAAATAAAAAGAGGCTCATCGTGGGCGCATCGTATGCTGAGCGGAAGTGGTATGCATAATTCTGTAAAGTCAGTTTAAGAGTTCATCCCTAATCTCATGCACCTCATTTCGAACTAGCTGTCGGTAACGAAACTTCACATGGAATCTTGTGTTCATTAGTTCCGTGAATGAGTAAGCAAACAAGCTTCTTCGAATGCCTAGCAGATCTGGCAGAGCTAGAGTTGCGGCAGCAGGAGGCTGAGAGCCTGAGTAGATGTCTATGCCCGCCGGCCACAGCTGTCTGCAGCTGACTCGAACTGACCAGCATCAAGTTTCGTGCAGCTGAAGCCAGGCGCTGTAGTCGTGAGTAGCTATGAAAGGTAGAAGCTCCCCGGAAAAAGCAGCAAAGGAAAACAATGGAGTGTGTCGGGATTTCGGCGGCAGAAAATGAGCATCGCTGTCCCGAGAGCTGCTTAAGGCTGGCACTGACCTCAAGTGCCACAGATCGTGTTCCTCTTCTCCAAAATCGTTTAAGAAGGATTAACCTACTCAAGTCACTTGGTGCCTAGCCGCGAGGTTTCTCTTTTCTGCAATTGTGAAACGCGATTCCTTTTCGTCGTCTCTTTAGGCACGAAATCTAGGTGTCATGTTCCAAAGTGACCTTTCATTAGATGACCACATCAGCTCCACAATCAAGTCTGCCTACTTTCAACTACACAACATTGCTAAAATTCGGGTTTGATTAGGTAGGGATACCACATCTAAGTTGGTCCATGCATTTGTGACATCATGCCTTGACTTCTGTAACTCACTGCTTCCTGGCCGACCGGCATGTACAATCTGCTGCAGGAGGTGCTTACAGCTGTTGCAAAACTCTGCAGATAGGCTCGTCTGTCATGAGTGTCGCAGCTGCCACATCACACCAGCCACATCGCACCACTTCTCGCCGACCTGCACTGGCTACCAGTCAAGCAACGGATTGACTTCAAGGTTTTGTCGCTCACTTTTAGGTCCCTTCATTCTTTGGCTTCAGCCTATCTCTCAGATCTACTGCCCACCAGGCCAAGCATCGTACCACCCACTTTTGGAATCTAACAGCTTACCAATACCTAGTGCAAACCTCAAATCACTTGGAGACCGTGCCTTTAGTTCGTATGCTCGCAAAGCCTCGAACTCACTCCCGATTTCCGTCACGACATCCCCTGACCTGATCAAATTTAAAAAGAAATTAAAAACCGATTTATCAGAGTGTTTGGTGGGTCCCTGTGGCCAGTCCTCTATGTGCTTACGTGTGCTAACACTGTGCATGCTACCACCAAGCATACTTGCATGCTGACCCTGTGCATGCCACCCCTAACCATGTTGTTTATCAAGCATGATACCACTCACTATTCGATCGTGTTTCCTTCGCAGCTAATATAATGCGCCTAGAAAGTGATTGAGTTCTCGGAGGGCGCTTTAACAAGTGTATTATTATTGATATTATTTACTGACCGACCATTTGTGGCCATATCAAGGTGGAAGCTATATATGCTTGATGGTAGTTTTGGTAGCTTTATTAGCACATAATTGCGATTATACAGAGCAAAGTTCTTATGCTGACCCACAAGGCCCGCCACGGCTTGGCTCCTTCATACCTAGCTGAACTGCTACATCAGTTTCAGCCTGTTCGCGCCCTCACGTCCTGTGTGGACAATACATTAGCTGTCCCATTCCTCCGTCTAAAGACAGTTGGCGACAGAAGCTTTAGCTCTGCAGGTCCTAGACTGTGGAACTCGCTTCCACAATTCTTGCGCAACGACATCTACTCTCCAACTGCCGACTATGGCACATCTCTTTCAGCGGTCCTGAACTGCTACTTCTATGCTACTCACTACCTCAACTACTCTCGCGACTAGGCTTTGCTGTCCACTTCCTCTTTGTTGCGCGAGATGAAGTCTGTTGGCTACCGAATTCCTACCGAAAGCCGCTTAGGCTGCGAGTGCGCTTTACAAACTCGCCTGAGTAACGCCCGCATAGTCTTTGCGTCATAGACGGAGATGCATTACATTATATTACACTATCGAATGGTTAGTGGTAGTATGCTCAATAAACAAGAGGAATAACTTGGTTAGGGGTGACAAACTCAGGGTTAGCATGCAAGTACGGTTGCTGACAGCACGCACAGTGTCAGCACCCATAAGCGCATGCACGACAATTCACAAGAGACTCACTAAATGCTGCGATAAATATATGCGTTTTTAATTTCTTTTTAAATGTGGTCAAGTCAGGAGATGTCATGGCGCAAGTCGGGAGTGAGTTTCAGGCTTTGGGAGCATGCGAATTAAAGGCACGGTCTGCGAAGGATTTGAGGTTTGAACGAGGTATTGGTAAACAATTAGATTCCGAAAAGCAGTCGGTACGATGCTTACCCCAGTAGGGGAGTACTGTCTCTTTGGAGATAAGTTCTCCATCCTATGGCAATGCATCATAACTATGCTAGTACTTTGTAAGTGTACCCTTATATTTTTTGGTGGATTAAATGTTGAAGTTCGATCCTTTACCAGATAACTTCATCGCGAATTTTTCAGACGACGTAGTAATACTCTTGACGATGTCACCAACCATTTTTTCAATTGAACATACTTTTTGAGATATCTCACAGTCTTTTGTTTATATCTGCTCTAATTTTTGGGAACTTTCTTAACGCTAAATTAGTAATCTGTCCCAGATGAAATTCAATTGATAGCATCTGTATTTCTAACTACGAGCCCCTTCACCTACAAAAAGAGTTTCTCTTATGCATGTGTATAATCTTTGAATAGCATAGGCTAGATATCTATACCTTCATCAATTTTCCTTTTTCTGAGGTGGTCATAGGTCCTTCATAGATCGTATCGTGGCCCGATTTAGAACTAATCATAGCTCGGTTGCTATGGGAGAGATGACTATTCTTGTCATGTTTAGCATTTTTTTAATGAATATGCAGTTCCTAGGTAAGCTATATCGACAGTACTTTCATTCTTCTTTACTGAATCTTTAATTCTACTTTTAAATTTTCCGATAGGCAAATCATCCATCAGTCTAAATTCATTAATATGACTGTAGCTGTGGACATTACTTTAGGTGTTCCTTTACTAGAATTTACTCCATGAATTTTTCTACGTTATCTCTAAATTTCATCAACGTATTTCCAGTCTCAGCATTAGGTGCATGCGTTATCGAAGTGCTAATGAGGTTTCTAGCTGCATCTATTTTTCTTTCCCTTAGATTCTTAGTCACTTTCATTACCGTTCTGCTAGCGTCTACTCCAGTAGATTGCAATTTATGAGTCCTAGCTGAAGTGGCTAGCGAAGGTTTTATTGCAGCCAATCTATGTAGCTCTGCGCCTTATAAATCGCTAATATCAGAAGTGCGATACTTTTAAGTATTTCAATTGCCCGCTTATTCAAAAATGATTCTGCGGCGTTTCTTTTTTCAATTTGATGTCTCAATGATTTTACCTTCAATTAATTTTCAAAAAGTCTAGCGTTATTCATTCTCTACATATTATTAAAATATTTCTCTTGTTCTTCAACCATTTTTTGCTGTGACTCATCTTCCATACAAATGGATTTCAACACAATGGATAAGTAGTATCTTGGTCAATACTCCAAAACTTTAGGTCGGAATCTCCTTTCGTGCGATCGATAATGCAATAACCGCGTCTGATACTCGTGATTATTTAATCAACTGTCTGCTTTCCACGATACCAAATTACGTATTGCGTATTTACTCAACATCCTTTTCATTCAGATTAAGCATGATGATTAGATTCGCGTTGCTTCTAATAATTCTTCCGGGTATGCCAGTGAATACTTGAGAAATTTTAAATGTGTTTAGATTCTTGTGTCTTTCTCTCGTAAATTTTTCCACTATAGGCTTTTGATCTTCAGTCATCAGTCATCCAAAGTTACTACATTCTATTTATTTTTGAAAAAGTTTGGCAATTTTTCAATTCCATCGATGTACTCGAATCAGTTTTTAGCTTTCTTATCCGCCATTTGTTAATTTTATAAGCAAAGATCCTGATTTAGACTGCTAGCACATTTATGTTACATTTATGATAATTCAGAAGAAGATCGCTTTTCATCCACTTTTCATGCACATTTTCACGCTGACTCTGTGCATATCACCCTAACCATGTAATGTTTGCTGTCATTTCGCATGCTACCACTAACCATTTGATCGTGCTTCGTTTGCAGCAAATGTAAGTACCTGGAAAGAGAATTAGTTCTCTGAGGGTACCATATCAAAGGCATTATTATTATCTTCGTTTAGAAGAAATATCCAGTTGCATAAGAGTTGCGTTTTCCTACATCAAGAAGGACCTATGACAAGACTCCTTATTGAAACGCTAATTAAAAGATCCAAGTACCTAGTTTTAAAATTCTGTCAAAAATTGGTAGGTTTAACTTTTACAATGATGTTCTATATACATTTAACTAATTATATAGAAGAATTTTTATTACCTTGGGTTGAAGAGGCTCACTGGAATTTTTGGCGAAAGTTATTAAGAGATCGACACTTCTAGGAGATCTCGAGGTATGTTCACAGTTGAATGCATTACGTGCGGAACAAAGAAAACAATTCAAAACTCAGTCTCAGAAGTAGTGGCAAATACTGTTTGCAAATATCATAATATGCTCCAGGTATGGACAGGGCTCCAAATATTATGAGTCACATTAAAGATAAACCATCTGTGCATGAAGCTATGCATGCTATTTAAGCAATGAAAAAAGAATGTGCTCTGTTGGCATAGCGAAAAGAAAGCGAAAGGATCTGGTAGGAAAGATGTGAGTAAACTATTCGATATTATAAAAAATTGGTTTAAAAATAAATGTATTCTAGACCTTTAACTGAGTATATTGAATCAAGTTAAAGAATTTGGGATAAAAAGGCTTCAAAAGGGATTTTTGCTAAAAATGAGTTGACGAGAGTGAAAATGAAACCCAACGAATGCTGGATATGTAATATGGATGATTCTAGCAATGCCATGTACCGATGGATTGCAGTGAAAGCGAACCCGAAGGATTTTCCTTTGATTTCGATTGGGTTGGACTTCCTTCTTTATCTGAAGTAGAAAGATATTTTGGCTGACTGCCAATTTTTTCCATGCGGAAGATACATGAATAGATGAATACGATGAAAGCGATTGCGACAGACGTTGCTTGGAGTTCCTGCTACTCATGCAAACGTTGGTGAGCAGTGATGGCACATTAGGTAGGATTGTTGCTTTTCACGACCTCGGTCGTCAGAGAACTCAATCTCTTTCTAGGCGCTTTACAGTTGCTGCAAAGGGAAACGCGATTGAATGGTGAGTAATATCGTACTTGTTACACAACATGAATAACATGCTTAGGGGTGACATGCACAGGGTCAGCATGCAAGTGTGGTTAGTTGCAGCATGCACAGTCAGCAGGCATAAGCACACGAAGGACGAATCACAGGGACCCACTAAATGCTGTCCTAAATAGGTGCGTTTTTAAGTTCTTTTTAAATTGGGTCAAGGCAGGAGATGTCTTGCAGTAAGTTGGGAGTGAATTCCAGGCTTTGGGAGCATACGAACTAAATGCACGGTCTCCAAAGGATTTAAGGTTTGTACGAGGTATTTCTAGACTGTTGGATTCCGAAAAGCGGGTGGTACGATGCTTGGCCTGATGGGGTAGTATGTCTGAGAGATAGGCTGGAGCCATAGAATGAAGGGACCTAAAAGTGAGCAACAAGATCTTGAAGTCAATCCGTTGCTTGACTGGTAGCCAGTGCAGGTCGGCGAGAAGTGGAGTAATGTGGTAACTGCGACGCTCACGACAGACAAGCCTAGCTGCAGAGTTTTGCACCAGCTGCAATCGCCAGATCGCACATGCTGGTAGGCCAGTAACCAGTGGGTTGCAGAAGTCGAGACGAGATGTCACGAATGCGTGGACCAACTTGGACGTGGTATCCTTATCTAAACGAGCCCGAATTTTAGCAATATTATGAAGCTGAAAATAGGCTGATTTGACTGTGGAGCTGATATGGTCGTCTAACGAGAGGTCGCTTTGGAATATGACACCTAGATTTCGAGCTGATTCGACAGGAGATATGCTGGCAGAGCCAATTTTGAGAGTCAGCCTTTCCAATTTCTGGATCACACTGGGTTTGCCTATAACTAGTAAGTTATTTTTGTCATCGTTTAGTTTAAGAAAATTTACTGCCATCCATGTGCGGATGTCATCAATGCATGCAGCAAGTGAGTTGAGAGAATTTGAGGTGCTCGAAGGCTGGGAGGGATCAAAGCAAAGGTACAACTGAGTGTCATCCGCATAGAAGTGAAAGCCTAGATTGTGCTTGGCAACCACATCAGCAAGAGGGAGAGTATAAACCGTGAAAAGGACCGGACCTAGTACAGAGCCCTGAGGTACTCCATATTTCAGAGGTACTTCAGATGATCTTTGTCCATTCACGTCAATACTCTGGAGTCTCCCACTGAGATAGGACCTGAACCACTGCAGAGCAGTGCCAGTGATGCCCAGGCGAGATGAGAGGCGCTCTAGAAGAACTTTGTGATCGATGGTATCAAGAGCTGCCGAAAGATTAAGCAAAACAAGCAGAGACACTCTACCCATGTCTGCATTCCTAAGTAGGTCGTTGTATACTCTAAACAATGCTGACTCTGTGGAGTGATTAGCTCTAAAGCCAGACTGGAACTTACTAGCAAGGTGTGAGGTTTCGATATATGGATTTAGCTGGTCTGCCACGACCCGTTCGAGTGTCTTTGATAGAAATGGTAGAAGGGAGACTGGGCGGTAGTTGCTCAAGTTCTCTTGGTCTAGTGTAGCTTTCTTGAGAAGTGGCCTGACTACAGCTTTTTTTTAAAGGTGCTGGGACATGACCTGAGGCTAATGACATATTAATGATGTTAGTTATGCATGGCAGCAGCAGATCAATGCAACGTAGGAGCAGGACAGTGGGAATAGGGTTCAGAGGACTTGTTGTCTTCTTTGATTGCGATACGAACTTTAGGACTAGATCACTAGTGACCTGCTTAAATGCAGACATTGAGGTGCAGCTAGGAACCGAGGAACAGCATTCTAGTGGGGAGGTTGTCATCGCAGGGATGGATTCCCTGATCTTGTCTATCTTCTGCACAAAGAATCAAGAGAAGCGATCGGCTAGATCATCACTAGGATCATCAGGTATGGAGCTAATCTGGGAACGGTTGAGGAGATGGTTTATTGTCGACATCAGCCTTTTTGGATTGTGCATCTGTGATTCAACAATGTTTCCATAGAAGCTAGACTTGGCCTTTGCTAAGATCGATTGGTACGACTTACAGTAGTCTTCATATGCCTGTCGATGGACAGTTAGTCCGGATCTTTTGTATGCTTTTTCAAGCTTTCGTTTAGTAGACATGGCTAGTTTAATGTCTGTGGTAAACCTTAGGCCGTCTGGGCGGGGGCGCACAGTTCGCTCTGTCAGAGGTGCAAACTGGTCGAGCGTGTCAGCTCGTGTCTTGTTGTAGCTATCTACCAATGATGACAGATCGGAGGGAGGACTGAGCAGCAGAGTCGAAGCAGATATTCTCGCACGGACAGCATCGATGTCAAGGGTCTTGAGGTTTCGCGATTCACAGGTTATTTTAGAGGAGGATGTGGGCACACACTGTAGATTGAATGAGATCTGCACGTGGTCAGATAAGCAGGATTTGGTAATAATTGGTGATGACAAAGTGGTTGTATGAGAAAATCTGGTCGAGTGTGTGACCCTTGATGTGGGTAAGGCCATGCACATGAGCCACAAGAGACAATGAGTCAGTCAATGCACGAAATTCGGTGCTGAAAGCGTCAGATAAGTTATCAAAGTGAACGTTGAAATCACCCATAACGAGGAGGGATCGATTTCTTGCACACAGAATCGAAATGAGATCGGAGAAATCTGAGATAAAGGAGGATTTAGTACCTGGTGGGCGATAGAATTACTACCACTATCGGTAGCTTGTTTTCGGGTGAGAACAAAACAATTGATTCAAAAGACTGCTTCGAGGGTACTGCAAATGGCTTGAAGTTGAATTTCGAGCGCACGATAATAGCAACTCCACCTCCAGTTTTGATTGATCTAGGGGTGTGAAAGAACGAGAAACCGGATGGAGTAGCGTCTTTAATTGTCGGGCAGTTTATCGATTTCAGCCAGGTTTCAGTTAGGGCGAGCAGGTCGATACCATTTTCAGAAATGAGGTCGCTTATTACCAGAGGTTTATTGCACATTGAGCGAGGATTCCAAAGGCAAGCGTTAAGTCTGGCCGATGGAGTTACAACAGGCCTGATGACTACTAAGTTAGAGAGATTTACAGTGACGCATGTGGGGGAGCGTGCTGAGCGGTTCGAGACAATGCTAGGAATACTAAACGAGCGGGTACTCAGCTCGCAGTTCCCGCTAAACGAGCGGCGTCTGAGCTGGCGGTTCCGGCCACAGCGGCGGCTATGGGGTGCTTTTCTTTTGTTAATGCATAGTTCATGAATCTTAGCAACAACATCAATATCTAGGAATGCATTTGATCTACGATGACGAAGCGATAAGCATGCATAAGCACATAAAGAAGGAATCACAGGGACCCACAAAATGCTGTCATAAATAGATGCGTTTTTAAGTTCTTTTTAAATGTGGTCAGGTTAGGGGATGTTCTGACGCTGGTCGCAATCTGAATTCTGATTGAAGCCTATCATTCGAGGTACCTCTGAAATATGGGGTACCTCAGGGCTCCGTGCTAGGTCCGGTTCTTTTCACGGTTTATACTCTCCGTCTTGCTGATGTGATTGCCAAGCACAATCTAGGCTTTCACTTCTATGCGGATGACACTCAGTTGTACCTTTGCTTTGATCCGTCCCAGCCTTCGAGCACCTCAAATTCTCTAAACTCACATGCTGCATGCATTGATGACATCCGCACATGGATGGCAGCAAATTTTCTAAAACTAAACGATGATAAAACTTACTTACTAGTTGTGGGCAAATCCAGTGCGATTCACAAATTGGAAAGGCTGACGCTCAAAATTGGCTCTGCCAGCATATCTCCCGTTGAATCACCTCAAAATCTAGGTGTCATGCTCACCCTATGCATGTAACCCCTAACCGTGTTATTCATGTTGTTGTATATCAAGCATGATATTACTCACCATTCAATTGCATCATTTCCCTTTGCAGCAAATGTAAAGCGCCTAGAAAGGGATTGAGTTCTCTGAGGGCGCTTTATCGAGTGCATTTTTTATTCTTATTAAGACTGAATCCTCTACAGACGCTCAATAACAGAATTTGAGAAAACCCCAAACCATTACATTTTACCACAGAAATTAATGTGCTTTTCATTCAAATGTCCATGTACGCTTCACCCATTTGCCAGCGAACGCACTTCTTCCTTTTGCCGCAGCCAAAGAGATTGAATTTGTACTCCCTCAGCCTATAGCACTTTGCTCCAATGGGCAGCTGTACAATGCTGGGATCGGCAAGCAAAATCCAGCCATGCTCTTTTGTACTGCACAGTCAACAATGGCTGGCAATTGGCCACCCGCCCATTCAGTCCTTGTTCGTTAAGCAATCTACTCATGGTGTTTTGGCTTACGACCATTTCGGTCGCTTGGCAGACTCTGGCAGTGCATTTTGGCGGTAGCAAACCTGACCTTCAGAGGCATGCTTTTGAGTAGCCGGTCATCCCTCAGAGAAGTTACTCAAGGGCATGCTCAGATCACAGAGATCAAACAAAGATGAAGGCACTGTGCATCTGTGGTGGTCCAGATGTTTCCTAATAACGTTCCTAACAGTACCCTATTGAGATCTTCGGCCGTCTAGCGATTTATAGGCCTAAAGGGCCATTTCCGTGCAGCGATATCAAAACCGATCATCAGAAAGGTTACTGGCGACCGTTGACTCGGTTTCGAGCGAATGTAGTTACTTACTACTCCAAGCAACTTGGTGCAAAATTGAGTTGACAGGTTATTATGACTTAACAGATCTCTGCCTGGTAGTTGTTTTACAGATTTTTTTTACAGCATAGCTTTGATCCAGGTAAATTCGGTAACCCAGTCAATACCTTGTTGAAAAAAGTGTGATTCTTAATGTGTTCAGCTCTCATTTCTGATTCCATTGTTAACTACTTCAGAGTTTAATGCTGCTCCTACGTATAATAGCTGCACACCTTGGCCTATAAACACACCTATGTAACAATCGGTATAGAGATCCACCTTATTCACATACTGCATCACAATTTACTAGACACTCCAAATCGACTGTTTTGCCTGTCATTAATGTCCAACTGCCATTGTCCACCGAGCTGCACTGAGTGACATTTCATCAAGCAGTTTCTCGATTAAAGGTTCCACAATGTATGTATTTCTAAATCTAAACACTAAAACCATAAACAAAAATAACACAAACACAGGTACAGGCTGGTATTAGCTGCTTCAGAGCATCAGGACTTCTTAACCAATCAGCTTACTTTATTCAACTAGCATTTTGTCACCAACACTTTTTGCATCGGATGCTTTCCATACATCAAGTGCCTATACACTCATGCCGTTAAATAATGTCACCAATATGATGCGTATCATTGTTGGCTTAAAATAACGCTGCCGCGACGGTAGCAAATCAATTTTGCCCTCCTAGAACTAAACGCCATTCCTATTGCTTCTCTGCTTCCAGTTTATGTAACATGTTTACTAGCACACAAGCCAGAAGCATCCAGCTCCAAGCCTGCCGAAGGAAGGCAGGTCTACACGAATGCTCCTGGCACCGACGACTTAGCTGCATCTTGGCTGATTTTGATGGCAACTCCTGTTCGATCAACTTGTGAACTTGTGGTTCGAACAGTACTGCGACACAAACAGGTGCGAATACAATAACCATGTTTAGTGTGATAAAAACTTACACTTTGGTCTATAGTACAGAAATAACCGCTGGCACATGTGAAGCTGAGCAGAGTAAGCAAGAGCAAATTCCTTAAAATAATAATGTGCTCATTCCACCCATCTCGCTCTGTTCTTTTACAAAGATCTCGAAGTATTGGTAGATCATTGTGACAGCCAGAAGTATTCCAGTACCACTTCCGATAGCCCCTACAGGAAAAACCAGCATGCAGAAAATGAAGATAGCATTCATAATGAAAGCTAACGAGAGGTGAAGGAAAAGCCAGCATCTCCCACGGGCACTGCAAAGAAACAAGACAAGCACATACCTAGGAAGTCGGCCACGACGGAAAGCGCTCCAATACACAGACCACCGAAGGCAGCGGCCGTGGGAATGTAGCGATTCAGCTCATGCACCATGGATTGGTCGCGGTGACCGCGCATCACCATCTGCTGGTCCTTGAGCTGCTTGGCTACCTAAAAAAAGCAACGAAAGAGCCCATTGTGAAATCTGTGGATGTCACACAAACAAAAAGCTTCGAACTGATTGAAGCAAAAAAAAAACAATATAGCAAATATGCACAGCAAATCACTCACATCTTTGGCACTTGAGCCAGAGACATCGATCCACGTCTTGGAGAAGAAAGCGCACGAGCCAAGCATGAACACGATGTAGATGAAGGCATGCACAGGATCCTCGAGAATGTGACCCAACGTCTCTGGTGGTGACATGTAGTAGCACAGTCCACCAATAGGGTAAGCGCGGCCACTTCCACTTTCTGCACCCTGCAAGGTGGAGCAGACAAAGGTTCAACACTCATGCCAAACTGAAGCACTTATTCCCAATCGATAGGCTGCCCCCACACACTGCCCACCGACTTACCGACCACACACCCAACAGCCGAATGAAGAAGTTATCAGCGAATCTTGCAGCAAGCATCTGCGAGATGACATACAAGTTCGACACAAGGGCACTCTGTAGGATGATCGGTATGTTCGACGTATAGAAGAGCTTGATAGGATATGAGCTATACTGTCCACGGTACCGCGCTGACTTGATGGGCAAGTCGACACGGAATCCCTGTGACAACAAGACGATTGTCGTGCCAATGACAACTAAAGGTGCAGCGCTGGTGCTGCAACTACAAAGCCAGTACAGCGAGACATACCTGGAAGTAGATTACTATAGCAAACACGGCTATGGTTGCAAGCAGGTTCATCAGGTTCGGTAGGTTCTGGCGGTAGAATGCCTCGCGGAGTGCCCTGACTTTATCTTGTCGAGTAGCAAGGAGATGGAAGAGTGCAATAATTGCACCCTCGAATTCAGTGCCTATAATAAAAGACAAGCAAAGAGCTAATAGACAGCCTGCCAGCACAGCGGAATGGTAACTAGACAAGTTAGACCAGGATAGAGCTAACAGTGGATGCATTAACCCAGTTTAATACTCGCGATGTATTACATCCAGCCAATCAACTTCGGTACCGAAGTGTCAACTGAGTAGAAAAGGGCAAGCGCGGATCCTATATAAGCCTGCTTGTCATACAGTTTGGCACAGAACAAAGCTGATCTCTGCATGTACTGGCCTACTAATAATGTGAAGAACTAATGGTCATTTAAGAAGAGATAGAGACCCAACACGATTTCAGATACCCTTCTTCTTTGCAGTCTAGTGCTGTTTTTTGCTAATCTTTTCACAACTATTGCAGCTTACACATTGCATTTAAATTTTCACAAGGATCGACACCAAGAACTAATCTTAGGTTGCGGTAATCAGCCCGAGCAACAGCAAGAAGGAGGATTTCGTTCTGCACTTACACACATTCACAGCCTATCTTACCTCGTCCCGTGTTCACCGTTGCTGGGCTCAGAGCCTTCCAGACGATCGTCTCACAGATGTTGGTGGCAATGAAAAGTGAGATACCAGAGCCAAGACCGTACCCTTTCTGCAGCAGCTCATCCAGAAGGAGTACAATCAATCCGGCGACAAACAGCTACAAACGAGATTTATGTGCCACACGTACATTTGGCATTTGGACTCGGGCATTTGGAAACAGGACCGATAAGTGAAGGCAATCACAAAAGCCCACACAAAAGGGCGGTGTACGCCCACATTGTGTATAAACTCGCAGTCATCGTGGTCGGTCGCCTCTGAAAAAGTAGTTCTTAGGACCACAAAGCACACGTGAAATAGCTACGAGCTCCAAAGCCAAGTGCTCTCATCTCTGGGCACGACGGTGGAATGAGAGCACGTGCACCTGTCGACTTTAGTCGGCCCGAGTTTTTACCTACCTAGCAAGGCATTATCTAAAACTGAAATCTTGGCTATCTGTACGTATTTGCACTGCATCGTGACTGCATAAACTTTCATAAAAATGCATATCTAAACACACTCACATGCTCACACACTTGAGCTTGAACATCATGCACACATCATCCACAGATGGTGTATGCATGGCAGAGTAAGGGACATAGTAACGCTTGACAACGTGGCAAGAACCGGCAGCTAAGCTCCTTATCGGCACTCGAATAAAGGAACAAATCATTCCCGGAGAACCTCCCAAGCAGCGGCAGTGTGCCAAGCACGAAAAACCCCAGAGCAAAACCCAGTGCTTGCTTTTGTAAAGAAAATAATCAGATGAGAGAATCTGTCGGTGAAGGCAACGAGAACAATTTTTTTGAAGTTGCAAAGTGGACCAGGTGGTACAGTAAGTGGGGTGATCTTATGATGCCAACATCGCTCATTACTAACTGAGCTCGTGGCAATCACAACCTTACTCAAACCAACATACATTTGTGGTCCAAAAAAAATCCTCGGGACACTTGGCCTAGCATGATTTGAAATGATGAATGGTATCGACTACCTGGAAAGGAATCACTGCAAGACATTTTCCGATAAATTAGGAATTGAAAAAACCTAATAACTCCACGGGCTCATCACTAAAAAAAAAAACAATTCAAGTCGGAAATCACTGCCTCCAGGTACCTGCTATAGACAAGACTTTTGGATCACAAGTCAGTAATGTTTATCAGTCGGGTCACCCATACACGACGAGTCTCCCTGGTAATACCAATGCTACAGACAGCTTTTCTGCCTGGAATGCTTTCAGACTGCAGTTAGCCTGCACCCCCCAACCGTATGACCAGTTTCAATTGGGAGTATATAGATAAGCCGATACATGCTTTGGCTCAAGGGTAAGATCCTTTCTTTTAATGATAAAAGTCGTGGGTTCAAGCCCTTTGGCATTGGCATATGTAAATCACCTTAATAGGTAAGTTCTCTCAGGGGGTCTATACAAATGATTTTTGTAATGTAAGCCAAGAATGTTGCACAAGTTGGTCACACCCTTGCATGTCACGAAACGCAGTCATGCACTTTTTGTTCCTACATTGGTAGTAAGACATTTTTCATTGCTTCCAACCACAAAAGGCTCGACGGACGAGCTTTGTAACGCTGTTGAAGAACCTCGGCTAACCAATCGCTCCTTTGATATAAAATAATCCCAGGCCAAGCGAATGGCCTGCGGAAAATGGACAGCCGCAGGTATTTCACAAAAACAGCGACTTTGTCAAAAGCCAAGCGGCCTCGTAAGCTGCCAAAACATGTGGATTTGGTTAGTTGTAAGCAAACCTGATTGACGACTTACCATTTTGCCCTTAAAATCACTTTGGTATTACGAATCCTATCACTAAGGTACCACTTTCTCAGCTTCCACCTCGCTAACCTACGATGCAAGCTGCACAGTATTAGTACAATCTCAGTGTGTGGCGCGTGCTGACGGTGAAAATAAACGGCTTAACAAATTCGCAGAATGGCAAATATTGGACCGACCTTCGCGCAATAAGGATTTGAAACCAGGATACATAAAAAAGTGTGCACTGGTTTGGCCCAGTGCTTGAAGTGCTCGCCCCGACTAAGATCGGGCCGAGGTCGTGAGGGGTTCGAGCCCTGTGGCATACGTGAAGCGCATGAATAGAGATCAAGTTCTGCAAATGTGGCGTTTAAGTGCACAACCGATCACATTCAAAATTGTTCGGACTAGAAAGCAAGCTGGGATATCAAAGCATTTGCAAATATCCAACACTGCAGATACCTAGAAACAATGCTGAATACAATGACGGCCGTTGCTGCTGAATAGAATGAAGTTCGGTTCCATAGTCTTGGAAGGTTGCTCAAGCATCGGCTAAGTTAAGGGGTGAGCAAAAGCAGTAGGTAAGATGAGTAAAAGCACTGCAAGGAGCCACATTCTCCTTGATACACAGTTGCAGGTCACATTATTCATACTCAAATCCTAGGACCGAAACGGCACTATGTGATGCAGCAATAGAGGAGCTAAATCGAGCCAAGGGCTAACAGCAGAACCAACAGACTATTCAGCTCACATACAGACTGCCGGAAAACACCTTTTCCTTGGGTTCCATACAAGTAGAAACGGCAACAAAGAATACTGCCCCAGTGTATGAGAGCCTGCAGTAGATGACACGTGACAGTGGTTGCACACTGGTAGCCCCACCTAGCAAATGACCCAGCCCCTAATGACTACATGCTTTGCTCCGTGATGCAGAGCAAAGGCGACATCGCCTGCTAGGTCGGTGAGAAAAATTGCATTATTTTTACGAACAAGGGTATTTCCGTTATTACTGTCAGGAAAAGGTAGCTGCTTCTTTGGAAGAAACTATGGGAGACAGAATGAACAAGGGTTGCACGTGGTCCCATCGACAGTAGTCACTTTACTACTTAGATTTCAGCCATGTGGCTGCCTTATTATAGGCACGTTAATGCACAGAAACCTCCCCACCCTAATCGAACACTAATAATTCAACCGAGGTAGTATCAACAGTCCGATTCATTCATATGGTGCTCTGACAACCTATAGGATACCGAAGCACCCGGTGATAAACCTAAAGCTAGTCGGCATCGTGACATCTGACTTATCCACTTATCAGTTTCGACAGTGATGCAGCCAGTTTACTAAGCACTCAGCCACTGCTGCTGCCTGGCAACGTCAGACATAAATAAGTGAAAAACTCGTACACAAGCCATAGTAGCTCGTTGTTCTCTCAATGTACACGATCAGCATTGCTGAAGCCAGTGTAACACGATCGATACTCTCAATCCAGGTGCCCCGAGACACCTGGTTCACGTGGCATCCCAAGCATTGTCAATAGAGATACTGACATTTTTAGCCGGTGACACGGGGTGGTGGTGTAGAGGTAGAGCTGTGAGATGATGTCGAGTTTAATGCACGATGATCTGCTTTGACAGCTTGGCAGGCTCTTCCTACTTGCTGATAATTCATCGACAATTTGGCTTACACAATATAATGTGCTTTGTTTGACATCCAATGGTATTTATACAAAAAAGCATGCTCAAAATCATTACTCGTGGACCTACTGCATAACTCCGCGACCGAGTCTTTCTCTAACGCATTTCGTCACGGCTAATGACAAGGGAAACTAGTTGGTAACAAAGGAAAACAAGTAAACGTGGCATTAAATGGTGCCGCAGGAAATACACTCTGATAGACAGAATGGTCACGATCGCTAAGCGATTGAATCATAAACTATTATTACGATATACTTTGAAAGCTAATGTGGGGTTTGCTAAATCAGCTGATCGAATGCAAAATTCGGACGTACCTGGATGACAATCAACATGCAGATGGCAGCCCCAATGCTTGCTGGATCGCCATACATTCCCGTCATGACATATACAATTGCCTGGCCAACGGTGATGACCATTCCAAACACTGCAATTGTGAAATTGCACCAATGGCAGTAAAATTACGTCGGAAGGCAGCACGCAGAAGCCGACTGAATATAATGATACATACACTTCTGGGCACCGTTGAAAAGAGCTCGCTCTTTGGGCGAGTCGCCTACTTCGATGATTTTAGCACCGGCAAGCAACTGCATGATGAGACTCGACGTCACAATTGGTGAAATACCCAGCTCCATCAAAGTACCTGAGCAAAGATGATACCGCCACTGTTCCAACAATGGATAGATCGAGGCAAGCTCGGCACATCTTTATCGGGTAGCAGCTTTACTCGGGTGGGGAAGAAGAGTGGCTCTATGCTCACCTCTGTTCGATGCCATGATAACTCGAAGCCAATAGAAAGGGTCTGCGGAATCCGACGACATAATACCAAACAGAGGAATCTACGAAAGAGCGTGGCAACATTGATTCAATAACGAGCTTATTCACTGGATAGCAGTGGTACGATAATTCAGCGTACGGACGTGCCACGTCCGCAACCAGCAGGGCAGCTACGTCTTACCTGGCAGCAAACAAGGAAAATGAACAGCACTATAGCGGTCCATAGTACCTTCTCTCTGAATTGGATCTACAACAAATGACTTCACGGAATGGGATAGACGCTACGTGGCAGCCGGGGCCAACTAGCCAGTTCACCTAAGCGGATGTTAAGCTGAGGATGCACTCATACTCCCGCGGCAAGCGCATACGCCGCTGCGTCGCCCGGAAGTTGGGAAAAGAGACAGGGCAAGAGGCAAAACCCGGTAGGAGATGGAAACAATATAGGTACAGGCGCGAGTTACCAGCACGAATGCTGGGGCATACCTTCCTTTCCGGCTTGGATATTTCAGGTAGAACGGCGCAGAATGGCTTCACGAACTCAAGAAACTTGACTGCAACGGAATCGCTGCGTTACTGCATGGTGCCTGTACTACATAGTGGTGAGCTGGAGCAGCAGCAGCAGCAGCAGCCACGTATGCAGGCCAAGCCCCAGCGTGCCAGGCGCTTGCAGGCACGCACAGCCGTCCGATAGCAGTGCTACGGAGGCAGCTTCTTTAGATACTCACTGCCCATCCTCGTCGATCCGGATTCGACCGAGTCCCAGGCTACTGCACGTCAACACAGGAGCGGTTCCTGCCTACGGCAAGCGCACCCGGCTACAATATGGCTCTACGACTACGTATTTCCTGTTTGCTGTTTTCTGGACCTCAGATAAATTGATAGGCTGACATTGAAAATATTATTTAAATAATCTTTAATTTTCTCGCGAACAGTCAATCGATGTGTCAATGTAGTAAAAAGCCGCTGACTCGCACGGTGGAGAGCTCTCCATTGTTGTAGTTTCGCGAGCGCGAATGGGAGAGGGCAGCGGGCGGGGCTGCCCGTCGACCTCAAGGGCGATCTCGCAGCTAGCCTACGCGCGTTGCAGCTACTGCCGCTGATTCTTGCGTGGTTCTACCCCTTACTACCCCGGACACGGAGAGCCGCGGTAGTGATACGAACGTGCTGTAGCGATTCTGCACCAACGTCCTTAGGCCGCAAGCGCAGCGCTCGTAGCAACGTGTCTGTCGTCGCCAACGCGCGACGACTACCGGCGAAGCTGGTGGCGCCACGAAGCATGGCTAGCGACTTGTAGGTACAGCAGGTATGCACGCAGGTAGCGCCGATGGTGGTAAAGTACAGAAGCCGCAAACGAGCATTACGCCGACGATAACAACACAGCACTCGATATTCTGCACGCAGCGTTAGCAACAACGCCGGATTAGAAAAAGCACAATAGCCTAAATTGTACGGCCGATTCGCCTCCAGCCAACTCGCAAACAACCGGCTTACGCTCAGCGCTAGGACTCACCTACCAGCAGACCATTGGTCCAAGAGAGCGACCGCCGTCAGGCACAAGTATTGTAGCCAGGTCATAAGTCAGACAATAATAGCCATCGTACATAATTATGCATAATGCTGCTCATAGGCCTCGCCTTATCGAGGCTATTTAATAAGTTTTCTATTTCGGTGGCAAAGCCCGTAAAGTTTGAGCAGATTTGAGCTCTAGGGCTGCGCTAGTTTGGCCCAGTGGCTAAAGTGCTCACCCTTTTTCGACCTAGGTCAAGGTGAATATATTGAAGCGCCGACATCGTGCGCTCGAGCCCCGTAGCATAAGTGAGTAGCATAAGTAGCATAGTAAGTAGCATAAGTAAGCCTGAATAGAGATTAAGTGTTTCTAGGGTGCTATAAAAATGAATTATATTAGATTTGTATATATATATATATATATATATATATATATATATATATATATATATTGAGGCTTTAAGCAGCTTCACGAGTTGTTCTGCGCTATGGCTAGTTCAGGGTAGCGCGAGGCCTTCCGTCGCTGTCGCATAGACTTCTCTGCATCGCGGAGTACGGATGTGGACTTGACGGGCGCTCTTCCCTACTGCCGCGTTCCGCTGCTGTCAGCATGCCTGCGTGCATTGGCTCTTCACCCGCAAGTCGCTAGCCGCGATACCGAGGCTCAGGGCTACATCCCGTACGTGTCGCCTGTTGGCTGAAACTGGCACCGTATTACCTGCTTGCGTGTGTGCTTGCGGCCTAGTGCTGTCCGAAAGTGGAAGCCTCTACGTACCGGTTGTGACACTTGGTGTCGGAAGTAGTGGATAGTTGCTGAGGACTCTCTTAGCACTTGTCTTGTTATAGCCTCATTGCTCGAGAATTCATTAGAGATCGAAAGTTTGCTTTAGTATGCCAATAGCAGATTACAATTACAATTTTAGTAGGCCAATAGCAGATTACACTTCTTTATTCGCGTGACGAGCCACGTACTCGCCGCGATATTGAATCTCTGTACGAAGAAGTGGCTGCCTTGTATGCTGAAATAAAGGATTCAGGAATATCTTCTGCCCAGCTTAAGCGAATTTCGATGGCGAAAATTAAGCAAATTGACTTAAGGTATTCTTCTTTCATTAGGCGAATTATGTAAGACACTAACTTATGCCAGCGAATAATCATGAGAAATTTCCGCCAATTTGGAGCCTAGCTTTGCTAAAATTCGGGCTTGCTTAGACAGGGATACCACATCTAAATTGGTCCATGCATTTGTGACATCCCGTCTCGACTTCTGTAACTCACTGCTATCTGGTCTCCCGGCCTGTGCAACCAGGCACTTAAAAGCTTGTGCAAAACTCTGCAGCTAGGCTGGTCTGTCGTGAGCGTTGCAGTTGCCACATCATGCCACTTCTAGCCGACCTGCACTGGCTCGAAGTCAAGCAACAGATCGACTTCAATGTTCTGTCACTCACTTTTAGGTCTCTTCATTCTTTGGCCCCAGCCTACCTATCAGATCTACTTCCCCACCAGGCTAAGCATCGTACAATTCACTTTTCGGAGTCCAATCGCTCACCTACATCTCATCCTACGAACCTCAAATCCGTTGGAGACCGTGCATTAAGTTCGTATGCACCCAAAGCCTAGAACTCCCGACTTGCTTCACGACATCCCCTGACTTGACCACACTTAAAAAGAAACTAAAAACGCATCTATTTATCACGGCGTTTAGTGGGTCCATGTGATTCGTCTTTTACTTGTTTATGCGTGCTGACACCGTGCATGCTGCCACTAACCACATCTGGATGCTCGCCCTGTGCATGTCACCCCTAACCATGCTATGCTTGTTTTCACTGAGCACGTTACCACTAACCATTCGATCGTGCTTCATTTGCAGCAAATGCAAAGTGCCTAGGAAGAGATTGAATTCCTTTAAAGCTTTATATCAAATTTATTAATAATATTTTTATAATTAGCCTAGCCTAGCCGATCAGCCTGGCCCTGTCAGGCAAGGGTTCCACGACCGAGACCTGGGTCGTGAAGGTGGGTGGGAGTACTCGCAGCTCTATCGGCGACTGCAGGAGGTCAAGAGTCGGGCGATCGGCGAAAAGTGTTCCTGTTTCCGGTTAGGGACAGAAGTGAAGGTTGCTTCCGGTTAGGGAGTTGCCTTCATTGACGACTTTGGCATTTTGATAACTTCTAACCTCTCTAAGCTTAAGTATGACAAGACCAAACTAATAGCGACGGGCAAACTTAGTGATAGCCGAAAGTTGAAAGACTTCGTCCTAAAGATAGGTTCATCTAGCATCACTCCTGCCCCAATCTATGTGCATTATGCCAAACGACTGGTCAATAGATAGGTACGTTTCCTCCACCACCAAGTCTGCATACGTTTAGCTAAGGACCTTCGGAAAATCGGGGGATGCTTAGATAAGACTACGACAACGTAACTAGTAAACGAATTTGTGACCTCGTGTCTATGTTATTGCTATTCCCTCCTTTATTCAGGACTCCTGGCCAGTGCCCGGAATCTCGTCTGGAATCGGCGAAAAACTCACAATCCGCCGCTCGTCGCTCGCCTGATCTGTCGTCAACAGGCAAAAGGCTGCTAAATCACACCACTTCTGTCTGAGCTTCATTGGCTCCCCATCATCAAGCACAACATTGATTTCAAGATCCTCTCTCGGGCAGGTCACAGGTCACTTCACTAGCTTATAGCAGCCTACCTACCCGACCTCCACACTCCTCCGGTTCGTTCGAGCCACCCGTTCCTCTGCATCCAGGCATCTCGCTTTGCACTAAATTGAAATCCGTTGGTGATTTTTATAAATATGCATACATATACATATATATATTTGTTTATTGTTATGCAATGAATTATATACATATATATATATGTGTGTGTGTGTGTGTGTGTGTGTGTGTGTGTGTGTGTGTGTGTGTATGTATATATACATAATTCATTTGTCTAATGCCCTAAGAGAACTTAATCTCTATTCAGGCGCTTCACGTATGCCACGGGGCTCGAATTCATTCACCTTGATCTTGGGTCGAGGTGAGTGCCTCAACGAGGCTAGTCCGCTGGGCCACAACAGTGTGGCATACTTTGTGTTTATTTGTGCGTGCTTGTCTAAGCACAATACCGAACATATCGCTTACCCTCGGTCATTGATTTTCTTGCAGCGAGTTTTAAAGCGCCTAAATCGAGATTTACGTCCCTGGAATGCTTTACGAAAGACCCATTATTTAGTAATAATACTAACATTGGCCTGCATGATATCAGTTGTCAGGCATTTTTTTTATCATTTTCCAAATATGCACCACAAACGATGATTTCTGGTGGATTTTGTTTTTTCATTGGCACATCAGGTGTAGTTGGTTTATACTTAAATAAAGGTCGAGTGCACTTTAACACTGCACACTTTCTAAAATGATATTGGCTATCATTTAGTTTATTTGCTACAGTCATTTTCGGACGTTTCCCTTACTGCCATACATGTTGTGTTTAATTTTTATATTAATAATAATAATAATAATACATTTGAAATAGTGCCGTCAGAGAACTCAATCTCTTTCTAGGCACTTTACATTTGCTGCAAAGGAAGCGCGATTGAATGTTTAGTTGCAGCATGCTCAATAAACAATAAAAAATATATGGTTAGGGGTGACATGCACAAGGTCAGCATTCAAGTATGGTTAGTGGCAGCATGCATAAGCACATAAAGGAAGAGTCACATGGACCCACTGAATGCTGTGATAAATTGATGCGTTTTTAGTTTCACTTAAATGCGGTCAAATCATGAGATGTCGTAACGCAAGTCCAAAGTAAGTTCCAGGCTTTGGGAGCTGTGTGTTTCCAAATCCAGGATCTAATCCTGACTGACATCACGACACCCCTGACTTGACGATATAAACACAGAAACTAAATCGCATTTGCTTCTTGCAGCATTTTCTAGATTCGCGTGAATTTTCTTGCATATGCTTATGCGTGCTGTCAGCATGCATGCTACCACAAAACAATAGATATCCATCCTTGTACAGCCAATGTAAAGTGCCTAAAACGAGATTTATTTCTCTGAGGAAGCTATGAAAGTGTATTCTCATTGTTAGTACTAAAGAAATATTAGCTGATTTATCAGCCTCTTTTTGTATAGCGTCAGAAGAGCCTTAAAGACTATCATCACCACTTTCAGAGGTAATAACGGATCGCCCACCGCAGGATTCGAACCCAAGACTTGGGACCGAGATTGTGAAAAGCAAGCACCTTACCCGGTGTCCCTGGTAGTAGTAATAATAATTATACATCTGTTATAGCTTCCTCAGAGAAGTCAATCTCTTTCTAAGCACTTAACATTTACTGCCGTGATGGCACACTAGCTATGGCAGTGGCTTTTTACGACCTCGATCCCGAGGTCATGGGCTCGAATCCTGCGGTGGTTAATTCTATACCACCATCGAGCGGTTGTGATAGCCGTACAGGCCCTTCTGTCGCTATACAAAAGAGGCTGTTAAATCAGCTAGTAATTTTTTCGTTCGTGCAAAAGTTGATTTAGTCGCTCTCCATCGAACTCAACTGGACGACCAGAACGAGGTGCGTCTTTGAGGTCAACATTTCCATTATTGAACTTGGCATACCAATCACGAGCGGTTTTTTCAGCTATGGCACCCTCTCCATACAGAGCACAAATGTCGAGAGCAGCTTTTGCGGCCTCAGAACCTTGATTAAAAGCAAAACGGAGGTGTCGAAAATGCTCGTTTTTTCTCAACTTGACATTCCATTTCAATGATCTGAAAATAAAGAAAATAATGAACTCGACTAAAAAACGTAGATTCCGGCAGAACAAAACATCCTCTTTTCAATGATTTATAACATTATGCCAAAAAAATTTAAGGACATTCTGAATGTTAAAATAAAAAAAAACGGCGGGAACTTAGTTGCCAACCCAAATATATGGATATTATTCTGTGCGTATTGCGACGGCAATGCTTCATTTGTAAGGGAGCACAGAAAGTTTCGGTGTGCGCATATATATGTATGTATGTATATATGTATGTATCCGTACGCATATGTATGTATGTATGTATATATGTATGTATCCGTACGCATATGTATGTATGTATGTATATATGTATGTATCCGTACGCATATATATGTATGTATATATGTATGTATCCGTACGCATATATATGTATGTATGTATGTATGCTACGTTTTCCCATGTTGCGGGAATTTCGCTCCGTTCATTCACTCTGTCTTCGTGCTTTTGCGTTTTCGGACACGTGATGCACGGTTGCTTGCGCCACGGTTGCTCGCGCCTTGCATCAGTTTCTTCTTGGTTACTTGAGCGTAGCCACTAGGGAGCGTAACACAAGAGAGTCATAGCATTTGGTAATGCCTTATATGTAGCATCTGTAAATGCCTAGAGAGAGATTCAGTTCTCTGAGGGCGCCATACAAATGTATTATTAATACTATAACTAATTCAGCGTGTCCAGTAATGTCAGACGGCTAGAATACGTCTTGAGTCGCTGGTTATATGTAGCTAATATCCATGGCAACCTACAGTCAAGTCTGCGCTACTCATTTCCACGGATGTTCTGCTTACCCAGTCTTACAGCTCTTACATTTTTCTTCTTAGCTCGCATCAAAATACGTTTATGCGCACTGAACCCGCTTCGTCGTTGTGGCCTTGTGGAGATACAGACGGAGATTAAAACTGGTAGTAATGATGGATAATAATATTAGTTAATTATTAATGATAATAGTAATGTTAGAGAAATCAAATCTCTTTCTGGGCAATTTAAATATACTGTATGGAAGGCATGTCGATATGGTTAGTAATAACATACATAGCATTAGCATTCATATGCACATTAACGACAATTCACATGGATTCAGAAAATGCTGCCCGTCCAGTCAGATAGTTTTGTTACGTCTGTCAAGAGTGAGTTCCCGGATTTTTGAGCCTACAAACTAAAGGGACGGTCTCCAAAGAATTTGAGGCTGGTTCGAGGCACAGCTTAGCGACTGAAGTCAGACGAGCGGGTGGCACAATGCTTAGCCTGATGTGGAAGTAGTTCGAATAAATTAGCTGGAGGAAGAGAATGGCGGGACCAAAAAATGAGTGACAAACCTGAAATTTGATATGCTACTTGATTGATGGCAAGTACGGGTCGGTGAGAAGTGGTGCAATATGGAAAATACGACGCTCATGACCGATAAGCCCAGCTGCTGTATTGTGCATTGTCTGTTGGCACCTCCTTGTTGCACAGGCCGGTAGACCTACAAGTGTCGAGTTGCAGAAGTCGAAACGCGCTGTAGCAAATGCATGGAGTAATTTGGAACTGACGTCCCTGTCTAAAAGCAAGCCCGAACTTTTTCAAAAATATCACGTAGCTGGAAGCAGAAAGAACTGACTGAGATCGTCTAGTGAAAGGTTACTAGAAGCAGGAAACCCAGATTTCGTGCAGATGTTTCAGGATATATATACACACACACACACACGCACACACACACACACACACACACACACACACACACACACACACACACACACACACACACACACATATATATATATATATATATATATATATTCCGGCCGAACCCAATTTAAGAGATCCGTGTTCCAATTTCTGAGTAGCATCTGGCTTGCCCGCTAAGTTGATTTCATCGTCATTCAATTTGGCGAAAGTTGGGAAATTTGAGTTGAAGAAGTTCGACTTGCCGGAAGGCGGGGAGAGATCAAAGCCCAGGCACAGCTGGGAGAGATCAAAACTCTTCGTCGAATGCACTGAAATCAAAGCCTATACTGTGCTTGGCGATTACAACGGCAAAAGGGAGGGCCTGCACCATGATAAAAAGTGAATCGAGCGCAGGCAGAGCTCCGCAGAGTCATGTGGCGCTTCACGTACTTTTTAGAAGCTCCCGCGATGACTGTTGCTGTTGACATTAATCCTCTGGAGCCTCCCACCGAGATAGTAACTAAACCATTGCAATGCAGTGCCGCTGACGCCCCGGTGATTTAAGAGGCTCTTAAGAAGGACAATGATATTAAATGCTACCGAAGGATCGAGTAAATAAACTAGAGAGACTCTACCTAGGTTTGCAATACTGAAAAGGTCATTGTAAACCCATCAATGTTGACTCGGCGGAGTGATGAGCTCTACAACTGGAGCAAAACTTACTTTAAAGCTAGTTTTGAAGTTTCAATGTAGGAGGAGCTGATCTGCCACTGGTCGTTCTAGTATCTTCATATGAACGGCAATAGGGAGACTGAACGGAAGTTGCTTGGTTTCTCCAGATCTTGCGTTGCCTTCTTAATCAGTCGCCTAACAGAAGCCTTTTTGATATGCGCATGGAAAATACCTGAGGCTGATGACATAGTTATTATTTTATTATTATTATTCTAGTTGTGCAGAGTTGCAAAAAATCGGTGCATCGCATATGGAGAACGGTGTAAATGGATGGGCAGACAAACTCTCTGCCAGCGAATTGATGGGAACTAATTAGTTCTGAATGCTTTGGATCGACGGGGTGGGACTGGAGAGATAACGGGTGAGAAGGAAGTTGAGGCTAATTTTTGGCAGCTTTATCAGTCCTGCTTGGTGACTAATATTTACCCGGCGAATAGCTCAACTTCACAGACTTTATAGCAGAAACCTGTTACAAGCGTGAAGTGGAGTCTTCCACACTAAATTCCTTTGCCACAAACGCAGCACTCGCACAGATTCTAGTCCTTGTGCGGAGGCGTGGTAAAAAGCGTGGTAAAAGGCGTGGTAAAAGGCGTGGTAGAAATGGTAAAAATGGCGTAGAGGTAAAAAGCGGCGAGGCCGCTTCCATTACAGCGCATATATAAAGTGCCTAGAAAGAGATAGATTAAGTTCTCTCAGCACGGTGTACAGATGGGTTAGCATTATTATTATTAAACCCGAACGCTATGTATCGTCTGCCGATGCACAAATGCTCTCTCTCTCTCTCTCTCTCTCTCTCTCTCTCTCTCTCTCTCTCCCCCTCACTCTTGTCTCCAATATAAGTGTTCAACTGCCTTGACCCCATCCGAGCTTGACGTTCTTAGAACTTCTAAATGTTACATCCGTATGACATTTTTAATGAGGAACTTTAGTAAGAAGAAGATATTGTAGTGACGATGACGACGTATGTGTGTGGACTTGTAGGTCGCCGTTTACTTTTTCTTTTACAAGTGCTTGCAAACAGCACTCGGTCTCCTTGCTTTCGTGTCGGCCAAGCATCATGCTTTCTGTCCCGTGTCTTTCATTTCTGGCTGCCGATTTCTCAAATCGGACGCCCAAACGAGGACATTCGATACCTGGATACCCGGATCCGATACCTGAGCGTTTAGACACCGGGCAGACAGCTATAGTGACAGCGCTCGCTTCGACGTGCAATGAGCAGCGGCGGCGGCGCCAAGCGGTATCGGCACGACCAAATCGGCCGCAGACAATCGATGTATGAAAAAGAGAGATAGCAAAGGAATTCCTGGCTGGGCATCCAGCATTTCTGGCTGGGTTCGGTGGAATCCAACATGGCCGCCGTCGACATAGCGACCGCAGCCCGTCAGTTCTTCTCCGCCAGCCAACCTCTGCAGCAGGCTTGGGAGGCTCCCGTCACCGTTACAGTGAGGTCATTACCGACCAACCCACACCGGTGTCGGGAGCCTTCGGCGGTGGCCACTTTTTCCTCGCCGCGTCTCGCCTCGGTCACGCGAGCGCCGAAATGCAGCCCGATATCGAGCTTCGACTGAAACTTTCTCGCTCGCTCTCGGTCCTGTCCGCGGCCACGCCACTTCCGGGATTCATTTCACGGCTGCAGCTCATCTCTCGGCACGCGCCAGCAATGGCCGCCAGCTGAGAGATTCGGGATGCGGTAGGGAATAGGAGAGCAGAGCAGAGCGGAGCGGAGCGGAGCGGAGCGGAGAGTGGAGAGCAGAGCCGATCGCCCAGCCCCCCCATACCCGTCTGGATTGCAGAGGCCAGCAGGAGGCGGCAGATTAGCCACTCCCCGATCATTCCTGTCACAGTGAGTCAGCGTCGCGTCGGCAGTCTTCCCCATTGTAGGCCATATTCTAGGCGACTTCGGCGGCGGCGGCTGCCGCTGCTGCTATTTAACATATGAATGCGAGACGAGCTGATCGAAGGTATCGGTATATGGCGTATGAAGTTTGGTCAGGCGTTTCACGTCCAGCGGAAGTCTCCAGAAGGCAACATCGACGACATTTGTGAATAACTAATTATAATAATAAATACTAATACTAATAAATACTAATCATAACTAATAATAATAATTTGGGGAATAACCGACTGCGAAATGGAAGACCCTGAAGATGTCGTGGGGCAGCTCAGCAGCCAAGCCAAACAGTGAAATGGAGCCCATTTCAGATCGTTAGCGAGCCACCGTCGTAATGTAATGATGTAATGTATCTCCGTCTGTAACTCCACAAAGTCATAAAGACCACGCGGGTGTTACGCAGGAGAGTTTTGTATAGCGCACTCTCACAGCCTAAGCGGCTTTCGGTACGCATTCGGTACCCAACAGACTTCGTCTCACGCAACAAAGAGAAAGTGGGAAGCACAGCAGAGTCGGGAGAGCAGTTGAGTTAGTGAGTAGCATGGATGTAGCAGCTCAGAACCGCTGAAAATGATGTGCCATAGTCGGCAGTAGGAGAGTAGTTGTCGTTGCGTAAGTGGTGGTAGCCGGTCCTGGATTCGAACATGACGCACTTGCTGTGGACGCGGCCTTTGGGATAGAACTTTTTAACGTCGAGGACTCTTCAATGAGGACACCTGCATTCCGAGGAGTTGAGGATGTCTCTCTGCGTCGTCGCCAATTAAAAGAGCTAAGTCACTTATTCTAGCCGCACGTCTAGGGCTTCCTTTGAGGAGTGGGTTTTGATGATAATAATAGTAATAGTTAATTTTGTATTGCACCCAAAGAGAACGTCGTCTTTATCTAACGGGCGCTTTAGAGTCCGAAAAGCAAACGAATCGTTACCCGTAGGGTTGGTGAAATGTAGGCTATCAAACATGCAAAGGAAAATCCGTATCGTGCTTACGACAGCATGCAACGGGGAAAAAATAAGACCGTAAAGGTCATGGTCACCGGCTAACAAAACCTACTACAGTCAAATGCACCGAATTGTGCACAGGTATAAGTGCAAAGCACGTCAGAGCGAAGCAACGACATTTTCACTGGGAGAAGGAAAAGGTGGCTGGAACTGACGCATCTTTAGCCGAGACGTGACAAATGCAAGATCTTGGCATAAAGTGACCATGGCCAGAAGCGAGTGCATACAAGCTGAAGGTTCGGTCGCCAAGAGATTTCAAAATTGGGCGAGGGTCGGCTAGCTGACTAGATGCTGGATAGCGTGTGGTTCGAGAGCTGAAGGATCGGGAGGATCTGAAGGAACTGGAGGATCTGAAGGATCTGAAGGATCTGAAGGATCTGAAGGATCGGAAGGATCGGAAGGATCTGAAGGATCGGAAGGATCTGAAGGATCGGAAGGATCTGAAGGATCTGAAGGATCGGAAGGATCGCGGAGGTCGGATGGGTAGCCTGGTGCAAGCGAGGGAAGTGTGACCTGTGAGCCCGACGTGTCGTATCCGGTTGTCGTTTAGCAGGAAGAAAATTGGCCGACACCCGATACCGACGTGCTGCAAGGCAGTCAGTTTGCCAGTCTCCGTAGCTGATTCTGATGGTCTAATAATAACACAAACAGCCGGGTTTCGTTGGCATAGAAGCGACAGCGAAGCTCATGTTCCCATGGTCTCATGTCCTCATGGTCCCATATCGATATACCGAGAGGCTCTTTACAAATGGAGAACAGGAAAAGGCCGAGAGAGCGGACGCTTGCCGAACTCAGCATGGGACTTGTCTGCAGGACGAGTGCTGACTGCCTTGACGCGACACGGACCGGACACGATGGGACAAGTACGATTCGAACTAGGCCAAGTCCATTGTTTTTTTTTTCAATCGTCCAATTGCGATGTTGTGCTGCGAGCACCTGGCCCGTGGGCTAATACCAGGGGGCTCGTGCGAAAGGAAAATGGTCATTATGGTTAAGGTGTATATAGTCGTAATGGTTAAGGCGCTCGCCCCGACCAAGGTCTGGCCGAGGTCGTGGGCTCGAGCCCCGTGGCAAATGTGACGCGCCTGAATAGAGATTAAGTTCTCTTAGGGCGCGACACAAATGAATTATATTCAAGTACGAGTCGTCAAGTCTGGAAGTTAAGTCTATTTTTCTTAATTCGGACCTGCATGCGTAATTGGCTTTGTGCTAGGGAGCCGAGACTCAGCATCCCTGGAGCTGACTGGGTTACACAGGTCGGCCACCCTCCGAAGCAGCAAAAGCAGCAGACGAATGCGCAGACGAATAATATGAATATACAGACGAATATGCAGAATGAATGAATGAATGAATGAATGAATAGGCGAGCGAAGAAAGCATGGCCGCAGCTTCTTCTCCTTTTTCTTGACCTTCGCTCAGCACGTCGCTTCGGTTTAGCGCTCGGCTTGTCGCTTGGCAGCATACCAGCTGAGTGGTCGCACTTGACACTGCGAGAACTTTCCTAACACGTGCTCCGCCGTCGAAGAGGTGAGCAGTTTTTTTTTTTTTTTTATTCAAGTAGAGGATGCAAGCCGCTGAGCTGCTGCCGACTTAGCCGCTACGTCGACGCTGACACCGCCGACTCGCAGACCGCTAGGCCGCACGGCGTCATCACAGAGGCCCGGTAATGCCGCGTGACGCTTTTCAGGCGGCAGCACCTTTAAAGTTTCGCATCGTTGCGATTAGGGAGGCGTGGCTCGGCTCTGCCGACGCCCGCCTAAGCCAGACAAATGTAGTGATGAAAATGTTTATGTGCCCGCTCAGTCGCCATTGCACGACTTGCCAGCAGCTCGCCGCGTCGGCTTCTGAGATGAGATGTGCTCTGCAAGCCGGTGCTCGTGGTTCATGGAAAAAATAGGAGGGATAATTCCACAGGATTGCAATTTCTAGTAGACTGAAGCCATAAAAAGCCAGGTCGCCAAGCTGTGGATCATTGGAGGTCACACTCTGGTGTTGATGGCTATCTAGCTAAGTGGCATCCGTGCCAGGGCCAACCTGAATGTGCCCACGAAGGAAGGATCTACTCAGGGCAGCGAGATTTATCTGCACATTCTCTCTCATTCTTCTGACATCGAGAACTCAAAGCCGGGTGTGCGTGGGAAGCTGCTCGTGGTGTACGCTTCAATGTCGGCGGCGTTTGCTATGCAACCGGATATTGTTGGCTGCTTAATGTGTCCTTGGAGGGAAAACGTCAGCTCTTGAACCTCACGCGAAGCCTATCTACCTGCGCCCGCCATTAGCTCACTGCGATCCCGGGCTTCGAACGAAAGCTACCGTACTATACCGATAGACTATTCGTTTTCGTGGACGTCGCCAATTGCCTAAAAAGTCTTTCGAGCCGGAAAAAGCAAAACGTGATTAGCTTTCATTTGGAGTACGTGTTCTTATCGTAAATTTAAAAAATCAGCACGTTTTTGCTCATACTATCAAACATACCATGCCCGTAAGTTCAAACCAAAGTACGGGGGGGGGGAGTGGTTCTTCTGCAGAGGTGGCTCAATTGCAACAGGAAAAATGGCTGCTCTTAAACACCTGTTAAGACCCTCGACGCTGATGCTGTCCGCACGAAAATATCTCCCTCGCCGCTCTGCTCAATCCTTGACCGGTCATCATTGGTAGAATGCTCCGACACGACAGCGGCCGACGAGTTCTTGTCGATTTTGCACCGCTGACTAGGCTCGCGCTGCGTGCCCTCGCTGCCTATGGTTTATTGCAGACATTAAACTAGCCTGGTCTGCTAATTGCAAACTTGAAAAGCGTACGCGGCCAAGGCCAAATCTAGCTTCTATTAAAGGAATCGCAAATGCTCAATCAAAAAATGCTGACGATGACCATCAAGCATCACCTCAACTACGGTCCATGGTCGCAGCACCTTACTAGCGATGTCCTTGTGGCGATCTAGGACAGAGATTGTACAGCTTCTTTGTCAGCAAGATATATAGATAAAGATCGAAGAGCCCATTCCCATGGTAGTATCACCACTGAATTGCACTACCTCAGCCCCTCACTGGACTGCTCTCTCCTTATTTTCACGCCATACCCCAACGTCCATCTTCCAGCCTGCCACTAAAAAAATGTCATTCATTTGTGTAGCGCCCTAAGAGAACTTAATCTCTATTCAGGCGCTTCGCATTTGCCTCCGGGCTCGAACCCACGACCTCAGCCAGACCTTGGTCGGGGCGAGCACCTTAACCACTGGGCCAAACCAGCCATCCTAGTGACCTCATTTCGAAATTCATCTCCCAGTCTGTGAATACTACCAGCCCTGTAGACCCTATACCCACTGGTTTCCTACGGCTTCTGCCCTGCGTAGCTAACGTAATAAATCTGTCCTTCGCCCCAGGCGTTACTCTGCATTTTTTCAAAATGGCTGTCAGGCCAGTCATTAAGAAGGTAATAATAGTCCAGGAGCACTTAAGCAACTTGCACAGTCTCCCTACTGCCGCTCCTATCAAAGACACCGGAGCGCCTAGCGGCAGACTAGCTAAACTCTTACATCGAAGCATCAAGCGTAGCATATAAGCTCCAGTCTGGTTTTAGAGCTAGTCGCTCATCATAATCAGCACTGTTTTGGATTTAGGGCTCGTCACTCCACCGAGTCAGCATTGCTGCGGGTCTATGACCATCTTTTCGCAAATGCAATATAAGCAGTCTTTTCGATTGTTTTGCTGGATCATTCAGCAGTGTTCGATACTATCGATCACCAATCTCATCTTGCCTGGGCGTCACTGGCACCCCGCTGCAGTGGTTTAGGTCCTATTTGAATGGAAGACTCCAGAGCATTGATGTAATCTGGCAACAGTCATCCGAGGAGCCTCCCGGAACGTCAGCTCCTTGCTGCATGTATCCTGACATTTGCACTTAGATAGCAACAGACTTTCTCAAGATTTTAGCAAACGCTTCTGAAAAGAGTAGCAGAATCAGGCATCACCA
Organism: Cristatella mucedo; assembly: GCA_009760855.2. Lineage (NCBI taxonomy): Eukaryota > Metazoa > Bryozoa > Phylactolaemata > Cristatellidae > Cristatella > Cristatella mucedo. The sequence goes on from WPIO01000055.1 coordinate 462,971, forward strand.
GACACCTTTCGCTTTCTGATTCTCCAACGCTGCACACACAATTGAACACTTATTTGCTCGAACATTCGTGAGCACTAAAGCCGTAGCTTAGCGTTCGATGCTTTTTTTCCTCCGATTGCCGATTGCGATTTGAGTGCGAGAGCGAGCCCCGAAGCGCGCGGCGAGTCGATTATTACCTCTTCCACCGTGTTCTGAGGCTGAGCGCGGCGTCTTCACAGAAGTGCGGCGCCAGCTTTGACTATGCAAATTGACGCGCGCAAATCGGCCCCTTACCGAAGCGCAGTCAGAGAATGCGAGGAGGCCGCCGCAGCCGCCCGCCGCCGCAGCCGCCGCCGCCGCCGCCGCCGCCGCCGCCGCCGCCGCCGCCGCAAGACGAGCCGACACGGACGCAGGACCGCCGCCCGCCGCCGCCGCCGCCGCGGTAATCGGGTACCGACGCGGTAACCGGGTACCGACACTTCGGGTTCGAAAGTTGCAATTTACAAAGCGCCTGAAGCAAAGAGCCGGCGGCGTTTTGATCCACAATACTATCTAGTCATCATAACGTCGGAGGTGTTTTGAGTGAGTTTGACTGCTGCACGCAGGCATATTGTATTTGTTAGCATACACATTATATTTTATATTGTTTACCCTCGAACGACACCCGGCCGCGAGGCCTGTGTGCGGAGGTCACTGCGTACCTTGCTGCGTCTTGAATAAAACGCCGAAGCGCAGCCGTAAAGTCTGGAATTCATGATCGAATGTCACCGCGTCATCTTCTAATTTGACGACATTCAAAAACCAGCTAAATACCTACGTGTCCCTGTAGCCACTGCTACATCCGCCGTGCAAATTCCCTTTTGTGTCCCTTTTGTGTCACGAAGCGTTTTTTGTGGCGGCAGCGACCAAGGAGTGACGTGCTTCCTTTTCCTGCTCCCTTAAGTTAAGTGCCTAGAAAGAAAGAGAGTCGGCTCCCCGAAAGAGAGACGGAGGACGCTCCATATATATGCGTTGCCATCACTATAGCTGGGCCGCAGGTCGGGGCAGTGGAACCCAATGTAATAGCTGCGTGCGCACGGCAATAGTGATCTTCCGTTCCACTTCCACCTTCACCTCCTGTAGAATCCGCTGCTGCCATAGGCGGGCCCTTGCTGGAGACTCGCTATTGAAGACGGAGACTGAATGGTGTGCGCCCCGCGGGCGCCTCAGCGACCTCTCGACTGGTTCGCAAGTGACAGTAAACGGTCGCACACACAGACACGACAGCCTTCGTCCGAGATTTGGCGCTCTGGTATCGAAGTACAGCTGTCGGAGACGAAATCTGGCCGTCGGCCTTCAAGCAGGCAGACGGCAGAAGAAAAAGTCCTTCGCCAAAAGCGGTGCGAACGGTTGGTTGCTGGCATGCTTGGCAGACGCTTAGAGACAGCTTATCGTGGAGCTGCTGCTGGTGCCTCGAAGCACGGCTAACGTGCCATAAACGCCGCGTAGCCAGCACAAGCAGTTACGCCGACGGTAGCAGCACGCGGCAGCAATCGATACCAATATATTTCAGTAGCAAGTCGGTGCTATTAGCGGTGTAGTCCAATGCCGCAGCGAGACGCAAGCGCCGTCCAAGCGCCTGAAACTTGTGCACAAGCCGAGCCGTATCAGGCAACTGATTAACCGTCGCTCCGGATGGCATTTTCTGCGGTCAAAGCCGCAGATTGACACATCCGGTCGCTGGCAATTGTAATTCAAGAGCCATCGGCAACCTGTCGTAATCCGACCTGTTTCGCATGTCAGCGTATCGCTGCGCCACGCGAAAAATGCGAAGAAACGTATGGAACGTATAGGCTCCAAAACAAAGCGAAAATTCCGCGACGTCCGTCATGCGAAAAATAAAATTTGTTGGCAATTATGAAAGTTATGGTGACGTCACCTTTCTTCTTTTGAGCACATTAGCACCATGCCCGATTTGACTTCTGTGGCGCTTATACAAGATCGTTACTCGTTAGTTTTATACCGGTCTGCTACACCATAAAGCTACGAGGAAAAATGAGTGGTTTTCACAC